>CM077097.1:94536379-94897048 GCA_039513925.1 Platanthera zijinensis
CAGATATTTGTTTGTTGATGAGACACACGAGGGTGTAACGTAAATACTTGAATCTGGCGAGACACTTCAGAAAATAAGAGTTTTAGTTGAGCAGATAAAAAACGGGTAGTATGAAGCCTAAATTTAGCAGTACAAGAAGGACAGATGTTCGTTATTAAGTTGGTTGTCAAGATATTTCCGGTAATTAATGTTAAAATTCTTGGATCGATAGTTCAAAAAGGACGAGGTATTGATAAATATTGACACAAAGAATACAACCGGTTGGTTGAAGTGGAGAGGCACGTCAGGGATCTTATGTGATCGTAAAGTACCATTAAAACTTAAGGCAAGCTTTACCGTACTACAATTAGACCAGTTATGCTTTATGGTTCAGATGTTGGGGCATGAATAGGTGTACTTGAGCAAAAAAATGGGAGTTTGTGGAGATGAGAATGCTTAGGTAGATGTGTGGACACACAAAGACTGATAAATTAGGAATGAATGTATTAGGGATAACACTGGAGTAGCTCCAATTGCAGAGAAGATGTGAGAAGCTCGACTAAGATGGTTTGGGCACGTACAAAGGAGACTATTAGAGGCACCTGTTAGGCATTGTGAGTGTCTAGTCACTAGGCATGTTAAACGAGGGAGAGGTACACCAATAAAGACTTGGAATGAAACTATAATGAACGACATGATGTACTTAGGCATTAGTGAGATTATGACAAAGGATAGGGAACAATGGCGACAAAGGATCCATAAAGTCGACCCCACTATAGTGGGATAAAGGCTCGAGTGTTGTTGTATGTGCTTCGATAGGCCGTAGAATTGGGTTCATTGGCTACCACTAGCGGAATGGTGGTACAATAAAACGTACCAAAGTGCAATCAAGATGAATCCCTATGAGGTGGTTTACAGGCAAGCATCGTCGATACATATGACCTACAATCCCAGCCTTATAGAAATAGAAGAAGTGGACCGGTCCTTGTCAGCACACGAACAAGTCATCTATATTTTGAAGGTCAATCTTGTCGCAGCTCAAAATCGTGTGCACGTAATGTTGAATAAGAAGCGTAGCGAACAGACGTTGGAGTGGGATCATGGATGTATGTTCTCATAACAACCGTATAAGCAAACTTCCATCTGATCAAGAGGCTGCCACAAATTTGGTCCTAAATTTTTTGGTCTGTTTCAAGTGGTGGAAAGAATAGGTTCAGTTGCATACTGGTTAGACTTTCTCGAAGGAGTAAAGATCCATCATATATTTCATGTGTCGCAACTGAGGGAGCACCGTGGAGACTTTCCTGCACAACCCTTCTTACTGCATTCATCAGTTAATCACGAGGGAAACTTGATGATCCAACGACAGTGTTAAACCGCCGCATTGTTCCCAGGAATGGTAAGGTGGTGACATAATTACTTATCTAGTGGGCACAAGGCACGACCTAGGAGGCGACGTGGGGGATTTGGAGACGATGCAAATACGTTTTCCATACTTCCATCCTTGAGGACAAGGATGTTGTCGAGGAGTGGCAGTTGATATGTGCTGGAAGTTTAGCGGGAAGGAGGTGGGTACTTTTAATATTTTAGAGGGGTATTTTGGTCTTGAATGCCAAATATATAAGGCAATTTAGGGTTGTCTTTAATTTATGCGTCGATTGTGTGTTCTATTGGAGTCTGGCAGCAGTGAGGAGGAGCTCCCAACTATTTGGTTGTCGCCTATTCAGGGATCATCCCTTTGGGTTGGTTGTACGTTATGTGTGCTTGTTCTTCTAAGTGTTTTGATGAACTTCCTATTCCATAATTAGTTGCATTGAATCGGTAAGAGCTTCATTATGGTTTTATTACAATTGTCGTGCATTAGTGTAGCAAGAGCGAAAGAGCTATGGGGTGCTCTAGGTTGTGAATGCGTTGGAACGGTGAAGAATAATGTTTGCGGTGTTGAGTTTGATTTTGCAAGAAATCAGGCAGTTGTAATAAAGGAAAGTGAATAGACGGCTTGAAAGAGTTAGATGGGCCTTTAGGGTTACACTGTCCATCCAAAGTATTTATTTGTATAACAAGTGACAGGAATGGAGCTTCCGCCCTACGGTCAACCGCGAGAGCATCCCAATGATGGCGTACAGGGGGTCCTCTAGTGCCCCGCGAGACATTATTCTGGTCATGGCATTTCCCGGACGATGACGCTCCCGGAGTGTTATACTCCATCATCACTCATTTCTGCGGTGTGCATGGGGGTTTGCGAGTGGCGAGGAGAACACATTTTTTATTGTAGTTAGAGGACTTCGTTTATGTGAGAGTACTTTAAAAAAACACATAAATATTAAAAACTGTAATTGTTTTAATAAAGAGGGGTAAAATCAGAAAGTGAATGTTTAACCAAAAGATGTTTTCCCTTTTAATATAGTACAGATACACACACACACACACACACACAGGTGATAGACAGGGGGCTTCACCTCTACAACTAGTCCCGTTAGTACCTCGATTGCGATAAGATCGAGGATCTGCCCATATTAATTATTTAATGCAGCTTGAAATAAAAACAATATGAATTAATAAACTTTAATAAAGTTGATTGGTTAAATTATAGCTTCTCGAAAATACCGTTCATAGTCCTAATAACAACCTTCCTTGAATTGGTTGTTGGCATACCTAATGATAATCTACCATAGTATGTGCAGAAGTTCTACTAAAACTTTTTTGATTTTAATAGATTTTCATCATTACTTTTAATTTGGAATAATGTAATTATTTGAATGGACATTGTATTTTAAATTTTTATTGAAATAGATTATAATATATGTCAAGTCATTAAAATATAAATATATGAGCGTAATTGATATTTTTGGATGTTCACCAAAGACAACTTTTCCCATTTAATATTGTAAAGATATATAATGTGAATTATGCCTTTGGTGAAATATTTAAAAAAATCAATTATGTCTCCATTTCTATATTTTAATGACTTGATATACATTATAATCTATTTCAAAAAAATACAATGTTCTTTCAAGTAATTATATTATCCAAAAATTAAAAGTAATAATAAAAATCTATTAAAATCCAAAAAGTTTTTAGTAGTGCTCATATACCTACTATGATAGGTTGTCATCAGGCATGTCAGCGATCAATTCAAAAAAATGTTGTCATTTGAGGAGCTACCATTTAACCAATCAACTTTATTAAAGTTGATTAATTAATATTATATTTATTTTAAGCTGCATTAAATAATTAATTTGGGAGGATCCCCGAACCTTTTGCAGTCGAGATACTGTCGGGATTGGGCGTAGGGGAGAAGCCTCGTGTTTGTCACTCGTATATATGTACACACACGCGCGCGCGTGCGAGTGACAAACACTTGCTCCGCCCTACGATCAATCGCTATAGTACCCTGAGTGCGATAGGCTCGGGGCTCCGCCCCAACCAATTATTTAATACAACTAAAAATAAACACAATATTAATTAATTATTGCAAAACGTAGTTACACGACATTTTTCGATATTTATTAAAAATAGGTGATTGTTAACCCGCACAAAATATTTGAATATCCGCACTTTAATATTAGGTTTTTTTCCCCTTCCAAACTGATAGCCTCACTCTTTCCCGCAATCCTCTTCTCCGCCTTCTCCCCAGATCGCCGCAGATCGTCGAACCGCCCAGATCGCCATATTTCAGCTCGCCCAGCCACCCCGTCACTATCATCACCCCTTTTCATAGATTGTCAAACCCCTACCAGGTCACCGAACCCGCCCCAACGCCGACGCCCGCTCCCAGCCTGACCCCATCTCTCAATCGGCCAACTCTGATTGATCTTTAGGGATTTTTGAAGGTAATACACTCTTTATGGATAATTTTTTTTTGGTGATTACTTTACAGATATGTGAGTATTTACAGTGAATATTACTAGAATTTGTTTGGTTCTTGATTTTGACAACCACAAAAAATTAGATAATGCATGTTTAGCTACAACTGGTACGAAGATCTACTTAGTCTAATTCTACATGCTATCACAACTTGATTGACCCATATAAAAATCGTTTGTCACCATGGATTAATAAGTTATTACATTTGAGTAATTCATTCACTAATCATATGGAGGGAGGTCATAGTCAGTTGAAAATTTTTTTGAAAGTATCAATCAGTAACTTGACAACAATATGGAAGACTTTCGACCAAATGATAAATCTTCAAATTATAGATATTAGAAAATCTTTTGGTGAAAGTTGTATTAAGATAAGCAATGACTACACAGGTGTGTTGTACTCAAATGTAATTGGGAGGTTTCATTACAAGCTCTACGGATCATCAAGGAGGAAGAAGAATTAGTAAAAAATGGATGCACTTTCTGTTAGTTCATGAATGCTCACACTTAAAGAGTTATACGTTGGGGTTACCATGCGCACATGAATTATTTTCATACATAACTAACTCCAAAGGATTTCCCATATGGTTGATTCATCCACAATAGAAAGAATTAGTATTAAATGATACTTTTGGTGTGAACATAGAGAATAACATTGGCATTGATGTTGAAAGAGTTGTACAAAAATTCTACGATTCAAATGAACAACAGAAATAAGAAATCAAATGCAAGTTAAGAGAAATCATAGATCCAATTTTAAGTCAAACAATGGAGTCATCAGTACCAATAAGATTAAAATGGAGATCAAAAAGAAGTTACCAAAAATTTAAAGATCATGTTCTTTCAAGAAAACGACTCTCCTTCCAATTTGAGTATGCATTGTTGGAGGATGGAGTCTTGGAAGCAAAAATAAAATAAAAAAGAAAGATGTTGACTATTTGTAAGAAGTAAAAATATGTTGACAAAGTACGTCACCATTTCACACCTTTTGGTTTGAGCACATAATGATCACCTTTGATGTGTTGGGAGATCGACAATGTGGGTACCACGTGATTAGTGAAACTTTGAATGCAATGGGTGATTGGCCACGGTATGTAATGATCTTTACTGGGAACTTGAAAACAATTTTTTTTATATGATATCATTTATGGAAGAGAAATACGATTAGAGTTGACACAATCTCTACAATGCACAGAAACGTTTGCGCCATTTACTAAATGGATGACACTACTGGACGTGGGGCTCGTTATATCTTCATGCTACATCATAGCATTGGTTCAGTTGTCTATGATGCAAAGCTTGACTTTTCTACCGCTTCACTCACCTATGTTGGAAGTGCAGACACTTATTTGCATTGGTTTCATAAATGACAATCATTACATTTGGTTGCATATAAATAATTTCTCTCTGATACCACACATTACTCCATGTTGGCTGAAACATCATGAATAGATTGTGAAAAGTTGGGGAAGACATTATAACAGACGTTGTCATGCACACTACCAAATATGAGACCAACCAATTTAATTGTGTTGGCGGATCTTCAATGTTGTGAGGTAAAAAATATTTAATTTTACATTTTTGTTACCATATAATTATTCAATTTATAATTTTAAAATTTTTAACATTTTTTAGATTTACAGGTTTAAAGATTATGACAACATTGAAGGAATTTTGAAAGTCAAATTTTGCTAATTTTTGAGGTACAACTTATTTAAATGTACGTCTTGATAAGCATATAGATATTTAATTTGCAAGTTAAATTTTAAAAAAAAATTTACAAATTAATGTTCAAGTAAAGAGGTGATTACAAAGACAACAACATTGACATTTTTTATTTGTTTAAATTTACTATATTTTTATGTTCTTCAAAAATATTTACTTTTGTCAACTTACTATAATATTATGGACTGTTAAAATATTTGAGAATAAAAAAATAGTACTTCTTTAAATTTTCACTTTGCGAATATCAAAAAATTATTTTGCAAATAACAATTTGATTTACGGATAACAAAAAACTACGAATAGCCAAAACTATAGTGTGGAAAACAATTGCCTTAATAATTCACATCATAATGTACATATATATCATGTATGTCAAATCAATTTTAATAAAATTTATTTGTTTAATGGTAACTGCTCAAAAATACCGTTGACATGTCTAATGATAACCTTCTTTGAATAGACTACTGGCATGTCTAATGGCAGTCTATCATAGTAGGTGTCAGAGCTATACTAAAAACTTTTTGAATTTTATATAAATTTGTTACGGTCTAACTCGACGTCCCGGTCGGGCCGGTAAAACCTGGACCGCCTTAGCTCTCAGAACGGTCGAGGTCACACACAGTCAAATGAATAAGTCAATTGTACACAAGCAGTTTTAACGTGGAAAAACCCCTCAACTGGGTAAAAAACCACGTGACCGGATCCGTGCTGGTCAAAGTCCACTATTCTCGTGTTGTTATAGCTCGTGGGAGAAATCGAGGGTGACAGGTCACCTCTCGTTACAACTTTGGGGGTGAGAGAGTGTTTTGCACACGGCGGACGACAGACCATCGCGTCGGGAGTTGTTAAAAATTGTACTTTGCGCTGGTGGTCTTCAGTTAGCGATTTCCAGGGCCTGGCCGTGGAGCGGAGCACTGGGACTTGCGAGGGCCGCCTAGAGCTCGAGCGGTTTGGCTTCATTGGATAGCTTCAACTTGACTTGCTTTTAGCACGGGTGCGGCTCGGGTGCTGCTTGTAGGAGGAATTCTACAGAGCTTCGACCTGAGGAAGAAGAAGACTGGGAGAAAAAGTTAGGAAATGAGGAGGCCTAGGGCTCTTTTTATAGGCTCCAGGAGGTGGTTACGGTGGTTACACGGCTATCCGCACACCGTAACCACCCACATAAATGTTTTTTACTATAGTTTTAAATGCGCGTATTTGGCTATTGGGAGACCATTATATAAATAATAAAATATTAATTAAATCTTACCCCCACTAACCCGGTGGTTAGTGGGTGGTTACGGATACATCGGACGACCAAAAATGCACCTCACTGATCAGACGGTGGGGGGCAACCTCTACGGGCATTCGGCGAACATGCCGCCAAGTTCGCCAGCGAGGGCAGGTTTGCCGTCGACGACCAAGGAGGGGAAGACGGCTCGGCCGCCCCTTGGATGCAAGGCGGTGACCAAGGAGAGGGCGGCCGAGGGCTGCCCCTTGGTTGCAAGGCGACAGTTAAGGAGGGGGCAGACAGCGGCCGCCCCTTGGCCGCAAGACGGCGGCCAGCCCTTGGCCGCAAGGGGGCAGCCAGGGAGGGGGTGGCTGGTGGCCGCCCCTTGGCCTCAAGGTGACAGCTAAGGAGTGGGCGGTCGGCGGCTGCCCCTTAGCTGCAAGGAGAAGACCAAGGAGGGGCGACCGGCGGCCGACCCTTGGCCGCAGGGGGCGGCCAAGGAGGGGGTGGCCGGCGGTACCCCCTTGGACGCAAGGTGGCATCCAGCCCTTGGATGCAAGGCGGCGGCCATCCCTTGGCCGTAAGGCGGCGGCCAGCCTTTGGCCGCAAGGCGGTGGCCAAAGAGGGGGTGACCGGCGGCCGCCCCTTGGTCGCAAGGCAGTGTTCAAGGAGGGGGCGGTCGGCAGCCGCCCCTTGGTCGCAAGGATGCGGCCAAGGAGGGCGAGGTCGGCGGCCGCCGCTTGGCCACAAGGATGTTGCCAAGGAGGGGGCGACCGATAACTGAGGAAGGGGCGGTGGCCGGCGGCCGGCGAGGCGGTGTCCGTGGAGGTTCCCTTAGTGCGCGTAATGGGATCGACTCGCGGGAGGATCGGGCGTGGTGATCATGTGTGCGGTCAAACCCATGATCCCCACTCCTCTTGGGTGGAGATCATGGGGTGTGGCTATGTGCACCCCTCTCTTATTATAAAATGGGGGTCATCCCCAACAATTGCCCCCCAGATCCTTGTTGTACGAGGCTTCTTTGGACGAAGAAAATCAAGGATCTTCCTCTGCTCTTTTTTATGGCGATGACGTTGGCGAGCGGCGACGTATCTGGGATGGTGAATGGTGGCACACTGCAAACTCGGGTAAAAAATGTTAGGATATACGCGGGGTGAATGAGAGGCGAAGGTGCTCTAAGGGGGAAGTCGGCGCGCTCGTGCTCACGCACGGGCACACATGGGCTCGGTGGTGCGTGCGCTCTTTTGCCGTACGCGAGGGTGCGCGCGTGGGCGAACGATCCCGCACGCGGTCATGCTTAGCTGCGCGCGCGCTTGCAAACGCATGCCAGGTCGCGCGTGCGTCTGACCGTGCGGGCCAGGATGCGCGCGCCTGGCCGCGCGCCCCCCTTTCCGTGTGCGCCTGGCCACGCGCGCCTTGCCACACGTGACTTGCTCGCGCGCGCCTGACCGCTCGCTCCTGGTTGCACGTGCCTTGATGTGCGTAGATGTGCATGGGTTTGCCACGTGTTAGTGTGTGTGTTGTCAGTGCGCGCTCGTATTTTATTACGCGCGTTCTCGACTGCGTGTGATCGCCTGCATGATCGGGAGCCCCGATTTGCGTGTGCGCTTTGGGTGTGTTGCACGATTTTGATTTCATTGGTTGACGCGTCCTTTTATTTACGACGGGGATGGATGAACTTTGATCGGACTTCTTACTCTAATTTTATTTTTAAATTTTTTAATAGGGCTCGAAGCGTACCGCGAGACCGATGCGCTTACATTTGTCTTTTACTAATGATCAAGTTATGATTTTGCGGAAGAGGTACGGTTTACCTACCAGTCTTGAAGTGAAGATACCGCGTGTTGAGGAGAGGGTCCAAAATCCCCCTCGTGGCTGGTTGACGATCTGCGAGACTGTCTTAAGATCGGGATTCCAGTTTCCTCCATACGAGGAAATGGTTGAGATTCTAAAGTTCTGTGGCATGCCGATTTCCCAGTTTACTCCCTTGGGGGTAGTACGGCTCATGGGGCTGGTTGTTTTCTTTCGTGAGCATGTCGGGAAGCTTTCTATGGACTGCTTCCAGAACTAGTGCAATATTCTCTCTGATGGTGGCGATCGTGTGGAGGTTCATAGTGACAAGAGATGGCTTGATTTTGAGATTCGGACGAACCGTCGTCACGAACATACTTTGTTTGGTTATTTCAGGAACTCTTGGGGCTTGCCGAAGTTGTGAAACACTTTGCCTGATCGTTACCATTAGGGCTGTTCACAAATAGTATAGTTCGCGAATAATTCGGGATTCGATTCGTGAAGATTCGATAAATATTCGTAATTTTCGAATTCGAATCCGAATTCGAATCCAAATTCGGATTCGAATAATTTTCGAATCCGAATCCGAATACATTTATACCTATTCGAACTATTCGCGAATAGTTCGCGAATAATACATTACTTCAATAAATACACATATCTAATTAAATATTTACAGCCTGTACATATATTATAATTTACAGCCTATACCTACATTATAAGTTGCAGCCTATACCTATATTATATGCATATATTATAATTTATAAGTTACAGCTTATACCTCTTACGGGCTACGGCTATACCTATATTATATGCATATATTATAATTTATAAATATATACATTAATACATATCAATAAATATCATCCGCTGCTCTTGCCTCTCGCCTGTACAAGCGGAAAACAGAGAAGGAAGAAGCCCTAGCGGTCCGCTGCTCTCGCCTCTCGCCGTCTCGCTCGCGTATTGGCTCTCAGGATCTCACTCTCTCCATATTGTTGAACGAGAAGGCAGAAGCCCTAGCCATATCTTGCGGTCTCGCCGGTCTCACCGTTCTCGCCGGACTCGCCCCGTCGGCCGTCGCCCCTATTTTCTGCTGGTACGTAACCCGTACCTCTGCAACTCGCTCTATTTCCTCTATTTTACTCCCTCTCCAACTTCATTTAGCAATATCTTATGCTAGGTTTCCATTAGCAAATTTCAGGTGGTTTTCATTAGGGTTTCCATTGAGGGCAGACGGTTTTCAATTGCAGCCGGTTTTCATTAGCAAATTTCTTTATCAGTATTCAATACCCATGGATGTGCAAAGTCAGCAGGTACTTTACTAAAATCTATATACTCTATGGATGTGCAAAGTCGGCCGTCGCCCCTATGTTTTGAATGTTATTCTTATCAATGATGTTCTTGTCACTTGTTTTTTGGGTTCTGTGTAGATGCATTCTAATCAAGATATTAGTAATACAATTGATGTTCAAATGGATGTAAATCAAGAGAACAATGAACCGATTTCTGAAGCATGTGATGAGAGTCATGAGATTGAAAATCCTATGCAAGGCCGAAATAAAAGACAACTTAAATCTACGGTTTGGCAAGATTTTAAAACAGTCACTATTGATGGAAAAGATAAACATCAATGCAATCATTGTGGTAGAAAGCTTGCAAAACAGGCATCTTCTTGTACTTCACACTTGAAGAAACACTTGGAAATTTGTAAAGCTAGATTAAGATCCACCAAAAAACAACAGTTATTAAACCTCGAGCCAAGTAATCTAAGTTCAAAAGAAAGTGTGAATGTTTGTGCTCTTACCGATGGAAAATATGGTCATGATAAGATGAGGAAGGTCGTTGCTGAATGGGTTCTTATGCATGAGATTTCATTTAGCATGGTGGAAGACGAAGGCTTCAATCGTATGATGAGATGTGCTCAACCACTTTGGGAGCGTATAAGTCGCTTCAAAGTCAAAAAAGATTGTGTTACTATTTATAATAATGAAAAAGCCAAACTTAAGAGGCTTTTAGATGCAACAAGTAAGATGAGCTTGACAACTGATTTGTGGAAGTCAAAGAATCAAAAGATGGAATACATGGTCATAACTGTTCATTTCATTGATTCAACTTGGAAGTTGCAAAAGCGCGTGTTAAGTTTTGTGCATGTACCTCCTCCTAGACGTGGCATTGATATATGCAATGCAATCTACAATTGCTTAATGGGGTGGGGCGTAGAGCACAAAATTATGTCAATCTCAATGGATAATGCTTCAGCAAATGATGTAGCTATGCAACATTTAAAACGCAATTTTTCTAGAACCAGAAAATTGTTATGTGGAGGGAAGATATTTCATGTGAGATGTTGTGCACATATCTTGAACCTTATGGTTCAGGATGGGCTTGGACAAATTAAGGAAGTGATTCAAAATGTAAGAGAAAGCGTGCTTTATATTAATGCTAGTGATGCAAGATTGATTGACTTCTCGAAGATTGTGAAGACATTGTCCTTACCTACAAGAAAGCTTATTCTTGATTGCAAGACAAGATGGAATTCTACCTACCAAATGTTATCTACTGCAGTAGTTTTAAAGAATGCCTTTTCGATGTATAGTGATATGGATGATCATTTTAATACATGCCCGACTCAAGAAGAATGGGAGAAGGTTGAGTTAGTTTGTGAAATTTTGGGGGTTTTTAATAGAACCACCAATTTAATTTCAGGAAGCGATTATCCAACTGCAAACTTATTCCTACCAGAGATTTATGGGATTAAAATAATCTTGGATAGACAAGTTAGTGATGATCGTGCTTTTGTTCGAGACATGACATTGAAAATGAAGTTAAAGTTTGATAAATATTGGGGAGATTGTAACATGTTGATGTCAATTGCATCTGTTTTGGACCCGAGATGGAAAATGAGAGCAATTGAATTTAGTTTTCCTAAGATCTACACTAACAATGAAGCGACACAAAACATTGCAAAGGTTTGTGAGTTTTTCTATATGTATAGTGAATTGCGTTAATTTAAATATTGTTTAAAACTGCAAATTTTTTATGTCGCAATTTTAGGTACGGAGCATTCTAGTAGAAATTTATGCAGAATACGAAAGTATGCAAAGTGAAATTGTCGATGAAGCTAATTTTAGTACTGTAAATCCAAGTGAAGGGGCGAGTTCCTCGAATGTTCCATCTTCGTCTCTCAACTCCACTGCACTGGGCTTTCATGAAATATGTGAGTACGTGAGAACTGTTGAGACAATTCCACCGCCCAAGTCAGAGCTTGACTTGTACATTGAGGAAACATGCTTAATGCTAGATAGAGCTACATCGAGTTCATTTGATGCTTTGGTATGGTGGAAAGAAAATAGCATGAAATACCGAATATTATCAAAGATGGCAAGAGATATTTTAGCCATACCTATAACTACTGTGGCCTCTGAAGCTACATTTAGTGCTGGAAGTCGTATAATTGATACATATCGTGCTTCATTGGCTCCTGAAACTGTACAAATATTAATTTGTGGTGGAGATTGGACTCGAAGCACCTATGGAGTAAAGAAGAAATTCAAGGTAAACAACTTATTTATAGCGTATTTTAGTATGTTATTCTGTCATAATTTACTTATGCATGATATTCATCTTCTTATCATATAGGTTGAAAAGGAAGGAATGCAAATTGATCTTCCAGGTATATTTTTTCGCTAATTAATGTGTCATTAAAAGATCTATGAAGATTGTTCTTAAAATAATATATGCATTTTTTCAGTTATAAAAGAAAATGAATGAACTGTTGGTGCATAAAGGCCAGAAATTTATTTTGAGTTATAGATATTTTGGGTAAGAACAATGTCCAAATAACATTTTATTCATCTACATAAATTTTAATTGACCTAACCTACAAAATTTGCATTGCAGATTTTGCTAGGATACAAGATTGATCATGGATGACATGATGATAAATCCATCCTTTTGTATTTCTTTGAAAGTCTAGAACTCATGATATCTTTTTATTCTAATTTTTCATGCAAGGGTCAAACATATTGTGAGATGATCATATGAGTATTGGAGATGTGTGATATCTATTTTTTTTTATTTGATATCATGTTCTGCATACTGCTATGTTAGAACTTAGAACTTAGAAGAGGAGATTGAATTTGTTGTGATATCTAATTTTTGAGTTATCACCAAATTGCATTCTGTGTTTACAAATCGAGAATCCCGTGTTTACAATTTACATGTATTTGAAATAAAAATTCGAATTCGAATTCGAATCCGTGTTCGAATCCTAATTCGAACCCGAATCCGAATCCAAAAATTCATGTCGAATCCGAATCCGAATCCGAATCCAATATTCGAACGAATCCGAATCCGAATCCGAATCTCTGCATTCTATGTAAAATTTGGATTCGTTTGAACAGCTATTCGATTCGATTCGGTTCGTGAACAGCCCTAGTTACCATCATCAAAAGGGGAGAGAGCGCGAGTTTTCTCCAGTGCTAAGATTTTTAGAGCCTTGCGAGTTAGCGAATCGGGTGTTTTGTATTACTTCGTTTGCGGACGAAAAAATGTCTGTTGGGGTGCGGCGTTTCTTCTGGTCTTGAGCGGCCTATCGAGACGTCTTCGGATCGTGGTCGGAAGCGGAAGGCCATCGATGTGCGTCGAAGGGGAGATGGTGGAGTTCCTTGTTCGGGTGGCGGTAGTGCGGTGCCTTGTCTGTCTTCTTTGGGCAATGACTCTCCATCTCGCGGCGATGGAGGTTCACCTCCTGAGGTATAGGTGCTTGGATCATCTTACCCCAGTCTTTCCCTGCGGAGGTGGCGGCTCCAAGTCTATCTTCTTCTTTGAAGGCGATGAATGAAGTGGTAAGCGAGCTTGATTTATTTTTGGCTCCTCTTTGTTGTTGTATTGTGCTGACTTCTCTTTATCTTTTTCTCTTTTGCAGATTGAGGCTTAGGTACAGATTGTCGTTACCTGGAATGATCATTATGTAAGTTTGAAGGACGGGCATCTGTCCCTCTAGGAAAAGTTTCAAGCTACAGTGGGTTCTCTCGTTACCTTGAAAGATGATCATAACCGGGACGTTTCTCGATTCTGTCAAATTGGGTCGGAGCTGAAGGTGGGATTGGAGGAGACTCGAGCATCTCTGAAGATTGAGAAGTCTTTGGTGGAGAGGACTACCCAGATGCTGAAACGTGCTCAAGAGGAGACTTCTCATTTGGAGACGGAGCTGGGTGCGGTAAAGGCCCAAGTGGAGGCATTATCTTCTGATAGTCGTGTGTCAGAGTTGAAGGCAGCTGGTCTTGCGGAGTACATGGAATCTCTAGATTACATGCGTGATCGGTGTTTGAATAGCGAGGAAGTTCGTGAGGAGATCTGTAGCAAGGAGGTGGAGCCTTAGATGGAAGATGTTCGAGAGTTGGCCCTCAAGCATGGGGTCTTGAAGGCTTTTTGCCTTGTTAGCAGGAGCTTAGGATGCGTCTCCGGCCTTGGCTTTGATGATATATCTGGCGATGTGAGCTCTGACGTGGACGCGGCTGATGCATAGCAGAATTGTTTCCTTGTATTGATGTATTTGTGTCTTTTGATTTTCTAGTTGGGTAACTTATATGTTGTCTTTATTTTTTGATAGTTCTTGATTGGCGTGTTTGCGCATGTATTTGCATATTGTTGTGATGATGATTGTGTCCTTTTTCTGTTATCCTTGTGCGAACTAGCTTACTAAGTCGGCGGCCTCCCCTTGGCCGCAAGGAGGCAGCAAAGGAGGGGGCGGTCGGAGGCGGATGATATTCTAGTTGTGTAAACTCCCCCAAAAGACCAACATTCCCCTAAAAAGCATAAAAAATACAAGATACCAAAACAAAACACATCATTACTTCCCCCCATCAAAAGTTTCGTGTCCTCAAGGAATGCGGTTCGGCTAACGTTTGTGGAGTCGCCATAAGTCCTCCCACGTGGCCTCCTCGGGAGTTTCATTGTTAAAATTCTTATTTTCAAGGTAGCTTGCAACCTAGGGGGTGAATAGGTCTGCTTAGGTCTTTTGAGAGTCTTTTTAAATCACTTGATTGTTTCTTTAAGCTTTCAGCTTATAGTGAACTAGAGTTTGTCCTTAGCACCTGCAATTAAGAAAATAAAAGCAAACACAGAAAATCACAGAAGTATTTTATAGTGATTCCCCAAAATTATGGGTACATCCACTCTCCTCCCACCTTATTAACTTCCTGTTAGTCAAGGCACTTCTCCAAACCAATGCTCCAAGGAGCTTACACCTCAGATCCCTCGGGATCTCTCAGTCTCCTCCAAGACTTACACCTCAGCCACAAAGGCCTACACTCAGTGATACAAGTATCACCTACCTCAGGCACTTAAGCCCTACCACTCAGGCTATGGAGGATAGCCCTACCTCAGAGCTAGCTTGCTCCTACAACTCAGAGAGATACACTCTCCTACCATTCCGGCAAAACTGCCATACTTCTCAGTGAGTAAAACTCATCTACCTCAGAGAGATACACTCTCCTACAGCTCAGGTAAATTTTCCCTACCTCAGACCCAAAGGTCCTACAACTCAGATCCAGAAGGATCTTACAAAGAGAAATATATTAATTAACTTTGACACAGAGAAATTTCTCTGTGTCAACCACTTGAGCAGAAAACTTTCTGCTCCAACTCTCCTCACAGTAGGGAAAGGATTTGCTGGAGGAACTCAGAAGATAACTTCTGAACTTGTTGTTGAAGGCTAAAGATCTTTTGATCTTGAGTCTTCAAACTGCCAACTGAACCTGCCAAAAGATGAAGGTTCTTCTTTCTTCAGAATAAATTCTGAATCTGCTGTGGCAGATGGAGACCTGCATAGCTAACTGAACTTTTCTTGCTGGAGAGCTTCAAGCTTTTCACATGCAGCAATGACAAAGAAGATGAAGATGGATGCTCTCCTTTTTGAATAATGTATGCCCCAAAAGTTATCTTTGTCATGGCCCTATCTCTTCCTTTTGTAGTTCGTCGATCAACGACTCTTAGAGATCAGTGGGCCCCACTTGCAGCTTCCAGCTGCGGCTTGCTTTAACGGAAGAAGATGTACAATAGCTTCACGACAAGTTTTGTCGTGTAGTGTAGCTTCTCCGTGTCTGATTTGACCTTAGTTGACTTTGTAGATTTTGCTGACGTCAACACCTGTGGACTTAGCCAAAATCGAGCATCAGAGAATAGGCGTTGAGTGAGTAAGCATCACTCAACGACAAAACACTTAGACAGATTCACTGTCTCTTGGCGTTGAGTGAGTCACCTTTACTCAACGCCAAACTACTTAGAATATTAAGTCTGATTCTAGGCATTGAGTGATTCAGCTTCACTCAACGCCAATCTTGCTTTATTAGCTTTTAGCCGCATGGCGTTGAGTGAGTAAGCATCACTTAATGCCAAACCCCTTAGACAAAATTCTATCTTCACTAGGCGTTGATAGTGTTGAGTTAGTAACCTTCACTCAATGCTTTTTTCCTTAACCAAATTTCTGTCTCTACAGTATCTTAGGCGTTAAGAGCGTTGAGTGAGCACGCCTCGCTCAACGCTTTCTGCCTTAGCCAAAATTTCATGTTTAAAACCACTGTCTTAGACTGTCTTACTTTGAACTGAGTTCAACGAATGGTGAACTGAGCTCAACGAACTCTGAATTGAGTTCGACGAACTCTAAACTCAGTTCAACTCACAGATTTTTGTTGTATGGCGTTGAGTGAGTTAACTTCACTGAACGCCTTGTCACTTGGCCATTTTCTTATCTTGCCACTACCTTGGCTTAGACTGTATAAGCTTCACTCAGCACTATAAGCCATCTGGCATTGAGTGACTGATCTTCACTCAATGCTCGTGGACTTAGACAGTTTTCTGTCATCCCACACTTTAGGTAAGTGTTTACCTGACTTAGCCACTTAGGCCACCTAACCTATCATAATCATCTACAGACATGTGTATATCATTGATAATATTGACTTCACTCAAATCCAGGACATTATGGGCAATGGACCCAATAATCTCCCCCTATTTGAGGAAGTCAAAAACTCTTAAGCAAAGACAATGACATACACAGAACCATGCAACACAAGGCATAATAAAAGAAAACTAAATAATTGAGAAGTGATCTATAATTACCACACTTCCCTGCTTGCAGAATACATTATTGCATCTGCCATCTGCTTCCCCTGAATTGCTGCTGTCTTGCTTATCTGATCATCTGATCATCTTATCCTCTCCCAATTTTTGACTGCAGCAAATAGCAGGAAGGATGCACCTGATAAACTGATCATCTTATCACCTGCTCCCCCTCAATTAGGCGGCATTGCTTGACTTGTTCCCCCTCAATTTGAGAATCTTCATTTCTCTAAAGGACCATCCTATCTACATAAAGCCAAATAGTTTGCAACTAGAGGTGATGAGCAACTGAAGCTATACTAAGTTTAACATACCCAACTCAAATTTGAAGGTGTTAAACTTTGCTTCATCTAGTGGCTTAGTGAAGATGTCAGCCACTTGCTTGTCTGTTGGGATAAACTTAAGGGTGATGTCTTCACATTCCACATGCTCCCTAATGAAATGATATCTAATCTATATGTGCTTAGTCCTTCTATGGGGGACAAGATTCCTAGCAATAGAGATTGCACTAGTAGAATCGTAGAATAAAGGAGTTCTACTTATCTGGATGTTGTAGTCTTGAAACTACTGCTGGATCCACAGCAACTGAGCATAACAGCTTCCTGTTGAGATGTATTCTGACTCTACAGTTGATATTGCCACACTGGTTTGTTTCTTGCTGCTCCAAGATACCAGTCTCCCTCCCAAGAACTGACAGGTGCCAAATGTGCTCTTTCTATGCTCTTTGCAGCCTGCAAAATCTGCATCTGAATACCTAGTTAGTTCAAACTCCCCATTCCTAGGGTACTAAATGCCAAGATCTGGAGTGCCCTTAAGATACCTCAAGATTCTCTTAGCTGCAGAGTAGTGAGATTCTTTATGGTAAGCCTGATACATAGCACAAACACATGTAGCATACATGATGTCTGACCTACTGCAGTCAAATATAGAAGTGATCCAATTATCCCTCTATACAAAGTTTCATAAATAGGTTTCACTGCTTCATCTTTGTCTACATGCATACTTGACCCCCATGGGAGTTCTCATGGTGGAGGAATTCTCCATGCCAAATTTCTTTATTAACTCCCTAGTGAACTTAGACTGGGATATAGACAAGCCATCTTCAGTCTGTCTTACTTGGAGGCCCAAGAAGAACTTAAGTTCACCCATACTGCTCATCTCAAACTTCCCATGCATGAGTTTAGCAAACTTTTTGTAGAGGTGTTCATCAGTAGATCCAAAGATGATGCCATATACATAGATCTGGACTAGGATGATCTTACCCTTAGATTCCCTTAGGAATATGGTCTTGTCTATTTCCCCCCTTGAGAATTTGTTCTCAATGAGGAAACTAGACAATATCTCATACCATGCTCTAGGAGCTTGCTTCATCCCATATAGAGCTTTCCTAAGTCTATAAACAAAATTTGGTGAGTTAGGAACTATAAAACCTGGAGGCTGCTCAACATAGACTTCTTTTTTTAAGTCATCATTTAGGAAGGCTGACTTCGCATCCATTTGGTAGATCTTGAATCCCTTGTGTGCTGCATATGCAAGGAATAACCTGATGGCCTCCAATCTTGTTACAGGGGCAAAGGTTTAATTAAAACAATCCCTTCTTCTTGCTTGTACCCCTTAGCTATTAGTCTGGCCTTGTTCTTAATTATAATGTCATATTCATCAAGCTTATTTCTGTAGATCCACTTGACTCCAATGATATTATTACCATGAGGTTTGGGAACCAACTTCCAGACCCTGCACCTCTTGAACTGGTTCAGTTACTCCTGCATAGCTCTAATCCAATGTTGGTCTGTGTGGCCTCTTCAAACTTCTTGGGCTCCACTTGGGATAGAAAGCTTGAATACATGGTCGTGTTCTGACTTCTGCTCCTTGTCATTACTCCATGACTTGCCTCACCAATGATCTGGTGTGCTGGATGATCTCTCATATGTCTGACTGCAGGTGGCAGTCTTATTTCAACAATAGAGGCATCTTATTGTTGATCTTCATCCACTCCCAATGTGCTAAGTAGATCTTCTGGAGTATCCATATCATCTTGGATAACTAGTGATGCTTCCTTGATGGTCAGTTTGTCCATCATATGTTCTGCACCTGCAGTACTATAAGAGGAACTAGACAGTCCATTGTTAATCATGGTAGACTCATCAAAGACTACATGAACTGATTTTTCTACAACTTGGCTTTTCAAGTTATAGATTCTATAGGCTTTGCTATGATTGCTGTACCCAACAAATATTCCATCATAGGATTTGACAGCAAACTTAGTCACATAAGACTTGCCATTGTGAAGCACAAAGCATTTACTACCAAAGATTCTGAGATAGCCCAGATTTGGTTTCCTGCCATTCAAGATCTCATAGGGAGTCTTCTTGTGGCCTTTGGTGATAGAGGCTCCATTGAGGACATGGCATGTAGTATTTACTGCCAACCTAGAAATATTCTAGGAGAGATGTGTCACTCAACAATGTTCTACCAGCCTCTATGAGAGTCCTATTTTTCCTCTCAACTATCCCATTTTACTGGGGTGTTCTAGGAGAAGAGAATTCTTAATGAATCTCATGCTCTTCACAGAACTTTGTCATGCTATCAGACTGGAATTCTGTCCCATGGTCACTCCTGATTTTGACCACAAAACAACCAAACTCATTCTGAATTTGCTTGACAAACCTCATGAAGACATCAAGGGTTTCATCCTTCTTCTTAAGAAAGAACACCCAAGTAAACTTGGAATAATCATCTACCACATGGGTGTAGAATTTCCTACTAAGACTGTGAATTGGCATTAGACCAAATAGGTCCAAGTGAAGAGGTATAAGCACTTCACAGAGTCTTTGGTCCCAATAACCTTGAAGGAGACTTTTTTTTGCTTACCCTTTTGGCAAGCAGAGCAAATGCCCTCCTTAGAGCACCTCACATTGGGGCCATTCGTAACTAGCTCTTGATTGAAGAGCTTGCCAATAGTCTTGTAATTCAAATGGGCTAGTCTCTTATGCCACTGGACACAGTATGAGACTTTCTCATTTGCCACCAAATAGATAGGAGAATCTGTGTCTAGACATAGAAAGTTCAAGAAATAAACATTTCCACTCCTAGTGCCTGTCAAGATGACCTCTTGATCACTTGACCTCCTAATTAGGCACTCATCCTTGTGGAAGACAATTACATAGCCAAGATCGGAAAGGTGGCTTATGCTTATAAGGTTGTGCTGCAACCCTTTAACATAAGCCATCTTTGTGATGGTGACTATGCTATTGGTGATCTTACCATACCCTCTGGTTACACCTCTATCTGAACCTCCAAAGATGACTTTGGGTCCATCTTTTACAGGATTAAACTCCTTCAAGTTGCTCCTTGTTCCAGTCATATGCCTGGAATAGCCACTGTCCAATTACCATATAGGGGTATGACACCTTGAACTATCCTGCAATATACAAATTACTTAACCTTAGGGCCCCAATATCTATTGGGTCTTAGGTGCATGTTAGCATGAAACTGAACATGTATACCAGCATAATTTCTGACTAGTGGACTGACCCTAGCTCTGGCCATATTGGGATTGTGCCAGCAGTCAGTGGCAAAGTGTCTTATCTTACCACAGCACCAACAATCATGTATATTATATATTCTTTTCTGTGAAGGCCCTACAGCTTGATGAGCTGCAACCTTGACTGGAGGAAGATGTGATGCAACCTTTTTCTGATTTCTTTTAGCCAGAATTTGACTGAAGGTAAGTCTTATAGCTAGCTGATTTGGTCTGCCCTGAGTGCCAGCAGTAGCTAGCTTCTTTTCAGAAAGCATGCTTCTGATGGCTTCAGATATGCCCAGATCAGCCTGATTCTTAGACTTGCCCTAGTCAGAACCTTTGTTGTCAGATTCTGAGCCTTGGCTGCAGAGACATTCTTGAGAGTTGGTGCAAAAGCACGACAGACAAATGGTCCAGATTGGGCCATTTGAAATTTCTCATTGGCAGCCTTGACTGCACACACCCTACCAAAACTTTCATCATGACAGTGAACATCTTTGTTCACTCTAGATGAACAACCCCTCTCCCAGTGACCATAAGAACTTTCTTGGTCATATCTGTTAGAAGGTATCAAAATTTTTCTGAAAAGAATGGGAGGCTTAGAAGCAATAGGATGAGGTGGAACTGGAGCTTTGCCCTTCCTTTTGGAAGGAGCAACTCTTGTGTTTCCCTTGAATCCCAATCCCTTCTTGCCCTTTTGAGAGGAGGAGTTTATCAAGGGGAGGACAGTACTTGGCTTAGAATAGCTAGCACCTATTCTTTTCTCCTTCTCAAGCTTATCTTCAAGCTCCCTGATGAGACAGTTCTTGTGCTTGATGGAGGCAACCTGAATGTCCAAGAGGGACTTTAGTTGGCTAATTTCCCTAGCTTTCTGGTCCAGCAGATTTGCTGTTATAGTCTGCTGGGCAACTGCAAGCTTAAGAGATGAGATTGCTTTAGCTTGCTTCTTAGATAACTTCTTGACCTTCTTGAAGGCATTCAGAAGTTTTTCATACTTATCAATCGGTTGATTGACATCTCCTTCAGATTCAGAATCTTCTTCACCATAGTGTGAAGAGGCTTTTGAGCAAGGACTAGTCTTAAACTCAGACAGATAAGAAGAGTCAGGTGATAGATGTACCTTGCTCTAATCAGGATGATCTTGGTTACTTTCCTCATTAGTTATTGTCATCAGTCCTATGTAGTTGTGGACATCTTAATCCACCTCTGACTCACTATCTGACAATGTCAGAGGAGCTCTGATTCCTATCCTCCCTGAAGGATTGACTTCTCCTACTGCAATAGCTTCATCTTTAGTAGTAGCAGCAACTAGCCCAATATAGGCTTCCTCTTCATCAGACACAGAAGATGATGAGTCTGTCCAACTCTTTTCCTTCTTGGCAATGAAGGACTTTTCCTTCTTTCCATTGTGTTGGTGCTGCTTCTTCTCCTCAGTCTCCTTCCTATTCTCTAGGCAGTCAGCTATCACATGCCCAGACTTGTTGTAATAGTAGCAAATAACTTTAGAGGAGTTATATTTATTATGTTTAGAACCATACCTGTCAGTCTTGGACTGGTTCTTTCGGTGATTATTGGAATTAGAAGGTATTTTCTTCCAATGCTTCTTCTTCATTAACCTCTGGAGTTGTCTATAAAAGGCTGCAAAATCTTCATCAGACATGCTGCTGTCTGATTCCTCTGAGTCAGAGTTGTTTGACTCAGCTGATCTCCTTGGTGGAGAAGGAATCCTTTCCTTTCCTTGTGCTTTCAGCTTTGAAGGCCAAGGACTTTTCTTTGGACAGTGATTTGTTGGAGGCATACTCCTCCTTTCTGGCAGCCAGCTGCATCTCATAGGAGAACAGCTTCCCAAATAATATTTGGGGAGGAGTGTCAGCAGCTTGACCATCTCTCTTATGGCACAGATCTTACTATCTCAGTCTCTAGTGAGAGATCTGAGAAACTTGTCATTTATTTCATAATTATTGAAGACCCTTCCATAGGTCTTCAACTCATTTATGATCATGAAGAATCTTTCATAATAGGTAGTTATGTTCTCCTTCAGGATTTGCCTGAAAGCCTCATACTCTTGGTTGAGCAGAGACTTCCTATCATCTCTTACCTCATCAATACCCTCCATATAGACCACAAGGGTGTCCCACATCTCCTTGGAGGTCTGATAGTAAACCAAGTTCAGAAAGGTTGAGTCATCTACGACATTGGCTATGATGTTCTGTGCTCTCTTGTCTAGGTCAGCTAGTATGACCTCATCTTTAGTCATTTCAGAGAGTGTCTTTGGTGTCTGGATGTTGGCATCCAGAACAGAGACCTTCATGAGAATGACAGGCCCCTCCATAATAGTTGCAAAAATTCTTGGATCATAGGCTTCCATAAATAGCCTCACCCTCTCCTTCCATATTCCAAACTGCTCCTTTCTACATATGGGGAGTTTCATTGAACTCGGCTCTCTATGGCTCTCTCCTGAGCTCATGACCACTTAGCAGCAGCTACCTAGGAGGATCACTCAGATTGTTAAATTCTTTTTGAGCAACCTCCCTCTGATACCACTTGAAAGATCTTATTTTCAAGGTAGCTAGAAACCTAGGGGGTGAATAGGTCTGCTTAGGTCTTTTGAGAGTCTTTTAAAATCACTTGATTGTTTCTTTAAGATTTCAGCTTATAGTTAACTAGAGCTTGTCCTTAGCACCTGCAATTAAGAAAATAAAAGCAAACACAATAAATCACACAAGTATTTTATAGTGATTCCCCAAAATTATGGGTACATCCACTCTCCTCCCACCTTATTAACTTCCTATTAGTCAAGGCACTTTTCCAAACCAATGCTCCAAGGAGCTTACACCTCAGATCCCTCAGGATCTCTTAGTCTCCTCCAAGACTTACACCTTAGCCACAAAGGCCTACACTCAGTGATACAAGTATCACCTACCTCGGGCACTTAAGCCATACCACTCAGGCTATAGAGGATAGCCCTACCTTAGAGCAAGCTTGCTCCTACAACTTAGAAAGATACACTTTCCAACCGTTCAGGCAAAACTGCCCTACTTCTCAGTGAGTAAAACTCACCTACCTCAGAGAGATACACTCTCCTACAGCTCAGGCAAATTTGCCCTACCTTAGACCCAAAGGTCCTATAGCTCAGATCCAGAAGGATCCTACAGAGAGAAATAAATTAATTAACTTTGACACAGAGAAATTTCTCTGTGTCAACCACTTGAGCAGAAAACTTTCTGCTCCAACTATCCTCACAACAGGGAAAGGATTTGCTGGAGGAACTCAGAAGATAACTTCTGAACTTACTGCTGAAGGCTAAAGATCTTTTGATCTTGAGTCATCAAACAGCCCACTGAACCTGCCAAAAGATGAAAGTTATTCTTTCTTCAGAACAGATTTTGAATCTGCTGTGGCAGATGGAGACTTTCACAGCTAACTAAACTTTTCTTGCTGGAGAGCTTCAAGCTTTTCACATGCAGCAATGTCGAAGAAGATGAAGATGACTGCTCTCCTTTTTGAATAATGTATGCCCCAAAAGTTATCTTTGTCTTGGCCATATCTCTTCCTTTTGTAGTTCGCCGATCAACGGCTCTTAGAGATCAGTGGGCCCCACCTGCAGCTTCCAGCTGCGGCTTGCTTTAATGGAAGAAGACGTACAATAGCTTCACGACAAGTTTTGTCATGTAGTGTAGCTTCCCCGTGTCTGATTTGACCTTAGTTGACTTTGTCGATTTTGCTGACGTCAGCACCTGTGGACTTAGCCAAAATCGAGCATCAGAGAATAGGTGTTGAGTGAGTAAGCATCACTCAACGCCAAAACACTTAGACAGATTCATTGTCTCTTGGCATTGAGTGAGTCACCTTCACTCAACACCAAACTACTTAGAATATTAAGTCTGATTCTAGGCATTGAGTGATTCAGCTTCACTCAACGCCAATCTTGCTTTATCAGCTTTCAGCTGTTTGACGTTGAGTGAGTAAGCATCACTCAATGCCAAATCCCTTAGGCAAAATTCTGTCTTCACTAGGAGTTGATAGCGTTGAGTTAGTAACCTTCACTCAATGCTTTTTGCCTTAACCAAACTTCTGCCTCTGCAGTATCTTTGGCATTGAGAGCGTTGAGTGAGCATGCCTCGCTTAACGCTTTCTGCCTTAGCCAAAATTTTATGTTTAAATCCACTGGCTTAGACTGTCTTACTTTGAACTGAGTTTGACGAATGGTCAACTGAGCTCGACGAACTCTGAATTGAGTTCGACAAACTCTAAACTCAGTTCAACTCACAGCTTTTTGTTGTATGGGGTTGAGTGAGTTGACTTCACTCAACGCCTGTGGACTTGGCCATTTTCTCAGCTTGTCACTGCCTTGGCTTTGACTGTATAGGCTTCACTCAGCGCTATAAGCCATCTGGCGTTGAGTGATTGATCTTCACTCAATGCCTGTGGACTTTTGACAGTTTTCTCTCATCCCACACCTTAGGTAAGTGTTTACCTGACTTCGTCACTTAGGCTACCTGACCTATCATAGTCATCTATAGACATGTGTATATCATTAATAATATTGACTTCACTCAAATCCAGGACATTGTGGGCAATGAACCCAACACATTGGTCCACTGAATAAGGAGTTGCATCACGACCCGACCCTCTTTATTGATGATGCGCCGATCTAGGATCGCAAGCGGTACCACAAGTGGATTGCCCTCGTCGTTAATCGTCTCTGGTAAAGGTTGTCCCTGCCCGCTTGGTTGACCCGCGTTCTTCTTCAACTGTGATATATGAAAAGTATGGTGTATTTTGGCGCTCTTCGGCAGATCCAACTTATACGCCACTGACCCAATCCGTTCGAGCACCTGGAAGGGTCCAAAGAACTTGGGTGAAAGCTTATGAATCCAGTGGCCCCGCAAGGTGACTTGTTGATACTGCTACAACCACACCCAAGCCCACTCCCCTACTTCCAAAACATGCTCACAGCGCTTCGTGTCTGCCAATGTATTCATGCGGTTCTGAACCCTTGCCAGATTATCTTTGAGCATAGTCATCACCTGATCCCGTGCCGTCAAGGAGAGATCCACTGCGCTGATTTTTGCTATGCCATCAAAGTATGGTGGAAATGTTGTGGGTTCTTAGGTGTACACCACCTCATACGACGACATCCGGATGTCGCTGTGATACGAAGTGTTGTACCACAATTCAGTAAGAAGTATCCAACTAGCCCAAGTCTTAGGCTTTTCAAAGCACGTGCAATGTAAATAGCCTTCCACACACCGGTTCACAACCTCTGTCTGGCCGTCGGATTGAGGGTGATACGCCGACAACATATTCAATTGGACTTGGAGAACCCAAAACAGTTCTTGCCAAAAGTTGCTAAGGAAGATGTCGCAGTCACTCACGATGGTCGCGGGCAACCCGTGCAAACGGACAACCGAATCCAGAAATACTTGAGCCACTGACTTGGGTGTGTACGGATGATGCATGGCGACAAAGTGAGCTTGCTTGCTTAGCCGATCCACAACCACCAAAATGGTGGATTTGCCTTGGCTTTTCAGTAACCCCTCGATGAAATCCAAGGATATGTCTTGCCATATTCGCTCCAGAATAGGCAATGGTTGAAGTAGCCCCATGGGACGTTGATTGTCGGCTTTACATTGTTGGCAAACAACACACTGCTGACTGTAATCATAAATTTCCAAAACAACACCTATTTCATGCGCTGATATGTAGCGGAGATTCTCGAATGTCCTCCCAAGGCGACCGCATGGTACAACTGCAGCAGTCAATTTTTAAGGGTTGGATCGTTCCCCACCACCAGCTTTCCCTTCCGCTTGAGGATGTCATTTGCCCACGAGTATTTAGGATAGTCTTCCGCATTCATTTCCTTCGCCGTGATGATTTGTTGAAGCCGTGCATCCGACCGCCAAGAATTTTTTATAAGCTAGAGCATATCTGATTGGAGAATGGAGATAACATGCAATATGGCCTCCGGAGCTTCATGAATCCGTGATAAGGCGTCCGCACATATATTTTCTTTGCCTCGCTTGTATTGGACTGAAAAATCATATCCCATGAGCTTGGTAAGGTGACGTTGTTGGGCCGGTGTTGCTAGTTTCTGTTCGAGCATAAACTTCAAGCTTTGGTGATCCGTATGTATCACAGACGTGCAACCCAACAAATAGTGCCGCCACTTTTGGACCACTAACACGATAGCGAGCAACTCTTTTTCATATGTAGACATTGCCGCATTTTTTGGCTCCTAATGCTTGGCTAAAATAAGCTATAGGTCGCTCCTTCTGGAGCAAAACAACCCCCACACCTTGAGTCTGACGCGTCCGTCTCCACCACGAACGGTTGTTGGAAGTCCGGCAACTATAAAACTAGTGGGTTAGATATTGCCTGCTTCAAGGACTGAAAAGCGGCGTTCGTGGTTGCCGTCCACTTGAATGTACGCTGTTTTAACAAATTTGTAAGAGGTCGTGCGATCGTTCTGTAACCTTGAATAAATCAGCGGTAATATCCGGTTAGGCCAAGGAATCTCCGCACTTTTCTAAGTGATGTCCGCGTTGGCCATTCTAACATTGCTTGTATCTTTGCCGGGTCCGTGGCGACCCCATGACCCGACAACACATGTCCTAAATAGTGGACTTGTGGAAATCCAAATTCACATTTACTTCTTCACAACACGAGGTGGTTGGACCGCAAGGTGTTGAATACGAATGCCAAATGAGTCATATGCTCCTCCCATGATGCACTAAAAATAAGAATGTCATCAAAGAAAATTAATATAAATTTCCGAAGTTGACTTTGGAATATGCGATTCATGAGGTTCTGAAATGTCGACAACGCGTTGTTCAATCCAAATGGCATGACCAAAAATTCATAGTGGCCCTGGTGAGTACGGAATGTCATCTTGTGTACGTCTTCCTCTGTCATCTGAACTTGGTGGTATCTGACCCGTAGATCCAACTTTGAGAAGTAAACTGCTCCATGAAGCTCATCAATTAATTCCTCGATTAGAGGAATCAGGAATTTATCCTTTACCGTATTTTGATTGAGGCACCGATAATCCACACACAGACGCCAAGAGTCATCATGCTTCTTAACAAGTACCACCGGCGATGCAAAAGGGCTACAACTGTGCCGGATCACCCCCGTGCTCAACATTTCTCCAAATAAGCGTTCAATTTCATACTTATGAAGAGG
The DNA here is from genome assembly GCA_039513925.1 of Platanthera zijinensis. Lineage (NCBI taxonomy): Eukaryota > Viridiplantae > Streptophyta > Magnoliopsida > Asparagales > Orchidaceae > Platanthera > Platanthera zijinensis. The sequence continues at coordinate 94,563,783 of CM077097.1, forward strand.
CGGGTATCGGTACGGACGTAGGTTAATGCTGATGCCGCCGTCTTTCAATACGATCCGGTGTTCCAATTCTCTCCTTAGCGGTAAGCCTTGCGGCTCAACAGATAGATCCGCGAATTGATGTAACAAAAATCCTAATAACTAGTGTTCGGCTTGTCCTGGTGGTTTTCTGAAAATTTACCATGTGGGCAGCTTCAGTGAATCATCCTCCTATTGTGGTCCTTGACTGGTCTGCAACGTGCACAAGGACAACATGCAAATTTGACCCTCCTTTGCTACCAACTTATTCACGCGGTGGTCTTTACCCCAAATATCATTGCCTGCTGCGATCCATGGAGAGCGACCTTCTTTCCTTGGCTTGAAAACTCCATCCGAAGGTTGAAAAAATCCCAATTGACTTGACCCAGGGTGATCAACCATTGGACGCCTAGCACCACGTCACACCCCCCAACGGTAAAATTAGCATGTCGGACATAAACACCATGCCTTGCTTCCACCACTGAAAAATCAACTACTTTGTGTACACTACATATTTTTTTCGTCGGCCACAACTACAAAAAATAAGGTAATGGAAGTGAAAGCGCATTGGAGCCGTCACGCCGCTCCTTCGTCAAGGAAATTATGTGTTCTTCCCAAGTCGATGAGAACATGAATGAGCTGGCCTTGATGCGACGTCGTGGCCCGCATAGTATGGTAATGTGTCATTCCGGTTAGGGCATGCACCAGTAAATGTGGAGTCGGTTGGTCCACAGCCTCCTCTACAACCTCGAGCACCTCATCAAGTTCAACTTCTGGCTCCTCATCTTGCATGGCTTCAACGATAACTTCCAACACATACGCTTGCCTCCGGTTAGGGCATATGTGGCCCGACGTGTAAGGTCGATTGCACCAAAAACACAGGCCCTTCTGCCTCTTTTCATCCACTTCCGTAGAAGACATCTTGCGCTCCACAGGAATAGCTGCCCGCTAAATTGGTTTTGCACGGTCTGGTGTCGTCCATTGGTTGCCGCTGGGAGTGCGTAATGTAGGTCGAAAGGTGTGTCCAGAGCGCTCCTCGTGACTGTGCTGCTCAACATGCCGACCTGCTTTTCCTGCACGACCTGTTAGTTGTTGTTCTTGAAGCCGCGCAAGCGAAAAAACCTCTTGCAAGGACTTGTGTTGGAACATGCGAACACCGTATTGAATATCATCCTTCAGACCCGCTAAGCAGAAACTGATTGCATGTTCTTCCGACACAAATATTCGGTGAAGAAGTAAATCAAACTCATCTAGGTAAGCTTGTATCGACGCGCGTTGGAGCAAATTCTTGAGCACTGCCATAGGATCATCGAACAACACAGCCCCAAATCTGCCATGTAGTGCCCGACTGTACTCCTCCCATATAGGCCACTGCCACATAAGACAAGCTTTCATAAAAGCTTGGTGTCAAAACAAAGCTTTGCCCTCCATGTGTACATATGTGCACCTTCATGTCGTCCGGCGTATCATCAATATCAAAGAACTGATCACATCGGTAAATCCATTCCAGCAAATCCTCTCCAGAGAACTGGGGAAACTCCAACTGCGGAAATCGGGTGGCGACATGAGTGGAGGCAGACGGATACGCCCTGTTGTCCGGCGACTGCCCTTGTCGGTTTTCACTTCCACGTTCCCCCTTCCAGCATACCATCATGGTGCGCATCTCCTTGCCCATGCCCTAAACGGAACGGGCTAAGTCCTCCTGCCCTTGCTTTAGAATCTCCATCTCTGATTGTTGGTCCTTGGATTGCGCAACGTCGGAGACTGGCATCATCGCACGCCGCAAAAGCTCTGATACCTTGTTGTGAACTGTTCCGATAGCAGCCCTGGCTTGTCTTCGAAATCACTGTTACAACAAGATAAGAGGATTCTAACAAGCACAGTTCACTGGATTCAATATGTAAAAATAGCAAGAACACATAACCAAAATCACACAGATACACGATCCTAAGGTCCATGACCTGAACAGATCGGAAGGAAGTACAGGGGATTCTTCCCGTCGCAGCCACCAACAGAATACCACAAGCACATACAGTTTTCAACATACCCGGTTCATCCCCTAAACCGACTATTTAAACACAACCCTAAACTCTCCCAAAAGACCAACATACCCCTAAAAAGCATAAAAATTACAAGATACCAAAACAAAACACATCACAGAACCGACAAAACTAGCGATGCGTAACCAGTGAAACCTAAAATCGCGATAGAGAGAAGAGAAGAGTGGGATGCTGGTTTGCACGGATCGATTTTTAAGGATTTGAAATTAATCGATTTTATATAAAAATTTGGATTGCATCTGTCCAATTTCAATTTGCCCATAGCAATTGCCGGAAAAAAAATCATTTTTGCCGGACTGAACGAGGTGGCCAGATGGTCCCTCCCTTAAACTAGGCCTGTAACAGTTCAGTTTGGTTTGATTTGTAAGCAAAACCACAAATCGAACCACCCCTATGTGGTTCCAAAAATTTGGAACCGAACCGCTCAAACATTGAAACCAAACTGAACAAAACCGAATAGTTTTGTTTTGTTCGGTTCGGTTCGGTTTTGGTGGTTTAAATAATATGATAAAACCTAAATATTTATATAGTGAGATCCGTGATGGTGCAATGCATGAGACTCAACCACCTAACATGAAAGTGCTTTATGTGCTGGAGACAAAAATAGGAACAAATCCCCGATTCTGATGATGCAGAGGCCTGACGCGGAGAGGCAGAGGAATGGAGATGATGAAATGTGAACTTGCGATGGAGGGAAGGACGGGCTTCGCCCACAGAGGGGCTTACCTGTTTAGTTTCTTGCGGCGAGAGGAGAGTGGCGAGTCGCCAATGGAGCTAGTCAGGAAGTGCGCGAACGCCGGACTGGAGGAGCTAGGGTTTGGGAAGAGGCGAAGAGCGCGAAGTCGCCAATGGAGCAAGGTTTCGTTGGTCGGGAAGAGGCGAAGAGCGCGAAGTCGACTGGAGGAGCTAGGGTTCGGGACTCGGGAGAGATAAAGATTTAAGTGGGCGAGCGCCTGAGCGGGTTCCGGCTTTAAGACTTTAAGTATTTAACATTTTAACTGTGTGCTTAATTAGAGATTTAATGAAAATATATTATTAAGTGCATGCTTAATTGTTTTAATGAAATTTAAGTAATAGATTAAATGTTTTTATACATAGCGGTTCGGTTCGACTCGTTTCAGTTTGTCACGCAAAATCATAAATCGAACTGAACCGTATAATTTTTCTAAAATCAAAACCGTAACCGAACCGCGACCTACTGAAACCGAACCAAACTGTATGGTATGATTTGGTTCGGTTTTGCGGTTCCCTTGATTTTGACTTACAGCCCTACCTTAAACCCTTTTTTTACGTCACCGTCCCTTCACCTTCTGCCGGCAGAAAGAAATTCGCTCCGCCCTCAACTTCCTTCAGTTCGCGTCTCTAATGGCGGTCGCCTGGAAGCACCTGCAGCTGACCTTCCCCAAAAATGCCAGCATCCCGTCTTCTCTTTATTCTTGCTCCGCCATCCTCCCCGCCGTGTCACATCCCCGATTCCCCAAATTCTCCACCGCCGCCTCCGGATCATTCTTAGCCGCGCCCTCCTTGCTTCCATCCACTTCCAGGAACACCGATTCACTGGCGGAAGTGGCGAACCCTGCTTTGCGCAATGCAAACTTTCTGTTCTTTAGCTCGGGATACAACGTGCAAATCTTCGTAGAAGAGAACGAACCAGAGGAGGCGCTTCTCCGGCGGTTTCGGAGGGAGGTAAGTAAGGCGGGCGTAATACAGGAGTGCAAGAGGAGAAGGTTTTTCGAGAACAAGCGGGATGAATTGAAGCGGAAGAAGCGGGAAGCTGGCCGCCGGAATCGACGGAGGTAGCGTCTTGATTCTTCATCTTTTCCGTTATCCGCTTGCTAAAACAAATTTGCTCTCGAACATCAAAGATCAGTGATTTTTGTCTAGTTTCTATCTCTCTCACCGCCATTAGAATCTGTCATGCTGTTGACTTTATCCAGAATCAAGGGATTTTCTGATACGAACCAAATTGAGATTCTAGGTTGCGTTGAATAGGGGCTTCACTAAGGTATTGCCTGAACAAGAAGGAGGGAATGTGGTCGTCTGCAGGAAGAAGATACACATGAACACTAAACAATTCAATTCATTCATTCAATTTCCCAGAAGACATCAACTAATATACTACTGTTCTTAGGACAATAGTTAAACTGTTAACCGAGAGCTGTTTTCTACTAGGCGGAAGTAGTTTACAACTACAACACACGTACACTCCACACACACATGACACAACTGCCCCAATGGATTATTTCCGCTTGGCGATTGCGGAGTAGTTACCTGCTTTGCTGGATCGACGATCGCTGAGTGGTACATAGTAACAACTGTTTTTGCTGCTAATACACAATTCAAACAATAAACGGAAAAGAACCGTACCAATGCCCACTCCTTCTAAGATCCTTCCCGTCAGGGATCAGAGGACGACGAGCCTCTTTTCCTCCTGGTGTGATCATTCTAGGTAGCCTCCTTCGTTTTCACGACTTTCACTGGCTCGATAGCTCGAGGCATTAGAAATGCGAGACATCCTGTCGATGTAGCTTGTGGCTGAGTACTGTCCTTGGTTACTTCCCTTGAATCAGATCATTTTCCTACTCCATGATTGGTGTTGGTCGCCGAGTGTTTGTACCTGCAGGCGGAGCCATGAGAACAACGTACGGTGCTCCCTAGGATTGGGCAGATGTTGTGCTTCCAACATCACCAATCACCGTCTCCAACATCCTCAAATTCCTCGCCCGCCCGCCCGCTGACGTGTGTTATTTTGAACTTCTAGCATACCCGTGTCATGGACAATCTAGATGTATTCAATAATTCCAATGAATAAGTTCTCTGAAATGTCATCTTCCGGTTTGTTGATTCCTGGTTGTTTGTTTGTAGGAGACGATGAATAATCCTTTGGTGTCACAATGTCTTTGTGAACTTGTTCTTGCGATTGGGATGAAGTCGATTCTGGAGTATTGGTGGAGTCCCTTCATCAAGGCCTGATGGGAGGAAGAGGCAGACTCACGGTGCACACCGCACATTGGAATCATGTCGCGGAGCTCCTCCAGTGTCTTTGATTGCTCCAGGTAAGCCTCCCACATCATTTGCTTCAGTTCGTCGATGTCCCTTCGCATAGCTTGGTACTCCGCGTTGTTGTCCGCCATTGCAGCAATGGACGGAGGATTTGAGACCAATGATTCAAACCAAATTGAGGTTCTAGGTGACAGTGGAATGGGGGCTTTTCTAAGGAAATATCTGAAGAGAAAGGGGAATGCGTTCTTCTGTAGAGTGGTAGAATTACAGAAGGAAAAGGGGGGAAGAAGATAAGCAAGAACACAAGACAATTCAATTCATTCATTCAACATCCCACAATACAACAATACATCTACTTATATATTACTGCTCTCAGGACAACAATTACATGGTTAACGCCGGTGGGACTGGTTACCTGCTAGGTGGGAGTAGTTTACAACCACCATGCACGATACACCACACATGCACGACACATCTGCTGATTCAAATAGTGAACCCCGCTTATAACAACATATTTCCACTTGGCGATCGCCGATCGGCTACCTGCTATGCCGGATGAACGATTGCTGAGCGGTTACACAGTAATGACTTCTTTGCCACTAATACACAATTCAAACATTAAACAGAAAATGATCATATCATGTTCATGTCTTCACAAGTCAACTTTTAAGATTTTCCAGATCTTAGTTTTAATGATGTCTCATCTATACATTCTCATGAATTGAGATCACCATAGATTTTCTTGTGCTATAGTGAGTTTCAAGGGATCTACAATAGTATGATTATGTTCTACATTTAGACTAATTTATAGTATAACAATGCAATCTAATTTTGATCAAGTAATTTTAGTTTAATTATTCCAAATAGCTTGGGCCGGGCTGGGCTCCCTCTCAAAGAGTGGGCCCGATAAGGCCTTTCAGGCTGGCCCGGGCCTGCTTGATTTCCAAACAGGCGGGATTAAAATCTCGCCTAAATAGGCGGGATTCCATAGGAAATCCCGCCTAATAGGTGGGATTTTAATCTTGTCTGTCAGGCGGGAAATTCCGCCTAGCTTGGTGCCTGGCCCAGGCTAGGCCCGATGCCTGGGCTTTTCCCGGCCCGGCCCTGGCAACCAGTTAATATGGGGGCTCGGTAAGGCCTCCAAGCCCGGCTTTGGCCCGGGCCGGGCCTAGCAGGGTTTTTTTCGGACCGGGCCCGAGCGGGCTTTTCGGGCCCAGGCTCTTTGTACACGACTATTCTCGGTTTCCTAGCTTTCGGTCCCCTATCTTTGCCTTATAATAGCTCTAATAACTCTTTGAAAAAGCAATATTACTTCCTGCAACAAGCGGGGTTTTCCCGTTGCGGGAACATCTGGTGTAGCCGTTCGCAACATCTTTGGCTTTGTTTGCCCTCGTCTCTTTGTGGCTAGTAAACTATTGTTTGTAGTCCTTGATTCCCCTCGCTCTCAAAAGGTCTGTCGCTGAGTGTGAAAGTTGGGGACACTTTTGACTAGTCGTGTTCAACAAGACCAGGCCCAGCCCCGGGCCCAGGACGGGCTTTGGGGGCCCCACAGGACCCCCATATCGGCTCGCAGCTTGGCCCAGCTAAGCCCGGGCACCAGGCCTAGACTAGGCCCGACACCCAGCCCAGTTGGAATCCCGTCAGGCGGGATTTCCCGAAATCCCGCCTGCTGGGCGGAATTGCAGGCGGGTTTTCCAAAATATGCGGAAAATCCCGCTTAGTAGCGAAAACTGGCCCAACCTTGTGGGCCTTGACGGGCTCCCTCGTTGAGAGGGTGCCCGAGCCTGGCTAAAGAGGCTCGGGATCGGGCGGCAAAAGCCTTGGCCCATCAGGCTCGGGCCGGGCCGGACGAGCTTTTTGGACAGGTCTACTTTTGTCCCCAACAAAACCCACCGTCATATCAAGCCAAAGCTTTGACAGTCAATAACTTGACATTTTATACATTAACACACTGTTCAGATATCAATGTGAGATTAAATTATGTTCCCTCAACATTTGTTATGTAGTACCTACACTTGCATAACTGGACATATTTTTCTTCTTTTTAGATATCATTTTACAACTGCATTTCAATTAGTTTGATAATGTTCTCATTGCTAATTACCCCCTCTGTTTAACTATACGTACTATGAGATTAATGCCAACTTGATGTTTTCCACACCTGACAGGAGATTTTCCGCACCAAAGTTCAGCTCAACTCCATCCCAAGAAGAAAATAGTGCATCTAAAAAATCCATTGATGACATGGACGACAACTGGGAATATCATGATGGCGGCATTCCTTAATGAGGTTCTTTTCTTACCGAGGCCCGTGAGATTTTTTTAGCACGTTTTTTCGGACTGATAGATAGTAGAAGAGGCATTGAAGTTACAATCATCTTGATTAGTCAATTGCATTAGTATTATTTTTTTCATCTCTGCTCATAAAGTTTTATTTTGGGTGATGTCGGAGTTTGAACTGGCCGACATATAGAGTGGGCCTGAGTAGTATGTTCACCTAAAATCAATTAGTTGTAGCTGGAGAAGCTCAGGATCTATATTAAGTGGACAAAACTATATGCATTTTTTTTATATAAGATTATATTCTCAACACATCCCATGACAATAGTCTTTGTTCACAAATTCACTGACATTTTTTCTTATCAGAGGACACAAGGGCCTAGCCTGCCACTATATTAGAACTTAAAGTAGCCAAACCAAAATCTATTATTTGTAGGCAGGGGCTTAAAATATTTTTGAAGTGCCCAAGTCTATATGAATTTCTCGATATGAGATTATGGGTCTGTTTGGCGCAGCTCTGGCGGCTGGAAAATCTCTATTCCAGCCGCCAGAGCTGCTTTATATGTGTTTGGGACAACTCTTTGTGAAGAGCTTTTCAATCCGCCGGAGCTGTTTTGCAGCTTTTCAGAAATCTCCCGCCCCCCAGCTTCTGCTCCCGCAAAATAGCTTTCTCTCTTACAAGTTTTGGAAATCTAATGGTTTCTTAAGTTGGAACATGCTCAGAGGCCGGACGGCCTTCCTCCAGCGATTCCGAGCCCCGGACGGCATTCCTCCGGCGATTCCGAGCCCCCGACGTCCTTCCTCCGGCGATTCTGAGCGCACTTCTGCACAGAACACCCAAACACTTTGCAGCTTTTCAAAACTGCTCCCCAAAGATCTATTTTAAAACAGCTCTATCCGGACAGCAACTTTTCAATCCGCCAGAGCTGTCCCAAACAGAGCCTATATTTTCAACACACTCCACATATAACGTCTTTGAGTACTAACGCTTGGACTCTCTTTCTTAACTTGGTGACACAAGCAGGACGCTCTCCCAACTTGCTGCCATATTAGAATCTAAGCATCCAACCCGAAACTAATTTGCTTAGGTGCAGATGTCTGGGATGTATATTTAGTCCGTAATACTATATGGGTTTCCTGATGTAGGGATTATATTGTCAACGATTGCGACCTTCTCAGAGGAAACAAACAATTAGTCATCTTGTTGATCTCTCTTTAGATCCACATCGATGCTCATGAGTCCCGATGAGTCCTTAGATGAGTCAATGACACCCTTGTTTTATTTCAGGTTGCAAGAAAAAAAAGCTTATATACACTGACGGATATATCCAAATTAATGACTAGACTTGCTTAGAGATTGTCTCATGTTCAGTATCATCCACGCTACCTTTCTTGGTCTATTCTTCAATGTACGATTTTGGTTTGCTTCTCATTTCTTTGATATTTCGCTTGTTGTTTCTTTAATACTTCACTTTTCCATTGCTAACACCCGCCTTTTTAATGCGACAAATGACCCTTATCTTTTTCTTGACACAGTTAAAAACATCTCTTTCCAATTAAACCAGAAGATTGGACAGAAATGAGACAATCAAACTTTTGTTCAGTTGGTCCGATTCATTTAAAGCTCTGTAAATTCCGTATTTGTAGCTCTATGTATCTGTTTAAATTTAATAAGAGTGAAAATTTTCAGCAGATTGGGGGTTATTCAGTTCCCATGTTCTACTTTTTGACATCTTCCGAAGAATTATATTGCAAGAATGAAGCATATAGTTATATGCTAAGATGCCTCTAAAAACAGAGTAAAAAGTACTTAGAAGTGATCCATTCTAAAATATTGTTGCATAAATGGATATCAAAAAATTTCCTATAAAATTATCAAAGTGTTTGACAAAAAACATGTAAAAATAATAATAGGAAAATATTATAGCGGGTGTCTTATCATAGTGTTCATATGCAACTAAACACCTAGAGTGGTTTCAACACATTGGGTTGCTCTTTTACTCGCTAGACATTTAAGTAGACTACCCAAGCTTTTATTCGTTATCTCAGCTTGTCCATCTGTTTATGAATGATATACGCCACTAAAGCGCAGTTTCTAATTTCATCCATAATGCACTCAAAAAATGACTTAACGACGTATTATCTCTATCTGAAGTAAATATTGTAGGCAGCGAACAAATTTTATTAGAAATACAATAAAACAAAGTTCTTAATTTATCAGAAATTTGTTCCATCTATCTTTGTATCAACATCATCTTTGAATATAATCTTTCATGAAGGAAGCATTCAATATAAACATGAATGCATACTCTTATATTAGGCATTATTTACATGATTCTTTTATTATTTAAGAGAGTGAGGTATATAATGAGAGAAAATAGGCACACGAGATTGATGTAAACTGGGAGAGCAAATCCTAGTTTCGCGCGCGTAGTCATGTTCGTCGTTTGAAATTTACGAGTCATTAACCGTTATTTGAGAATGGAATTCTCTAATGTTTATGACTTGAACTGAGGCGATATCTTTACATCCACAAGCCTAATTACTATAATAATTTATGAGTAAAACGACAATTGAAAATAACGTGAACGTTCGAGACAAACTTATAGATAATTTATTGGATCGCAAAGGCTAAGCTAAATAGACAGAGCAAGAGTAGGGAGGAGTTTACCCAAGGCATACACAAAGCTACGATAAGGAGCGTGCCACCTCAAGCTCAGTTGCACGGATATTTCAAAGTTGTGGTTGGCAGGATGATCTAGTGAGAAAGAGTCTGTAGTCGACTGTTTCTGGAGTGTTGATGGTAGTGGAACTTCTGGTCGCTTGAATTGATGGCCCGAGTTGATGACGACCTGAGAAAAGTAAACACCCTCGACATATCTGGGCGATGGCGGATGGGCGAGGAGCACCGAAGGACCTAACTGACGCCGACAACGATGTTTCTGAAGGGTAGAAAACCAACTGCCCTTGGAGTCCTTGATCCTAAAAGCCTTCGATGAAGTCGACCAGGAAGAAGCAAACACATGAGTCAGATGTCAGGCAGGATGATTTCGCAGGGTAACAGAAGGAATGAGATTTCGTTCCCCTGTTTTCTCCTCAATTCCTGTCTTTGTTTTCCCGGAGGCCTTTTATGAGGAGCCAAAATATTTTCTTTTTTGATTTGTTTCCAAAGTGTTGGAATATGGTAGAATATCAGGTTTTATGTATTTGCTGTATTAGCGCGTGGGTTGTAATGTAATCCCGTATAACTATGGGAGCCTCAAGATAATAATTAATTCAATTTCTTTTTTCCTCAACATGGTATGAGAGATACACTAGGGTTTGCTTCCGCCGCCGATTCCTGTCACGCCTTCCGAACGCCTTCCGGCCCGCGCAGTTCTGCTCGCCGCTCCGCTCTGACCTCTGTAGCGGAAGCGTCGTTCCGCTCGCAGTTCCCCCATGCAGTTCCGGGCGCCGTTCTGCTCCTCTTTACGACCCGAGCAGCGGAAGCGCCGTTCCGGTCGCGTCTCCAGCGGTCTCCCGCACCGCCTCTCGTCCTCCGCCTTTTTTTCCTCTCGCTCTCTCGTGCTCTAGGGACGCCGGTTCCATGGGGTATTGATCTCCTTGTTTTTGGCGGTCCCTTTTCTTCCCCTCTTTCTATGAGGGCAGATCTTCTTCGACATCCATTGTGATTTTTTGGTGCGTCCTCGATTTCTATTCGGGGTTTTCTTATGACTAGAAGTGATTCCTCTACCACCATATCTTTCGGTGGAGCGGCTTCTCTTACTCCGTTCCCTGTTGGATCTTGTCGTGCCCCCTCAGACCATGACACTCCTCAGATCACCATTATGAAATTGGATGGTTCCAACTATCTCCCGTGGGATCGCTCCATCATTCTTGCACTCAAAAGCCGTCGGTTATTTGGTTACGTCAGTGACACGATGAAGGCTGCTCCGTCTAATTCTCCCAAGTAGCTTCAGTGGGAGTCTGAGAACTCCCTGGTAATGTCTTGATTGCTTAACTCTATGACGGAGCCCATCGCTCGAAACTATCTTGGATCTGCACTGGATATTTGGAAGCGTGTAGAGACTGCCTACTTTTGTCGTGGCAATGCTGCTCAGATCTACCAGTCGCCAGTTGTTCCTCCTGAGACAGGGTGATCGACCTACGAAGCACGAGTACGCTTAAAATAGGCTCATACCCGTACCGGGTACGTTTCTGGTACGGGTACGCCTACCATACCGTCCAATTCATGGATTTAGGTTTTGCGGCTTCATTTTTTCCCACAGTTTTTTCCACTCATTTTTTTCCGCTCCTGTTCCGCCGCTGCGCTCGATTTTCCGCTCCTATTCCGCCGCTGCGCTGCTCTCCTGTTCTGCCGCTGTGCAGTTTCGTAAGTCTTCTTCTTCTTTGTTTCCTGCACAAATCTTCCGCTCATATTTTCCGCAGTTGCTTCCGCTCGATTTTTCCGCTCCTGTTCCACTGCTGTGTTACACTCCTGTTCCGCCGCTGTGCTCCTGTTCCGCCGCTGTGCAGTTTTGTAAGTACAAATTTGTTTCCTGTTCAAATTTTCCTGTGCAAATCTTCAACTTCTTCTGGTCAAAATTGTTTCCTGTACAAATTTCACTATACAATTTCTGTGAAGAATTTCTTGACAGATATTTCGGTGAAGAAATTCTTCACAGAATTTTGTGTGAAGAAGTTTCTTCACAGAATTTTGTGTGAAGAAAGTTTCTTCACAGAATTGTGTGAAGAAGTTTCTTCATAGAATTTTGGTGAAGAAGTTTCTTCATAGAATTTTGTGTGAAGAAGTTTCTTTACAGAATTTTCTGCGAAGAAATTTCTTCACGAAAATTATGTGAAGAGAAATTTATTCACAAAAATTATGTGAAGAAAATTTTTTGTTAAGAAATTTCTTCACAGAGAACTTTTTCACAAAAATTTAATGAAAAAATTTATATTTCTTCATAGAAATTTCTTGCGTGAAGAAATTTCTATATAGAACTTACTATGAGAAATTTCGGAATTTTTTGTGAACCATCATATAATTATTAATTGCATATTTCAAATACAACTCTTCATATTTTGTAGTCGTTGTTTTATGTTTCCTGCAGTAACCATCATATAATTACCTTTCTCAGACACTAAATTAGTGATGGATGTTTGTTATATTGATTTTGTCGTTTTTTTCTTATTACAGTAATTATGCATCAATCACAATCTCCTATTAGTGTCATTGGTTCAACTTCTACCTCAGCAACAAGCATTCTTGTCATGGCGTCGCCTAGGCGACGCCTAGGCGTCCAGGCGCCCAATTGCAAACAAGGCGTTGGGCGCCTTTTTTTTTAAAAAAAAAGGGGAATAGACAGCGGTTATTCTAGAAACCGCTGTCTATTCCCCTGCAGGGCAGCATAGACAGCGGTTATTACAAAAACCGCTGTCTATGCTATCCTAACCTAGCATAGACAGCGGTTTTTGTAATAACCGCGGTCTATGCTATAATAGACAGCGGTTATTCAAAAAACCGCTGTCTATGCTAGGTTAGGATAGCATAGACAGCGGTTTACTGAAGAACCGCTGTCTATTCTACAATCCTGGGAGAAATAGACAGCGGTTATATAATTAACCGCTGTCTATGGGGAGAATAGACAGCGGTTATTCAATATAACCGCTGTCTATGCATTCAATATAAGCTGCTCGGCCGTAAATTTTTTTTTACCCCGACCCTTTTGTTCTTACTGCCGCTGTGCTGTGCGAAAAACCCTAAGGCTTTGATCCCTCGATTCCGCTTCGAAACTTCTCGTTTAGGTATATATCTTAGAAATTTTTGATCACATTTGCTTTTAGTTTTGATTTTTGACTTTGTTGAGATATTTTGTTTGTTGTGTATTGTGCTTCTTATTTAGCATTTTAGTCCTATATTTACATTTAGCATTGTAATCGTTAAGGTATACATCTCGTTGAGGTATATATATTACAAATATTTGTTGTGTTTGTTGATCACTAAGATGCATATTTAACTTTTTTTTTGTGAATATGTGAGTGTGATTATGATTTGTGAATGGCCATTATCCATTAGTTGTAGTTTATTGTGTGGTAGTTGTGTTTCTTCTTACTTTTGTAGTACTCTAGTCTTCAATAGTGAGCATTCTTTAGATTTGCTATGAATTTAGGGTTTAGGGTTTTTTAGGGCTTTCTTATTACAGAAAATGGCCGATAAAGGATCTTCGTCAAAGTCAACTAGAGGCTATACTAAATTGAATGAATTGAATAAGCTAAGGCTTGAGGGGAGGAAGCTTATGATTCCCTTGGATGATGATGGCCAAATTATTCCCGGGCCTGAAACACATAAATTGATGAGTTATATGGGTTCTCTTGTGAGATCTTATGTCCCTATTACATATACTCAATGGAAGGAAGTTGATAAGCAACTTAAAGATCAACTGTGGGATGAATTAAATGTACGTACTTTTTTTCATTAGTGATTCTTGATTACTTTTTACATGATTGTTTTTTTAGTTGTTTTTTAATGAATATTCTCTATTATTTTCAGATTTATTTTGATAATATTAGTGGTCTGCGAAATGTATTAATGAAAAGCATGGGTGAGAGTTGGAGGTCTTGGAAATCCAAACTTTTTGTCACTTATGTAAAAGATGTTGATTTGGAGCATCGGTACAATGTACCTGTCATGTATAACTTTATTACTCCTGAAGACTGGAGAATCTTTGTCGACCATCGCACCACTCCAGAATCTATGGTTTTGTTCTTACTTCTTACTTCTTATTAAATTCAATGCTTTATATCATTTATTTATAATATTAGCAATCTAGATATTAAGTTTTTTCCAAAATTGTATGTAGGAGAAAAGTAAGATTAACACAGAGAGAGCAAAAGCACAAAAAACTTTTCATACTACTTCCAGAATGGGTTATTCTGGATTACAAAAAAAAATGGTATTTTTTCTCTTATTATCTCTCCAATTATTTATTGTATAAGTATGATTTCAAAATAATTTAAATGATAATTTTTTTTCAATTTTTGTCAAGGTTGAACAAGGTGCAACTGCACCAATTTCTCGTGCTGAGTTATGGAAAGCCGGTCATAAAAGAAAGACTGGCGAATTCATTAATAAAGATGCAGCTGAGTTGGCATCCAAAATTGTAAGTTTAAATGTATTTAATTATTTATGTATCATTAATTTATTTTATATTTTGCAATATTGCTGATTGCTGAATTGCTTCTGTTTTGCTTAGGATGAGTTTTCAAGTCAAGAGTCTCAGAGTGCTGAATCATCTGGAAGGGAATCAAGGAATGACATCCTTTCTACTGTTTTAGGCAATGAACATCCGGGTAGAGTTAGAGCTGGTGGAAAATTTAGCACGATTAAAAGTTATTTCAAGAATGATAGGCGTGATAGATCAGTAACTAGAATTGAAGACGTGGAAGCTATAGTCCAAGAAAGGTTGAGCCAACAACAACAAGCGTGGAACCAGCAACAACAATCATGGAACCAACAACAAGAATTGTGGGCCAAAGACAAACAAGCGCAGCAAGAAGAGATGAACAATATGAAAAATCAAATTGAACAACTTATGCGTATGATTAGTGCTGGCACTGGAACGCATATGTCCACAAGTGTTGCCCTTGCACCTCCACATGAATCTTTTGCTGCATTTTCTCAGGTATTACCGTATTCCTATGTTTAATTATATAATTTTATCAAATGTCTTGATCTCCATTATCCACAAGTGTTATTTTTTTTTTGTCAGCCGGAGCCTGTAGGGTCAAATGAACCTGAGACATTACATGGGAGTTTATCTTCTCCGGTATTTAAATTTATAATTATTATTTTTGACGGTTTGACCTTAACGTAAGCAATGAATAAATTCAATGTTAATTGTTTGATTTCCACAGATTACAAATGGATCGATGGTTATGTTACCCAATTTCATAACTATGATGGAAAAAGAAAATAAACCAATATCGCTAGTATTTGATCCAGAAGTATTTGGGTCTGCTGAATCAACAACTACGTTCTTTGAAAGTACAGAGTTGTACGATTTTTTAAACATGGAAAGAATTGGAGTTAACATCATACTAGTATGTATTGGGTGAGTAGTGACTAGTGAGTACCGAGTATCAAATATTATGAAATTAAGATTTCTTTTTAACATTTCCGTTGATTTTGAAATTACATGTTTTTGTACAGGTACATAGATTCACAATTAAAGAAATATACATACAAGAGAAGTGTATATTTTCATAATCCCACAGCCATTTTTGCTATTGATGATAAGTATGCCAAGCAACATTCAAAAACTCGAGCATTGGATCTAAAACGCAGGCTAAGTCAACTCCAAGTGGACTCTTTATTATTTTTGCCTTATCATAGATTGTAAGTAACTAATTATGAATTATCAAATTTCAAGGATAATTGTTATTTTTACTTGCCACTAAATTATTAATTCTTCCAATTATTTTACAGAGAACATTGGATGTTGGCTATACTAGATTACACTAATAATACCATTTATTGGCTGGATCCCCTAAATGCTGACATTCGTGATGATATTAAAAATGTCATTACAAGGTAATTTTATTAATTAATTTTTAGTTATTTTTTTATTTGAAATTCATAACTATTAAGTATTAACTATTCATTTCGATATTTTCTAAAGTGCAATTAAGGATTTGGCAAAAGATCGGCAAATCAAATTTTTAAAACCAAAAGTTTTAAGTTGGAAACCGGTAAGCTATAGTCTATATGTATAATTGTAAATATGATGTTTAATTAAAATACTTATCAATTGTTTATTTTTTTAGTGCCCCAAACAACCAGATAACATTCAATGTGGGTATTATATCATGTGTTACATGATTGACATTGTTGATGCTCTTAAAAGTTTGCATCTGCCATCCATGGTTAGTTTAGTGTATGTAGATTGGTAAATGATAATAGTTATTTTCAATTGATTTTAAGTTTTTAACAAATTATTTGTTTTTATTGCAGATCTATGATGGAGTGACGCAATTTTCTCAGGAAAAAATTGATACTATTAGAAATATGATTTGTGATTATATAATGACTAATTGTGATACATGAATCGTGTTTCTTGAATTCATGCTTGTGTGGAACAAATGTTTGTGTATAGTTTAGTGTATGTAGATTGGTAAATGAATAGTGTACATGAATCATGTTTTTGTAAATTTGCTTGGTCTTTAATTCTTTAATCTTGTGCTACATTACTAATTGTGCTACATGAATGGCCTTGTGAATTGTGATTTGTGAATGGTGATTTGTGAAGTTGTGTAGTAGACTAATTTTGCATTTTATAGGTCTTATTTTTGCAAGATGGAAGACCAAAACAACAACAGTCTTGCTCCATCCATTGATAGCAATGAACTTGATCCAAAAACGGATCCTAAAAGAAAAGCAAAGTCAAATGATCCTGGATGGAAGTATGGACATTGGCCTGATATAAAAGATAAAAATACAGTCAAATGCAATTTATGTGATAGATTAATTAAAGGTGGTATTAAAAGGTTGAAGCAACACTTATGTGGTGGGTATGGAGACGTATCGAAGTGTTTCAAGACCACTTCTGAAATAGCAGCCGAGATGTTTGCAGCTTTGAATGATAAGAAAAAAGAAAGGGTGGATTTGACTTGTGATGATGACAATGAAAGTGAGCAAGAAAGAGAGCCAACGGGATCACATAATGTATCCCCGGCATTATCTACAGCTAAGACTTCATTTACTCCAAGTTCGGGGACAAGTTCCAAAAAGAGAAAAGTAATCCACTTACCACAAAAAAGGGGACCAATGGATGCTCATGTGAGGCGTGCCCCGGAAGATGTAGTTGATGATAGACGTGCAAAAGGTCCTTCACAAACTACAATTGAGAGATGTTTTAGATCTCCTGAAGAGAAGAAGAGAGTTGATAGCTATGTTGCGGATTGGTTCTACGAATGTGGAATTCCTTTCAATGCTGCAAAGGCTCGAAGTTTTGAAGTCATGCTTGAAGCAGTTGGACAGTATGGGCCTGGTTATAAGGGCCCTAGTTATCATGATTTAAGAGTACCTTTATTAGCAAGTACAAAAGAAAAAGTTATGGTGATGAAGACAAAGTATCAAGCATATTGGAGAAGATATGGTTGCACTCTAATGTCAGATGGTTGGACCGATAGGAGAGGGAGACATTTGATCAATTTCCTTGTCAACTGTCCAGAAGGAACCTATTTTATGGGTTCCGTAGATGCTTCCTCTCATATTCAAGATGCTACCATGCTATCAGAGTTGCTTGATAGTAAAATTAGAGAGATAGGTGCAGAGTGCGTTGTTCAGGTATATTTTGGGTTTGTTTCACTAAATTTCTTCTTACACATTTCAAGATTAATAGTCTAAAGGTTTTGATATATTTTCCAAAATATGTTGTGTAGGTGGTCACTGACAATGCTTCCAATTACAAGGCAGCTGGTAAAATTTTAATGGAGAGAAGACCCACATTATTTTGGACACCTTGTGCCGCTCATTGCATCGATCTCATGTTGGAGGATATAGGCAAGATGCAACAAAACAAATCTGTGATAAGGAAGGCAAGGATGATCACAAATTTTATTTATAGGCATACTCGCTTGCTTGATGCAGTAAGAGTTACTATAGGTGGTGACCTAGTAAGGCATTCGGTGACAAGATTTGCAACATCATTCCTTACTTTGCAAAGTCTTCTTAAGCATGAAGAGAAGTTGAAGTTATTCTTTGTATCTCCTTCGTGGAATACCGCCAATTTGGCAAAAACCGAAGCCGGAAAACAGATTGTTGAAATAATACTTTCAAGTGTATTTTGGAATGGAGTAAGAGATTGCTTGAAAGGAGGAAAGCCACTAATTGCCGTTTTGCGATTAGTAGACGGAGATGAAAGACCGGCTATGCCGGAAGTATATGTGGCAATGGAAGAGGCTAAACAAAAAATCAAAGAACATTTTGATAATAAAGAGAGATTATATAAAAAGATAATTGAGATTATTGAAAATAGGTGGACCAATCAAATGGAACAAAAATTATATAGAGCGGCTTTGTTCCTAAATCCGGGAAAATATTTTGAATACGAGGAAAACCATATGGATGATGCTTGGAAATTCCAAGATGCCTTCAATGATGTTATTGCGAGACTAGTGCCCGATCAAGAATTGCAAGACAAGATTGCAGAGCAAGGCACTAATTACAAAGCATCTCGAAATAGTTTTGGAAAGCCTATGGCTATCAGGCAACGTACCACCTTAAATCCAAGTAGGTTTTGATTACATTTTAATTTTAGGTTTTGATAATTTGATTACATTTTAAAATTTTAATTTGTTCTTAAATTATTTATATTTGTTTTAACTTATTAATGATTAGTGGATTGGTGGGGTGCGCACGGAGGACCAAATGTTGACCTTACAAAGGTAGCAATGCGCATACTTGGCTTATGTTGCTCTTCTTCTAGTTGTGAGCGCAACTGGAGTACGTTTGAGTTTGTAAGTACTAAGTATACAAATAGTTATTGTTAAAAGTATTTTTTTTCTCCAAAATACTAATAAGTTTGCAATTATCTTGATTCAGATTCACACAAAGAAAAGAAATAGATTGGAGCATGAAAGACTAAATGACCTTGTATACATCCAATATAATCGTCGTCTACAAGCACGATTCCAAGAAAGACGTGAAAAGGGAAGAAATTACAACCCTTTAGTGCTTGATGATCTAGATTGGAGTAGTGAGTGGATGATGAACAAGCCAGAGGATGCCCTAGTTTTTGATGATGATAATCTGACATGGGAAGCTGTAGAGCGAGCTATTGGAACTGGGGCTCGAAATTTACGGAGTGGAGCTGAAGCTAATCTTCAACAAATAGTTGAAGGGGATGAGGATTTTGATCATTTTGTACTTGTCAATGATGATGAACATATTGAAGATAATTATGGACAAGTGACGAGTACCACAAACCAACCAAGCACAAACAATGCAAATGACAATTTACTAGATGATGATTCTATGTGATGTATGGTGTATTGGTGTATCTAAAATTATTTAAGTTTATGTAAAAAATATTATTCAAGCTATGGTTTTTTTGTTTGGATTGTTCACTTTTCTGTTAATTTGTGTTTAGTAATACTGCTCTGCATTGCTGTATTGGTAATACCAGTGTAAACCATTCATTACTTCAGTTATTCATGCTGTATGCCTGTATGGTATTGGTTAAACCTCCATTCGTTCTCAAAAAAAAAAAATTGGACTAATAGACAGCGGTTATTATCATAACCGCTGTCTATAGTCCCTGAAACCGACTATAGACAGCGGTTATGATAATAACCGCTGTCTATAGTCACTATAGGCAGCGGTTATTATCTATAGACAGCGGTTATTATCTATAGTCGGTTTCAGGGACTATAGACAGCGGTTATAATAATAACCGCTGTCTATGAGTTCCCAGAATTTTTTAAAAAAAGAAAATTGTCGCCTTGCGACTAGCTCGCCTTATTATCGCCTAGGCGTCCGCCTTGTCGCCTAGGCGTCATGGCGCCCGGCCCTCGCCTTGGTTCGCCTTGACGCCGTGACAAGAATGGCAACAAGTAGATTTATTTTTGATGACGCAAACAAGGATGATAATTCGTCACTCTGGGATTATGTATCTCTTATCCATAGTAGAGAAGATAGTGGTGAAAATAAAAAATGAAAATGCAATTTTTGTGAGATAGATTTCAGCGGCTCGATTCTAGAGTAAAGAGTCACTTGCTAAAAATATCGGGGAATGCTAAATAGGGTATGTCCAAAGGTAACTCGAGAGTATTTAAAAGAGCTTCAAAAAGTGGTTGCTACATCAGAAGAAAAATGCAAACCGGCTCTCAAGGTAATATTGTTTCATAATGCAAGTCAAACTTCTCAATTAGTTGGGGAAACCAAAAAAATAAGAGGTGAACCTATTGATATGGCCTTTCAAAATAATGTTAGAGATGAGTTAAGGAGTCACTTAGCTAGGATGTTCTATTCTGGTGATTTGTCATTTCATCTAACTAGAAATCCATATAATGTTAGTTCATATAAATTTGCTGTTAATCACAATCCTGATGGATTTGTTCCTCCTGGGTATAATGCTCTAAAAACTACGCTTTTGCAAAAAAAAATCCAATATCACAGAATGTTTCAGCCAATTAAAGATACTTGGCTCCAAAAGGGAATCAACTTAGTTAGTGATGGTTGAACATATACTCAAAGAAGACCTTTGATTAATTTTATGACGGTCTCTGAGGATGGTCCTATTTTTTTAAAGGCAGTTGATGCATCATGGGAGTACAAGGATAGACATTATATTGTTAATTTGATGATTGAAGTCATTAATGAAGTTGGTGCCAAAAATGTTATACAAATTATCACTAATAATGCACTAGTGTGT
The DNA here is from genome assembly GCA_039513925.1 of Platanthera zijinensis. Classification (NCBI taxonomy): domain Eukaryota; kingdom Viridiplantae; phylum Streptophyta; class Magnoliopsida; order Asparagales; family Orchidaceae; genus Platanthera; species Platanthera zijinensis. The sequence goes on from CM077097.1 coordinate 94,584,556, forward strand.
GTAAGGCAGTAGGAGCAATTGTGGAGGCACGATTCCCACATATTTTTTAGACACATTGTGTTGTGCACTCCTTAAATCTAGCATCAAAAAATATTTGCGCAGCCAATAATACTGATCGTTGTGCAACAGCTAGAGAACAATGCGGATGGATAACTCAAGTGGCTAATGATGCTCAATCAATTCAGTCTTTTATAATGAATCATCAATACAGATTGAACATGTATAACTCTTTTGTTTCACTGGAGTTACTTGCAGTTGCTGAAACACGATTTGCTTCCACTATAGCGATGTTGAAGATGAGCTTGCTTAATATGGTTGGATGTCCCGAATGAACTATGTATAGAGCAGATGTGTTGAGAAAACTCTAGAGGTTAAAAACATCATCTATAGTGATAAATGGTGGGATGATGTGAACAAGATCCTTGATATAACAAGACTCATATATGATATGCTTAGGGTTTGTGATACAGACAAGCCTAACTTTCATTTAGTATATGACATGTGAGATTCAATGATAGAAAATGTGAAAATTGAAATACATAAACACGAAAAGTTAACGGACTTGGAAGCAAATTGCCCTCTTTATGAGGCAATTTATGATGTCCTCGTTGATCGATGGAGCAAGAGTTGCACACCACTACATTGCATGACCCATTCTCTTAATTTGAGGTGATTTTTTTACTTATTTGATATTAAACATTTATTATGATTTATTTATTTACTATATATTTTTATTTATAGGTATTATAGTCGAGAATGGCTTGATGGATGGCCAAATAGAGTTACTCCAAATATGGATGAGGAGATTTCTTTGGAAAGGAATAAATGCTTAAGAAGATACTTTCCTGATGTGGTGGAGAGAAATATAGTAATCAATCAGTTCTCTAGGTTCACCGGATTTGATCAAGCTTTTAGTGAGTCAAATAGTTTGGAGAGTAAAGCTTCATTATTGCCCAAAGATTGGTGGATTTATTATGGAACTTTGACACCTAAATTACAAAAAAAAATGCTTTGAAGTTGTTAGGTCAACCTTCTTCATCGTCTTGCTGCGAGAGAAATTGGAGCGCATACTCATTCATTCACTCATTGAGAAGAAACAAAATTCTACCAGAAATTAGAACAAATACGCGTTCATTCACTCATTGTGGGATATAGGAGGAGATGCATGGGAAAATCCTTTTGATGGAGTTGACATGCTTACGATTTCCAACTTGTCTTTAGTTGATCCAGAAATTGAAGACGTCTCAATCTCCAACAATATGGAGGAAGATGAAGAAAATGAGTGATGAACATCATTAAATTTGAAATAATTATGAATATTTTATGTCTAAAAACTTCATGTTATATTGCATTAGTTATGGACTTGTACTTCAATTGACTATTTATGTTTCATGTTTTATTGTTTTTAGAATTTATAATTGCATTTGTGATATATGCATATATATTTATTAAATTTAATACAACGTATCCCGCCCTACCCGCATTCATGTTTTTAAAATTTTGTCGTACCGGATACGTATCGTACCCGGTACCTGTACCGGTGCTTCCTAGTGATCGACCTCCCTCGGCTTACTTCTTGGAGTTCACCCAATTCTATCGGGAGTAAGATCATTTTGATTCTCTGGCCCTTATGTCTCCTGAAGATGAGGCGTTGGTCCGAGCAAGAGAAGAACGCAATTGCATCTTCGAGTTCCTTCATGGCTTACATCGGGATTTTGATTCAATCAGTATTCAGATTCTTGGACACACCCCTCTTCCTTCTTTGCTCGAGGTGTACAACCTTGCCCAACTGGAATTCGACCACTGCCTGACCCTCCCAGACTCATCCACCAAGGGATCTGCTCTTATCACTCTTTCTCAGCATGGGGCTCGTCCTGCTCGCGAAACTAGATTGAGGATTGCGTAGAAAGATCACATAGTCTGTTATTATTGTAGGAAGACCCGCCATACTAGAGACACCTACTTCAAGCTCCATGGTTTTCCTTCTCGAGGCGACCCTGCATCTCGTGGTGGCCACAGAGGTGGCCCTCTCTGCCCAGATCAACCCACATGTCAGACGTTGTGGAGGACACCTCTGTTCATTATTCTTTGGATTCCAATGCCCCCCCTGCTCTTTCGGCTGAAGAAATACTGGTTTTCCGCCGAATGATGCTCGGACGTCTTGCTGAGCCGTCCAGTTCTGCCTCCGCTTACTATGCTCATCAGGGACCGGCAGGTGCTCACTCTGCTTCCTCCCACCTATCCTCTTAGTGGATCATCGATTCTGGGGCTGCAGATCACGTAACAGGATCTGCCACAGGTTTTGTGTCCTACACCCCTCTGTCTGGCAGAGAGAAAGTGAGCATTGTTGATGGATCGCTATTTCCCATTGCTGGGAAAGGATCCATTCCATGCTCCTCCCTTACTCTCTCCTTTGTTCTTCACGTCCCTGCTTCCACTCGCAATCTTCTGTCTATTTGTCATCTGATTAACTCTATGAATTGCGCAGTGACGCTCTTTCCTACCTCTTGTGTTTTTCAGGGCCTGAAGACGGGGACGATGATTGACTCTGATGGACTGTGGAACAGGCTCTATGTGTTTGATCCCTCTGCCTCCATTTCATCCAGCATCGCTCGGCCTCCCAAAGCTCTCCACACTGCTTGTCCCTCTGAGTTGGATTCCTGGCATTGGCATTGTCGTATAGAACATCCTTCTATCGCTATTACGAAGCTGTTGCTTTCTCTTATGTCTTCTACTTTGTTTAATGTTTTTCATTATGATGTATGTGAACTTGCTAAATATTATCGTAGTACCATTCCTCTTATGTCTCCTTGTAACTCAGTTCCGTTTGCTGTTATTCATACTGATGTTTGGGGTCCTAGCCCTACTGCTTCAATTTCTGGTTGCTTTTGGTTTGCTTCCTTTATTGATTGTTACTCTCGTTGTACTTGAGTTTACTTAATGAAACATAAAAGTGAGGTGTTCTCTATTTTTCAATGCTTTCATAAGATGATCACTGCTCAATATGGTGTTATCGTTAAAATCTTGCATAGTGACAATGTGTTCGGCACCACTTGCACCAGTCGCGGACGCGGAGTCGGACCCGCATTGGGGGCAAGTCTATCGTCGCCGCAACACCAACACAGGGACGAGGGAATGAAGTTCTTCTATATTTTATTATATATTTCTCTGTGTATTTTATTCCCACTGCTTAAGCCCAAGTGGGGGACCCGCAACTTATTTTGTATTTCTCTTTATAACCTCTAGTGAGGTATGAACTGGGTATGAAGAAACAATCCCTAAAATTTCACCTTTCACATCTTTCCCTCTCTCACTTTCTCACCCTAAATTCCCGAGCCGCCTCCCTCCTCTGTACGCGCCTGCCGTTTCGCAAGGCTCCTCCGACTACCAAACTGGAAGATCCTCCTCCATGCTGTCACACCCGCTCTCAAACCGGAACTCGTAACATATATCAGAGCCACCTCTGGTCGCAAACCCTAGCGTCGCCGGACACGATATGCGCGCCGTCATTCCATGCCTCGCCACGCCGAACAACGTACCGCTTCTGCCGCAACCATAACCACCACCGATGGCTGATCGGGACCTATTCCAGCAAATCCTAGATCGCATAGACTCACGCCTCGGTGAAGTCGATAGCCGCACGACGCACCTTACCACTGGTCTGCCTCCCACCGTCCGCCGAGCCAACATTCCGTGTCGGACTCGCCCTTCCCCGACGGCCATTTCGGCCACCGTCACGAAGGCAGCACCTTCCCGCGGTACGTCAAATTGGATTTTCCGGTCTTTGATGGCCGCGAGGACACCCTCTCCTGGCTTACAAAATGCGAGCTCTTCTTTGCCAACCAACGCACCACCAGAGAGGATCTTCTGGGCTTGGCGTCCTTCCACCTCAACGAGGCCGCCCAACTATGATTCTCCCAACTGAAGTGTGAACGCCCATATCTACAGTGGGACGAGTTCAAGATGGCGTGCACGCTGCGTTTCGGGCCCTCGATCAGTGGAAATCCCCTCGGGGACCTCATCACCCTTCACCAAACGGGCGCCCTAGAAGACTACATCGACCGCTTCTTTGCTCCCCCGAGCGACTACAGTCCGCCTAGATCAACAAGTTTCTATCTTCACGGTCGGCTTACATGGGCGCCTATGCCTTGACATTAAGATCCAAGTCCCGCCCAACCTCACTACGGAAATGAACCTCGCCCGGACATGCGAGCGCCGCATACTCTTGGACCGCCAATGTGTCCCGTCTGGATCACGGGCACTACCTCCGGGGGACTCCACCTCCATCAGCTCATCAACCCGCCAAGTTTGGGGACTCCCCCAAACCACCCTTCCGGCGGCGTCTTTCCCACGCAGAGATGACAGAACGCCGTGCCAAGGGACTGTGCTTCATTTGCGACGAACTCTTTGGGCCCGACCACCGCTGCATGCGACTCTTTTGGATTAAGGTGGACGACCTGTCCGATGACAACGGGGAGGAACGCAAGTCCGAGGCACCCGAAATTTTTGTCCATGCCATTGTCGACCCACAGGGGGGCCATATGTTGCAGCTTCCAATCCAAGTGGCAGGCAACACCCTCGTCGCCTTGTTGGACTCGGGGGAGTACACACAATTTCATCTGCCACAAAACCCCCACCACTCTCCAGCTGCCCATCACCTCCCGCCACTAACTTCAAGTTTCCATGGCCAACGACCATAGCATGACATGCCCCGACCTTTGTCGTCGTGTATCCTTGACGTTCCACAACTGGCCTTTTGAAATCAATCTTTTGGTTGTTGATCTTGACAGCTTTGGCATTGTCTTGGAGGTGCGTTGGTTACGCACATTGAGCCCGGTGACATAGGAATTCAATAACCTTTCCATGCAGTGGAGCCAGGGGTTGGAACAGGTGTACTGGAAATGCCTCGCCTCCACCTTCAAACCGCGACGTTCCTCATGCAAGGCCCAGGAGTGATGACGGGGCCTCGCCCTCCCGACCTCCACCAACTGTTGCAAGATTTCGGAGACGCCTTCACCATTCCTGAGACCCTGCCCCCACATCGGTCGCAGGATCACCGCATCTATCTTCAGCCTGGAGCCCCCGCCAGTGGTGATCCATCCTTATCGTTACCCTTATCTTCAAAAGGATGAAATTGAGCGTCATTGCTCCGCTATGCTACAAAGGGGGTTGATCCACAGGAGCGTATCGTCATTCTCCTCGCCGGCCTTAGTAGTTCACAGGAAGGACAATACATGGAGATTCTGCGTGGATTACCGTGAACTCAACGCTAAGATCGTCAAAGACAAATTTCCCATTCCGGTCGTTGAGGAACTCAACGAATTGCACGGTGCACGCTTCTTCTCTAAGCTAGACCTATATTCGGGATATCACCAGGTGCGCATGCGGCCGCCGATGTGGAAAAGACCGCCTTCAGAACGCACCATGGATACTTCGAGTTCCTCGTCATGCCGTTTGGGTTGGCCAACGCGCCTTCCACTTTCCAATCTCTGATGAATGAGGTATTCCAGTCTGTCCTCAAAAAATTTGTGCTTGTATTTTTTGACGATATTTTGATCTATAGCTAGTCCTGGTTCGAGCATCTCCATCATGTTCGTGAAGTGCTTACCTTACTCCGCCTCCACCACCTCGTTCTTAAGGAGTCCAAGTCCTTTTTTGGACAACAAAGTGTCAACTACCTCGGCCACGTGGTCCACGAGCATGGGGTGTTCGTCGACCCGGAGAAACTCCAAGGCATCGTCGCATAGCCGGTTCCCCGGTCGCACCGCGATCTACAGGCATTCCTGGGGCTGACTGGCTACTACAGACGCTTCATCCGTAGTTACAGTTCCATCGCTGAACCCCTCCTGGCCCTCCTCTGCCGCACGGTCTTTGAGTGGGGGGACGCGGCGCAGTGCGCGTTTGAGACACTCCAAGCAGCATTGGTCTCCGCGTCGGCCTTAAAGCTTTCGGACTTCAACGAACCTTTTTACATCGAATGTGACGCCTAAGATCTAGGGTCTGGCGCAGTTCTCCAACAGCTTGGGCACCCACTCGCATATTTCAATCATCGAACAACGCTCCACCACCGAATATTGCCGGCTTACGAGTTGGAACTCATTGGCTTGGCGAAAGCCGTGCTACATTGAAGGTCGTATCTTTGGGGCCGCTCTTTTATCATTCGTATGGACCACTACAGTTTGAAATATCTTCTGGAGCAATGCTTAACAACCGTGCCGCAACAACGGTGGGTCAGCAAATTTATGGGATTTGATTTCATGGTGTAGTACAAGGTCGGTAACCTCAACAAGGCCGCGGGCGCTCTCTCTCACCAGGATGCCGACGACACCGTTAGTCTATGCGCTCTTTCTCGGCCAGTGGCCTCGCTTGTGGATCTCATCCGGGACGACATTCGTAACTCCCCATCCCTCACCGAGTTACTCAGGAGGACACGCAAGAGGGCCTTTCACCGCCCATATGGACAACTCGTGACAGACTCATTTTCTTTCTTGACAGGATCTACATGCCGCCAATATCGACCCATATTTCCTTCATCTTGGTCAACACTCACAACAGGGCTCATTAAGGGGTCCACAAAACTCTTCACTGCATCCCCGCTGAGTTTTATTGGAAGGGCCTACGACGTCATGTCCAGGATTTTATCGCCCAATGCATCACCTGTCAGCAACAAAAGTCGGCCAACTTTTTATTGGCCAGGCTCCTGCAACCGTTACCGGTTCCCACTCAAATTTGGGCCGATATCTCTATGGACTTTGTGGAGGGACTGCCGCGCAGCAAAGACAAGTCCGTGCTGATGGTGGTCGTGGATAGATTCTCCAAGGTGGCACACTTTCTTCCGCTAGCTCGCCCGCTCGTCGCGGAATGATGCCGTCTTCCGCCTACATGGACTACCATAGAGCGTTGTCTCGGACCGCGACAAGGTTTTTACCAGTCGTTTTTGGAAGGAACTCTTTACCTTAAGTGGGACAAAGCTAGCTTTTTCGTCCGCTTATCATCCCCAATTGGACGGTCAGACAGAGGTCGTCAACCGCACTGTAGAGATGTACCTTCGTTGCCTCACGGGGGAGCACCCCAAGGACTGGGTCACGTGGCTCCCATGGATTGAGTACTGCTATAACACCTCATATCATTCGGCCCTACAAACGACGTCGTTCCGGCTCATCTACGACCGCGATCCACCCAAGCTTCTCACATACGGGCATGGTCTCGCCACAGTAGCCCCGGTGGACCGACAACTCCTGGACCGTGACCAACTGCTCGCCACAGCTCGGGATCATCTACTACGCGCCCAACACCGCATGGAGACAACGTACAACATGGGACATCGGGACGTCTCCTATGCCGTGGGGGAGTGAGTGTGGCTCAAGCGCCGTCCCTACCGCCAAATGACGATACAGCCGACCGATTCGTCCACTAAGCTGGGGTTGTGGTTCTACGTTCCGTTTCAGATCGACCAACGCATGGCGAGGTCGCCTACCGACTCCGACTGCCACCAGAGGCACACATCCATGACGTGTTTCACGTCTCCCAGTTGAAATGCTTCTAAGGCGAGCCTCCCACCACGTCAATCGTCGACATTCCGACTCAGCTTGAGGACAAGCTGTCTTCCGACGAGGAAGGAGATGTTACTGCACCAGTCGTACCAGTCGCGGAAGCGGAGTCAGACCCGCATTGGGGGCAAGTCTATCGTCGCCGCAGCGCCAACACATGGACGAGGGCATAAAGTTCTTCTATATTTTATTATATATTTCTCTGCATATTCTATTCCCACTGTTTAAGCCCATGTAGGGGGCCCACAACTTAATTTGTATTTCTCTTTATAACCACTAGTGAGGTATGAACCTGGTATGAAGAAACAATCCCAAAAATTTCACCTTTCTTATCTTTCCCTCTTCTCTCTCTTTCTCACCCTAAATTCCCGAGCCGCCTCCCTCCTCTGTACGCACCTGTCGTTCCGCAAGGCTCCGCCGGTACCAAATAGGAAGATCCTCCTCCTCCACACCGTCACACCCGCTCTCAAACCGGAACCCGTTACACAATGACCGTATGTATATTGGCGCCCGCCTTGAGAAATATCTGAGTGATCTTGGTATCATTCATCAAACCTCCTGTGTTTACACCTCTGCTCAGAATGGGGCGGCTGAGCGCAAGAATCGGCACCTCCTTGAGGTGGCTAGATGTCTCCTACTTCAGATGCATCTCCCAAAGTATTACTGGGGGTGATGTTGTTCTAACCGCTGCCTACCTCATCAATCGTCTTCCTGCGCGGGTTTTTGGGTTCCATACCCCTCTCACCACTCTAGGGGTCTGTCCTACTCTCTCTCCTCGTGTCTTTGGATGTGTATGTTTTGTCCACACTCATCCTAAGACTAAACTTGATCCCCGCGCCCTGAAGTGTGTGTTTATTGACTACTCTCCTACTTAGAAAGGCTATAAGTGCTTCCATCCTGTTACAAAGCGGATATTCGTTACTATGAATGTCACCTTCCGGGAATTAGAAGCATATTATGGGACCTCTCTTTAGGGGGAGACTACTGCTACGGAAATGAGTTTCCCTCCCGTTCCTTTGCCTATTCCTCCTTCATCTATGTTGCCTCCTCCGTCCACTACTCCTTCATCTATGGTGCCTCCTCCCGTCCCTACTCCTCCGGTGCCCCCACTTACCTCTGGGAACCCGGTGATTCCTCCTCTATTGCAAGTATACACGCGACATAGGAGGGGCATGAACACTCAGACTCTTTGCTACTCAACCTGTGCCATCACCCGATCCATCGTCAGGTACTGACAAAGGTAGTTCTGCTTCTACCCAACATCCTCTTTCTCACTTTGTGACTTATGACTCCTTGTCTCTTACACATAGAGCATTTGTCACATCCGTGCCTCCATCTCTATTCCTCAGTCTTGGTAGGAAGCACTTGAGCATAGCAAGTGGAATGCAACCATGTTGGAGGAAATGAGAGCTCTTGACAAGAATCATAATTGAGAGCTTGTTCATCTTCCTAATGGGAAGACGGTTGTGAGATGCAAGTGGGTTTTCTCTATGAAACAAAACTCTCAAAGCGTTGTGGAACGATACAAAGCCAGGTTGGTGGCTAGAGAATATGCGCAGACAGCTATCATCGACTATCAGGAGACATTTGGTCTAGTTGCTAAAATGAACTTCATCAGGATTTTGCTTTCATGTGTTGTGTGTAAAGGATGAAGTCTCCTTCAGTTGGATGTGAAGAACACATTTCTCCACGGTGATCTTGAGGAGGAAATCTACATGCCCCTGCCTCCTGGTGTTATTCAAGAAGCGTCAGCAGAGAAAATTTGCAGGTTGAAGAAAGGTCGGTATGGCTTGAAGCAATCTCCACAGGCATGGTTCGGGAGATTTTACCGGGCTATGATTTCTTTAGGATACAAACAAAGAAATGCCGATCACACCTTGTTTGTGAAACATAGGGAGAGTAAGGTGGCTGCTCTTATTGTCTATGTGGATGATATAGTAATAACCGACGATGATACAAAAGAGGTTCTAAAGTTTAGATTGGATAGGAATTTTAAGTGAAGGACTTTGGTCCCCTCAAGTATTTTCTTGGCATTGAGGTGGCCAGATCTAAATATGAGATCTTTATATCTCAAAGGAAGTATGTTCTGGACTTACTTGAGGCAACTGGAATGCTCGGGTGCAGACTGGCAGATACACCAATTGGGGTCAATCACAAACTAGGAAGGGATGGAGGAGAAGTTGTTGATGACATACCAGGCTTCCAAAGACTGGTGGTGAAGCTTATCTATCTCTTTCACACTCGTCCGAACATATCTTATGATGTGGGGGTCCTTAGTCAGTACATGCATTCACCTAGATCACATCACATGGATGTTGCATACAGAGTCTTGAGGTATCTCAAAGCTTCTCCTGGTAAGGGAATAATGTTTTCACCCAACGAGGCATTGATCGTAGAGGTCTATACTGATGCAGACTGGGTAGGTTCAGTTGATGACCGAAGGTCAACATCAGGGTATTGCTTTCTTGTTGTGGGAAATTTGGCGACCTGGAGAAGTAAGAAACATGTTGTGGCCAGATCCAATACAAAGGCAGAGTTCCATTCCATGGCATAGAGGATATGTGAAGGGTTGTGGATTCAGTCGGTCATGAAGGATCTTGGCGTGGAGTGTGACGGTCCAATCAGGATCTATTGTGATAATAAAGCTGCTATCAACATCGCCCACAATCCGGTCCAACATGATCGCATCAAACACGTGGAGATTTACAAATATTTCATCAAGAAAAACATAGTTAGGGGGATTGTGAGTATCCCTTTTGTTCCATCAAACCAACAACTTGCAAATGTGCTTACCAAATGGTTGAGTCAGAACTCGTTTGACAAAATACTGGGCAAGTTGGGCATGACATACATTACACGCCCAACTTTAGGGAGAAGGTTGGAATATGGTAGAATATCAGGTTTTATGTATTTGCGGTATATATATATATGAGTGATGCAGGACAACGCGTAGGGTTTGCGCGTCTGTTGGCTATTTCTAGGAAACCCTAAATGCATGCAATGAATGATTGTAATTTTGAGCGGGCGTTGCACGAACTTTGAGAAATTAAGCAACTAAATTTTTGCAAGGCACAAAATTACTATTTTGTTTTAAAATGAATTTTCTTGAAAAAAATGGTTCAATTCTAAATCCGGGAAAGGAAGTTTGCGACTTTCGTTTTGTTCCCTTTGTCGTAGCAAAACAAAAATCGTGAACTCCAAATACGTTTTCGTTTGAAGTTTTCAACGTAGCGTTCGCTGACAAAATTCGGGTGAAAATCCAGCAATGAATCTAAAATTCTAAGAGAAAATATAGATACATGCAAAAGAAGGGAAAGAATCAAGTTACCCACGGAAAGAGGCTTCTTTCCGTATTCAAATTCGATGGCGATCCCGCGAGAAACTACCTGTCACCTTCGATCTCTCGCTCCGAGGTCGGCCTTCATCGCACACGGGCACCACGGAAATATTTCACCCTCTCACTCAAAGTGGATCCACGAAATCTCTAAACACAATACGATATCCAATTTCTCTATTCCTAACTCACACTATTCACTAACTCTCTCAGGAACACTATCTAAAATTCTCAACAGGAAGCAACAACCAAACACAAAAGCAAATAGCTTTTTCACAGGTGTTGTCACAGGTTAAAGAAAAATTCAACAACAATATTTTTTCTCCAATTGGAAACAATAACCTTACAATGATAACAAAATTTTACTGTTGATCTTCCCTCTCAATGGAAGGCTAGCAGCAAGCACACATCTAATCTCATTCTCTAATACAATACTCACACAGGAGCAAACACAGTAGCAATTTGTTAGGGCAAAACTACGGGAGAGCAACTACGAGAGAGAGATCTAGAGAAAACTAAGGGAATTTAGGGTTAGGGAGGAAGAAGGAGGCTACCTGATAACAATCTTCATAACCCCCAAAGGGGGGCTGCCCGGATATAAATGGGCATGGAAGGGCCGGCCGGCCCCTCCAAGGGGGGCTGAACCCGCCTGGTTCAGCCCCTGGCCGGCCGGTTCACTGAGTGGGGGCTGAACCCGAAGGTTCAGCCCCGTTGTTTAGCGCGCCCCTGGTTCTCCGAACATAATGACGCCTGACAAAGCGTAGCGGGGGCGTAACATTCCCCTCCCCATCAAGAGTCAACTTGTCCTCAAGGTGGTAGTGCGGGTAGAGCTCCTTGAAGTCGAAGAAGTCCACCCAAGAGTTGTGTGCTGGCGATAGGTTCTGCCATTTGACCAAGAGCTCGGGCCGGTATTCCGTGCCCCGACTCTTCCACCGGTGCCCCAAAATATCCTCGGGCAGCGGCCGCAGCTCCCCCAGAGAAGTAGCCTCGGGCAAGTCAATACTGGGCTGGACATGCGGACCCAACTTCCGCTTGAGCAAGGAGACATGAAACGTAGGATGAATGCGGGACCCCTCCGACAAAGCTAAAGTGTAGGCTACCGGCCCCACCCTGCTGATGATCTGAAAGGGGCCGTAGTAGCGCGGGGACAGCTTCTGGTTGCCACGACGAGCCACAGACAACTGGCGGTACGACTGGAGCTTGAGAAAAACTTCGTCACCCACGGCGAACTCCCGCTCCGTACGGTGCTTGTCCGCCTGAGTCTTCATGCGTTCCTGTGCCAGGCGGAGATTCTCCCGAAGAGTGACCAACATGCGATCCCGATCCAGAAGAGCACGATCCACGGCCGGAAGAGCTGTGCTACCCGGCTCATAGCTAGCCAAAGACGGCAGCGACCGCCCGTAAACCACCTCAAACGGCGTCATCCTGCTGGCTGAATGATATGACGTGTTGTAACAGTACTCAGCCCAGTGTAACCAATCCGGCCAACTCCGAGGCTCATCCATAACAAAGCAACGAAGGTACGTCTCGACACCCCGATTGAGCACCTCGGTCTGGCCATCCGACTGCGGGTGATGTGCCGTGCTGAAGTGTAAGCGAGTGCCCTGCAACCGGAAAAGCTCCGTCCAAAACCCACTGACGAAGGTGGGGTCTCGATCAGAAATAATGGCACGAGGAAGACCATGCAGACGAACGATTTCCCGAGCGAAGAGTGCCGCCACAGATTCCCCGGTATACGGATGACTGAGGGCCAGGAAATGGCCATACTTGGATAGCTTATCCACCACGACCAGAATCACGGACTTGCCTTTAGACTTAGGCAGCCCATCAATAAAGTCAATGGACACCGTGTCCCAAACAAGCTGCGGGATGTCCAATGGCACGAGCAGCCCTGCAGGAGAAGAAGTCTCATATTTCTGCCGTTGGCAGATGTCACAGTGCCGAACAAACTGCTGAATGTCCCGTCGCATGCCGGCCCAAAAAACATTTGCACGTGCCCGCTGAAGGGTTCGAAGCACCCCCGCATGCCCCCCTGTGGGAGACGAGTGGAACTCATGCATCAGTACCGTCTTCCAAGCTGAATCGGCGGGCACGACCACCTGGCCCCGGTAGTACAACCGACCATTACACAGATGATAGTCGGCCGCTATTGGTTCGCCTCGCTGTAGGGCCTCCACCAATGGTCCGAGCGTGTCAGATCGCAGCACCTCCTCCTGGACATCCTCCGGGGAATCGACCAACGGTCCCGAAAGGTGAGAAAGAGCTGCCTCTGGGAGACGAGAGAGGGCATCGACAACCACATTCTCCTTGCCCCGACGATAAACGATCTCGTAGTCGTAGCCCAAAAGCTTGGTAACCCATTTCTGCTGTAGAGGCGAAGAGACCCGCTGGTCCAGGAAATGCTTCAAGCTCTGATGGTCCGTCCGAATCTTGAAGTGTCGGCCCAGCAAATAGGGCCGCCAATCGGCCACTGCATGAATGATCGCCAATAACTCCTTCTCGTAGGCCGAGAGACCCAAGGTACGAGGAGCCAATGCCTTGCTGTAAAAGGCTATGGGCCGCCCCACCTGCATCAGCACCGCCCCGATGCCGACTCCCGACGCATCCGTCTCCAAAATGAACTCCTGCGTGAAATCTGGTAGTGCCAGCACTGGTGTGGAGGTCATGGCTCGCTTGAGAGCCTGAAATGCCTCCTTCGCCTCCTCACTCCAAGAGAAAGAATCCTTCTGCAGAAGCTGGGTCAATGGCCTAGCGATCTTGCCATAGTCCTGCACGAAGCGCCGGTAGTACCCAGTGAGCCCCAAAAAACCCCGCAAGGCTCGAACAGTCACTGGTCGCGGCCAGGACTGCATACTCTGTATCTTCCGCGGGTCGGCCCTCACTCCCTGACCAGAGACCAAATGGCCTAAATACTCCACCTCCTCCTGTCCGAAAGAGCACTTGGAACGGTTGGCATACAGGTGGTGCTGGCGCAGTCGATCAAGGACCAGTTCCACGTGGCGCACGTGGTCCTCCCAATTGGCGCTGTAGATGAGGATATCATCAAAGAAGATCAAGACAAAGACCCGCAAAAAATCTCTGAATATCTCGTTCATGTTAGCCTGGAATGTAGCGGGCCCCCCAGTCAGCCCGTTGGCCATAACCAAAAACTCATAATGACCGTCATGAGTCCGGAACGCCGTCTTATGAATGTCCTCCTGTGCCATCAAAATTTGATAATAGCCGGAACGCAGGTCTAACTTGGTGAATCGCTGTGCACCATGAAGCTCATCTAGTAATTCTTCGATGTGAGGAATCGGAAAATTATCCTTGACAGTAGCACTATTCAAGGCACTAGTCCACACAAAATCGCCAGGACCCGTCCTTTTTCTTGACCAAAATAATGGGAGCCGAAAAAGAACTTGTACTCGGCCGAATGATGCCGGCCTCCAGCATCTCGCGGACACTGCGTTCAATCTCCGCCTTCTGAACATGTGGGTAGCGGTACGGACGAACATTCGTAGGCTCAGCCCCCGCTTTGAGCGGAATACGGTGATCACGAAACCTCGGTGGTGGCAAGGTGCGTGGTTCCTGAAAAACATCAGCAAACTCTGTCAGAAGTAACTGTAACTGAACCGGTACCTCAGGAGGTGTGGAATCGCCGGTCTGAACCGCCCTGAGGACGGCCATCATCTGCCCCTCCCCGCTCAACCGCTGCATGCTGCGAAGAGAAACCTCTTTAACAGGGGATGACATCATACCCTTCAGGCAAAACTGTTTCTCGCCATGTACAAACTCCATGGTCATGTGTTTCCAATCAAAAGTCACACGCTGTAGCTGGCGCAACCACTGAACTCCCAACACCATGTCGGAACCTCGAATAGGCAGCAGGTAGACGTCAGTCCGTCCCACATAACCATGTATCCGCATCTCCACTCCTTTCAGCACCCCCTCACACTGCAGCTTGCTGCCATCCGCCACCATAACGTGAAAAGCCGCTCCCTTGTCAACCAGGTGCCCAACTCGCTGTGCCACGTCGGGATGTATGAAGTTGTGGGTGCTCCCACTGTCCACCAGGATAGTAACCTTCTCTTGGTCAATCCGGCCCGCCAACCGCATAGTAAGCGGGGGAGCACAACCCTCGAGAGCATGTAAAGAGATCCCGAACTCCGTCTCGTCCAAGTCCACGTCCACCTCCAACTCCTCAACCGACGCCGGCTCGTCTCCATCCTGCTGCAGCATGAAAACCTGTAGCTTCTGGCATTTATGCCCCGGCACAAACTTCTCGTCGCAATTAATGCATAGACCCTTCTCCTTCCGAGCGGCCAACTCGCTCCAAGACAATCGAGTCACCGTCGGTTTGTTACCCGCAGGCTGCTCCCGGCGTGCCGCTGTGGCCGGGGTCGAAGGCGGCCTACTCGTGAGACGCGCCCGCTGCCTGTTGAACCTCTGCTCCTGAATCCGTGCCAAGGTAATGGCGTGGTTCAAGGAACGGGGCATGAGTGCCTGCACCTCGTCGCGAATGTGCTCCTTGAGACCAGATATGAAACAGCTGTAGAGTGTCCTCTCCGGCCACTGAACCCGATTCGCCAACTTCTCGAACTCCGTGCAATACTCCATCACCGACCCTTTTTGACGAAGCTTCTGATGGAGGGCCTCAAAGTTCTCATACTCCAGTGGACCAAATCGGGCCGTAAATCCATCCACAAACTCCCCCCAAGGCACGTACTCCCGTCCCCGCAGGAACCACTGTGTCCACTGGAAGGCGTCGTCCTTCAAATGGAAAGACGCTAGCTGCACCCACTGCCCTTCAGGCACCTCCTGGTACTGAAAGAAAAGTTCCGCCTTATGAATCCATTCCAAGGCGTCATCGCCCTCGAACTCCAGAAAGTACATGCGGGTTAATCTGGGGGTCAAACGTTGTGTCCCTGGACCTCCGTCCCGCCTTGCGTGTTCCCCATGCTCAAATCCGCCGTAGCCGTGCTGCTGTCCCGCTCCCCAAGGCGGAGGTTGCGGCTGGCCACCCCACCCTGGGCCAAAACCAGCCATTCCTGGTGGCCCAAACCTGCGTGGAGGAGGAAGGAGTCCCCCCCTTGGCTGTCCCGCCATATCGGGTGGCCGTCGGAGCCCAAAAGGGTCATCCCCACCTCGGCGCCACTGTTCCTGGCCCGATCCGAAGTCGCCGAGGCCTGCTGCTGCGGATCCTGGCGGAAACGGTCCCGCCGGACCCCCATACGCCGCTGCTACTCCCGCCGAAGGTACGTAGGCCGCCGACGCCGAACCCCCCGCTGTCTCGGGCCACGCCGCGCCCGGCGGAACCCCTCCCGTAGGCCGCACGCCCGCGAATCCTTCCGCAAGCCGCGCGGCGGCCGAAGCCGCAGGATCGACCCCCGATCCGTCCGAATCGTCGCTGGCCGGGGCTTTCCCTTTCAATAGGGTCTTCAACTCATCCAACCGAGCCTCCAATCGCCCCTCCAAGGCCGCCATCGAATCGGTTAGGCCAACAACGTTCTCCTCTAGGGTTTCAATCCGCGAGGACTCCTCTTGAGTGCGAGTGTTCACCATTTGAGAGAATCGAACGCCTCTGATACCAAATGTTAGGGCAAAACTACGGGAGAGCAACTACGAGAGAGAGATCTAGAGAAAACTAAGGGAATTTAGGGTTAGGGAGGAAGAAGGAGGCTACCTGATAACAATCTTCATAACCCCCAAAGGGGGGCTGCCCGGATATAAATATATCCGGGCATGGAAGGGCCGGCCGGCCCCTCCAAGGGGGGCTGAACCTGCCTGGTTCAGCCCCTGGCCGACCGGGTCACTGAGTGGGGGCTGAACCCGAAGGTTCAACCCCGTTGTTTAGCGCGCCCCTGGTTCTCCGAACATAATGACGCCCAGCAAAGCGTAGCGGGGGCGTAACACAATTCGACTCAAATAACTCAATACATTCATCAATCCTCGATAGAAATGTACAACACATCCCTATTTATAGGGTTACCAAAAGAAACGAATGCAAAATAACCTCCATGAGCGGCCATGGAAGAAGGGTCGTGGAGCTAACCCGTGGTTACGTAAAGAAGTGGACATGGCTGTGGTTGCAGGAGTCGGGGCCGGTGGTTGTAGCTTCGGAAGCGGCGGTGGACCGTGGAAGAGGCGCGACGTGTGGGCAAACTTCTATCGTGCAGCGCCAATTTCGGGAGAACGGTGATGTCAAGCCCTATGCGCTATTCTTGCGGCTCTGCACCTCTGGATCAGGAGAAGGAGATTACAACTATGGAGGAAGACCTACCTTAAATAAACCGGCTGAGAGTTTTTAACATTTCTAATGTTATATATATATATATATGTATTGTATATATATATGTGTGTGTATTTTAACAGATAATAATCTATGACTTCATTTGGTAGAGCGGTTGCGGTTGTAAAATGAGTTGTTGTAAATGCAGGTTTGTAAATGGAGTTGTTGGAAACTGGATGCTGGAAATGGAGATCTGTTTGGATAGTCTGTGTTTGCAGAGCTGTTCAAAACAAAGAACCGTTTGACAAAACAACGGTGACATTTTGTAAATAATTTTTTTTTAAAGTATTATATATTTTTATAAATTATTTTTTATAATATATGTATATATATTGCTAAATGACACAGGAACTCCAAATACTGCATAGTACTGTAAATATACTAATCTTCTGGTAGTGCTTGTGACCGTAAGGCCCAGTTCAAACATACATAGGAACTCCAAATACACACAATACACACACTCCACAGCATTACATACACAAACATATAAACACTCATACACACTCATATACACACTCATACACACACTCATACACACACATACACAACACACACAATTCAAACACACACAATACACACACTCCACAACATTACACACAACATACACTCAAAGCACATACACACTCAAAGCACACTCAAAGCACACTCAAAGCACACTCACATCATACACACACATACAGTACACACAAACCACATACTCACACAGCATACACACTCACACACACACATCACATACACACTCACATTGCAGCACACCACACTCACATTGCTTCAAAACATCACATACACACTATTGTAGGAAATCCATCAAAAACAGAAAAATGCAAGGAGAGACCTGACACATCACATACACACTCGTTGCAAATCAACACACATTACTGTGCAAATCCATCAAAAACAGAAAAAAAATGGGAGAGGAGGGTATACCTGTTGCTGCTGATTACAGTCGGATCTAGGGTTTAGGGTGGAGGGGGTGATGTGAAGTTCTGCATGAAAACAGGGTGGAGGGGGAGAGGGAGGAGGTGAGTAGTCTGGCAACATAGGAAATGCAAGAAGGAGAAGTCTATACGAGCCGGAGAAATGAACCTGCGCCAGAGTCCAGTGGCGGAGAAGCGAAGCCCTTCGCACGGGAAAAAGCTCGATGCTGTCGTGGAAGAAGCTCGATGCCGGAGTCGGTCACCGATCGCCGCCGGCTGCCGCTGGATGTGTTGCGATGGCTGTTGTCGTGGAGAAGCTTTGCCAAAAACGTGATAAACTGGAGCCCTGGGCATCGGTTTCGTCCCGCGATTATTTGAGCCGGAAGAAACGGAGCGGGGTTGGAAACGGAGGGCGGAAAAACAAATGAAAACAAATCGGGCATTTCTTTTTGGGCAAACGAAATGGAGTTAAACGCTTAAACAAATGAGGCCTATATCTTTAATACTTATAAAGAAACAAGCAGTCGTGCACGAGGGACCCCGTGCGGGCAACATTCGTCGTGGGTGCGACATTTGTCGAGGGTGCGACATTTGTCGAGGGGGCGACATTTGTCGAGGGGGCGACATTTGGCTGAGGCGACAACATTGATCGTGGGTGCGACATTTGTCGAGGGGGCGACATTTGTCGTGGGGGCGACATTTGTCTTGGAGACGACATTTATCGTGGGGGCGACATTCGTTCTCAAAATCTACCGTCTGTCGAACAGGGTGGCGAAATCAGACTGAATCATTTTTTTCGTCTGCGAGTTGGGTGGTCTTCGACCGCATCTATGCATAAGAAGAATAAGAAGAAATGACTAAAAAGACCACCCAAGATCCGACCCAAACAAATAAAAAGGAGGGGAGAGCTCTTGGGTGGTCTTCGGATGCATCTAGGCGGGCTTTGCCCGCCTCCCCACGGGCTTTGCCCGTGCTCGATGTGTCGCTGCGGGCTACGCCCGCAACATATACATATGGGTACTCAAAATGACTGTAAAAAATCTAAATCACGATTACATTTTTTATTTTGTAAAAAACATACATTTTGACATACAAAACGTAATTTCTATCTCACTTCTCTAAATATAAGAAAAAATGACTTAAAAGACCCAAATAAATGAAAAGGAGAGTTGATTATATGAGAGATATTTAGGAAATAAATGTTACACCATTGTGGAGGGTATTTTGGGCATCCAACTGTTACACTATGACTCTTTTGCTCCTTGCTTATAGTATAAAGATATCAAACGGTTTTTAAAACCATGAATTTAAAAACAATCTAAGCAATCTCATCCGTTAATTTCTAGTATGAAAAATAACATTCGTCCGATCTTATGTACCGTACAAAACAAATAATCCTAGATCTCCTAAGGCTATTGAGAGTGAGGGATGAGAGAGAGAGAAAGGGAAGGAGAGAGAGAGGCAGGGAGGGAGAGAGAGAGGAAGAGAGGGCGGTAGCGAGGGTATATATTATTATATATATTTAGAAAGAGAAAGAAGAGGGAGAATGTGCGGGAGAGAGAGGAAGAGAGAGAGAGGGAGAGGTATATGAAGAGAGAGGGGGAGATAAAATAATTATTTTACGTAAAACAATATATTTTTTTTACAAAATAAATATCGTAATATTGATTTATATTTTTTTACAGTTATTTTGAGTACTCATATGTATATGTTGTGGGCGCAACACGCGTTGATGCGGGCGCAGTCTGCTGACACATCGAACACGAATGAATCACGCGCGGAGGCGAGCGAAGCCCGCCTGGAGGTGGCTGAAGGCCTCCCGAGAGCATCGAGCCGAGGGCAGGCGATGCCCGCCGTCGCCGGCCGGTACTGTCGCGCTTGGCCATAGGGGCGGTGCCCCATGTCGGGCACTCGTATATATGTGTATTATCTATATATATATATATATTCCCACACACAAAAAAATTGCAAAACTACAAAAAAATGCCAAAGTGACATAAATAAAAAAATGCAAGACTCAGGGTCGATATGAGGTCCGGTCGGGTGCGGTGTCAGACATTTTTTTGTCGACTTGATCAGGGCCGGTCTCCGCCAACTCTCCCCCTCTCGAAATCACTCATCTCTGGTGAGTGCTCCGAGCGGTAGTGCTGTAGAAGATCCACATCCATACGCTGTAACTCCTCGGCCAAGACCCAGCTGGTCTGCCATGCCAACAAACTAAGTATTTCTGAAAACCACAATCAGTAGTGGTCACTGTCTCGTCATCCAATATCTGCTCGGGAACCAAGATCTGTCGCGGAAGTGTGTCAGTGGCTCTGGGAACTGGTAAAGTAGAATCGTCTGATGTCTAATGCTCAGCCTGAAAACTGTCAGTAGAAAACAGAAGATTTGTTGGTGTGTCAGTAACTGAATTAGTGTCGGTGTGTCCTAAATGTGGCTCCTCACTAGCACTTACCAAACCAGAAGAATCAAATGGAGGAGAAGGCAATGAAAAATCTAAAGACTCATGTGACTCTGATACCAAATTGATGTAGGACGGCGCGTAGGGTTTGCACGCCTGTCGGTTGCAATGAATGATTGTAATTTTGAGCGGGCATTGCACGAACTTTGAGAAATTAAGTAACTAGATTTTTGTGAGGCACAAAATTACTATTTTGTGTTAAAATGAATTTTCTTGAAAAAATGATTCAATTCTAAATCCGGGGAAGAAAGTTTGCGACTTTCGTTCCGTTCTCTTTGTCATAGCAAAACGGAAATCGCGAACTCCAAATAAGTTTCTTTTTGGAGTTTTTGACGTAGCGTTCACTGATAAAATTCGGGCGAAAACCCAGCAATGAATCTAAAATCCTAAGAGAAAGTGTAGACACATGAAAAGTAGGGAAAAGAATCAAGTTACCCACAAAAAGAGACGTCTTTCCGTATTCGAAGTTGATGGCGATCCCGCGAGAAACTTCTCGTCACCTTCGATCTCCTGCTCTGAGGTCAGTCGCTATCGCACACGGGCGCTACAAAAATATTTCGCTCTCTCACTCAAAGTGGATCCACGAAATCTTTAAACACAATACGATATCCAATTCCTCTATTCCTAATTCGCACTATTCACTTACTCTCACTGGAACAGTCTAAAATTCTCACACAGGAAGCAACAACCAAACACAAGCAAATAGCCTCTTCACAGGTTTTGTCACGGGTTAAAGAAAAATTCAACAACAATATTTTTTCTCCAACAGGAAACAATAACCTTACAATGATAGCAAAATTCTACTGTTCACCTTCCCTCTCAATGGAAGGCTAGCAGCAAGCACACATCTAATCTCATTCTCTAATACAATACTCACACGGGAGCAAACACAGTAACAATTCGACTCAAATAACTCAATACATTCATCAATCCCCCATAGAAATGTACAACACATCCCTATTTATAGGGTTACATAAAAAACGAATGCAAAATAACCTCCATGAGGGCCTTGGCAGAAGGGTCGTGGAGCTAACCCGTGGCTACATAAAGAAGTGGACATGGCGGCGGTTGCAGGAGTCGTGACCTGTGGTTGTAGCTCTGGAGGTGGTGGTGGTACGTGGAAGAGGCGCGATGTGCGGGCAAAATTCCATCATGTAGCGCCAATGTCGGGAGAACGGCGGTGTCAAGCCCTATGCGCGATTCTTGCGGCTCTGCACCTCTGGATCAGGAGGAGATTACAGCTGGACTGGTTATGGAGGAAGACCTACCTTAAATGAACCGGCTGAGGGTTTTTAACATATCTAATGTTATATATATATATATTGTATATATATTTATTTATATATATTCCCACACATACCCAAAAATTGCAAAACTGCACAAAAATGTCAAAGTGACATAAATAAAAAAATTGCAAGACTCGGGGCCGATAGAGGTCCGGTCGGGTGCAGGGTCGGGCATTTTTTTGTCGACCTGATCGGGGCTGGTCTCCGTCAATGGGAGCCTCAAGACAATAATTAACTCAATTTCTTTTTTCCTCAGCACAATTTTCCTAAATTTCTCTCCCATGGATTTTCATTAATGGAGAATAACCCATATGATGTTCTAATTTTGAATTGTTTCCGACTTAGTCTTATGTGTCCTTAACTATGTTAAGCTTGTTGTTTCCGTTCTATTTACCCAAATTGTTGGACCATTTATTAATGGTCTCATCGGGTGGTCAAACCAATTAGTCGGAAATAAAATGATAATTGAAGTGCGGGAAAAAGAGAATACATGATAGAAAATAAAATAAATAACGCATGACACTATCATGTATCCGCGAATGCGACAAAGGATGCATCAGAGGCGGGGAGATTAATAGAGAGAGGGAGAGAAATGAGAGGGAGAGGGGGGGGGGATTAAAGAGTAAGTTAGAGAGGGCGAGTGAAAGGGTAGAAAGAAAGAGGGATATGAAGGGAGGGAGAATGATAGTGCAATGAGTGCCAGAAAAGTTTGAGGGACAAAGAGAGGGAGAGAGAAGGATTGCGGGAGAGTATTGTAACACCCGACAGGTTAATTAAAAATTAAAGAAATTCTTCAATGACGAAAAAAACAGTGTCGCGATTTTTCAAAAATTTTATCGTACACGTATTTGCGTTGACAACGATTTTTTCAATGAATATTTTGTGACGGATAATTGATTTGTCGACTTCTGATGCTTTCATATGTTATTAACGCAGTATGGCTAAGGCAGGGGACCAAAAGGCCTATTGCGTGTTTGATTGTCTTGACCTAGCCGGAGATGATGACCTAGGAGGGTTAGTCTCATATGACAAATATGGATTCGACAACTACCCTTAGCATTCCTTACGAAATGAAATTGGAATGATATGATGAACCAATATGAACCTAGAATGATAGAATGAAGAATTGATATATGAATAAAAAATTGATATGAGAAACAATGGAAGACATGATATAATAAATGATGGAATAGAAATGACGAAATAATAAAGCTGTTAAATGATAAACTGAAGCTGCAATTTATTTATACTCTACTGTTTATTATTTTCTTAGTCACCATTTACTTTTACTTGATTATACTAGCTTGGCCATTTTCAATTTAATGCATATTGTTAATCACTTTTTGTGTTTGCCAATACAACGGTTAAAGAGTTGAAACTTACACTTAGTTATTTCATTATGTCTAATCCTGTGTTATTTTAAATTTTTAGGGACCAGCGAAAGCCCGTTCATAGCTAAAGGACTGATCGATGAGGAGCGACAAAAAATATCTGATGAGCTAGTGAAGGTATGGGTTAAAATTTTTATGAAGAAGTTGTGGATAGACATGTAGAGACTTGTCAGAACTTACAATGTTTGGTATGCAACCAGGTAGATGACTAAACGATTTTGCGTCAGTGGTAGTAGGTGGAGTAGAGTGTGTTAGTTGTCTATTGTATATTGGATGTGATAATTGTATATTGTATAGTATAGATTGTGGATCCGCATCTCTAACTTGATAATGTAAGAAAGTTTTATTATGCTCCGATTTGGTTTGAGAGAAAACGAAAGAGAGTGAATGTTTGAGAGTAAATGAGGGAGAGAGAGATGGCATAATGAGAGTGAAAGGGAGAGATGAAGTTTGTGTGAATTAGAGAGCTTTTTGTAAATTAGAGATGTAGAGAGAAAGAGATAAAGAGAGGGGAGAAAGAGAGGGCATAGAGATTGAGAGTGAAACAAATTGACATGGAGGATGAAAGAAAGAAGAGGGGGGAATGTGAGACAAATAGTTAGAATGAGAGAGATATGAAGAAAGTTAGAAATGCCATGATAAATGTTGAGAGGAAGCGATAAACAGAAATGAAGAGTAAAAGAAAGGGAAATAATGGAAGCAAGAGTGAGATTGGGGGAGATAATAAGAGAGAGAGTGGATGAGAGCCAAAGATATCTTTAGAGAGAGAGGAAGATACTAAGAGAACTAGTGAAAGTGAGAGTGAGAGAGAGAGAGAGAGAGGAAGGGACTGATAGACAGAGAGAGTGAGAATGAGGAGTCAAAAAAGAAAGAGATGGAGAGATAAAGACAATGTGATAGTGGATTAGAGAGAGAGAGGAGTGGGGACTTCAAATGCAAGCGAGATAAGGGAAATAGAGAGGGATTTAAAGAGAGTTAAATGGAAGAGAAATGAGGAGGTAGAGAGAAATAGAGAAATAAAGAGAGTTGGAGGGAATAAGAAATAAGGAGAGAAGCAGAGAGTGTGAATAAATGAGAGATAAAGAGAAAAATGGTGGGGGAGGGGGAGAGAGAGATGGAGTGGAGGGGCAGAAAGAATTAGAGATAGAGCAAGAGAGGGATAACGAGCTATGTTGCACCGACACCGACACGGGACACGCGATACGACACGACACGACACGCGACTCGTCAATTCTAAAAAAATACCATATTCCGATACGCTATGACACGTATATTAAATATTCATTTTTTATAATTATGAAAATCCTAAAACATTAACAAAAAATAAAAAATTAACAATTAACAAATATTTAAATAAATTAAGTCATGTTTAAATATTACTCATCAAATATTCAAATGCAAAACTTAACAAATGATCAAAAAAAATGATAACATTAACACATTATCATTACATATCATCAGTAAAAATAATGGATTCACATGCAAACTTTTTTCCCCACTTTCAATCTTCATTTTTATAGAGAAAATATCTACGTCACTAGTAGATCCATTTTCACTATTTGAAATGCTAGAAAGGGGTAAAGACACTTCCAAGACAAATTGCCACTTGCCTTACAATGAGTATCTAACTTAGGGGCACGCGTGTCCGATTGAGCGGGACACGCGTCGGGACACGCGTGTCCGATTGAGCGGGACACGCGTGTCCGATTGAGCGGGACACGCGTGTCCGATTGAGCGGGACACGCGTGTCCGATTGAGCGGGACACGCGTGTCCGATTGAGCGGGACACGCGTGTCCGATTGAGCGGGACACGCGTGTCCCGCGTGAGCCAGCGTGTCGGATTTCCGACTCGAGTGTTGGATTTCCGACTCGAGTGTCGGATTTCCGACTCGAGTGTCGGAGAATGTCGGAGAGTCGGACGAGTGTCGGACTCTCCGACACTGACACGCTGGGCATTTTGAAGTGTCGGTGCTTCATAGATAACGAGAGTGCAAAAGAGGAGATGGATGAAGTTAGAGAGAGTGACAGTGCACTTTCGTTATTTTATATGCACTCTCTCTTGCACTGCCAGGACGGACGATTGAAGTCCGTGGTTGCTTCCGGATGTTTGATTTGAGCCATTTTCATATTTTGCGTTTTTTATTTGGAGTTTTATCTAGCCCCCGATCGGTTCTGGCATCGTGAGCCATCCGATTTGGGTGGTTTGATTTCAGTTTGTCTGTATTGTAGAAGGGCTCCGCTCAAAGTATTCTACGAATACCTCATCTATGTATGGAATGAGTATTTATAGTACTTTCAGCGTAGAGCAAGACCCTAGTATGACACGAACCCATTAATCTATTCCGAGTCGGTCTAACACACGTGCGGACATATAATTAAATATCTAACAATCTCCTCCTATGTCCGCCGTGAACCCAGACTTCGGATAGAGGGTGGTTTGTGCAAAGTTCAACCAACCATGAATCATACACAACCGTGTCCAGCAACTGTTTCAAACAAAATTAGACTTAAACACAAATTAGTATGCAATCATAAGTAAACAGAACTCAGCTGCAACACAAAAATGGTCTTAGGTACAACAAGACACAGACCCAATATGTCTGACGTCACACATCAACAGAGAGCTAGAAAGTCCAAACAAACAGTGCATAAAAGAAGAGCTAAACAATGCTCTGAACAGAAGTAGCAAAAGATAAACTCATAACACTCTAAGACTCATCATCCAAAAGATCATCTTGATCCGGATTCCAATCAACCAGTGCTCCTCCTATCCCAGCAGTCCCTGCAATTACAATAGAGAATTTCATTTTAGAATGAATTCTATCCTTTGCAACTTTGCAAATATCTAGTTCTACTAAAAAAACTTAGTATCAATTATTTTAATTGGCTGAGAGGACAGGTTCACAGAGTATTATGCTTTTACTCAGAACCTGATATTTGTTTCAACCGAAATGATTTTTAGATTTCTAGACACCGCAGCTACATCTATGTTCCTATATGAAATGTCACATTTACAGTCCTTCTAAAGTTAATTGGAACTCATCAAGTTTGGAATGAAATCAATTATCAAAAGAAGTGACAAGTCAAGTCAGATTGTGTTATCAAGTTTGGAATAACACTCTCCTTCAAGGCAAAAGTCGAATCCAAGTGAAGTTGTTAGCATCAAGTTTGGAATAAAATAATTTACCAAATCCGAACTCAGCAACCAAGAGCATCAACGGAGCACAACATGCTTGCTTTGATAGAGGAAATCAGAATAATCAAAACGTTTGGACAAAAGCTGAACTAAATCGCCTGATGCTGAACTAAGGTCGAACTAAATCGCCTTTAGTCTCATTTCCCCCACTGTTTTGATTAAACGGTCTTTGGGCATTCCTTTCGTCAATGGATCAACCAACTTATTCTTTGAACGTACATCGATCAAAGTGATAATTCCTTGTTATTTCAGATAATTCAGTAAGGCATGTCTCAGTCGTACATGTCTCCTCATAGTATTATAGAGGGTATTCATAATGACTTGAACTGCTGCTTGATTATCACAATACAAGCTCAACGAGTTGACTTGTAGCTTAGACAAGGGAATGTCTAAAATCAAGTTCTGATCAAATCTGCCTCTTCACCGGCCAAGGCTAAGGCAAACAACTCGGCTTCCATAGACGACAATGCTATACAAGTCTGTCTTTTGAATTTTCAAGTGATAACAGCTCTACCCAAGGTGAATATATATCCACTGGTAGACTTGCTGTTCCCGACTTCTGAACACCATGAGGCATCATAATCTCCTTCCACAATAGGTGGGTAACCAGTGTAGCACATAACATGATCTTTAGTACCTCTCAGACATCTTAACAACCTATCTAGGGCTTCCCAATGATCTTTGCCTGGACTACTGATAAAACGGCTCAACATGCTAACTGAAAAAACAATATCTGGTCTTGTACAACTTGTGACGTATATGAGACTACCAATTATTTTGGAATATTTAACTTGATCAATGCTAGTCTCTTCATTAGAACTCAACTTGACATTATGATCAAACAGTGTCTTAGTCGACCTATAGTTATCATATCCCTAGGTAGAAAGAAGTTGCTCAATTCTGACAAAGGGTAACTCGACCCTTGTCAACTCTAACCTCCATACCTAACAGGATATCTATAGGACCAAGGTCCTTCATGTCAAAAGCTTCTGCCAGAGTGGATTTAATATCCCTAACTGCAGCAAGATTAGACCCCAAAATCAACATGTCATCTACATATAAGCATATGATGACTGTCTGATTCGCCAATGAGTGGTGATAAAGACATTTATCTGAGAGACTGGACTGAAATCTGAGGCTCTTCACCACCTGGACAAACTTCATGTGTCACACCTTAGGCACTTGCTTAAGCCCATAGATTGATTTATCCAGTTTGCACACTTTATCTTTTAGATCTTTCTGCACATAACCTTCAGGTTGTGCCATATAGATCTCTTCATCAAGCTCTCTATTTAAGAAGACTGTTTTCACATCCATCTGATGAACTATAAAATTATCGATAGACGCTAAGACTAGAAGAATCCTGATAGTCGATAGGTGGCACACAGGTGAATAAATATCAAATAACCTATTCCCCATGTTGTTTATAACCTTTAGCTACTAGACGTGCTTTATACCTAGCTATAGACCTATCACTATGTAATTTCTTCTTCAACACCCACTTGCATCCTAGAACTTTAGCGTCTTTCGACAAGTCAACTAGATGCCAATTATTGTTATGTAACAACGAGTCCATCTCATCATCAATGACTTCTGCTCACATCAACGAATCTTTAGATCTCATTGCTTCCTGATAGGAGAATGGATCATCCTCTAAGTGGTAGGTGACGAAATTCTCACCAAAGTTCTTAGACATTCTTTCTCTTGTAAATGCTCTAAGTGGAACAGATTCCACCTCTAGAGGTTGGGGAGCAGTGCCAGAAGGGCCAGCTTCAGGTTCTACGATAGATTCTGAAATCATATCATTAGACCCAAAGACAAACAAACCATGATTCTTGACAAATTTATTTTCAAAGAATATGTCATCTCTAGACTCTATCACGGTATTCGTGGATAGATCGAGAAATCTGTCTGTTGCACTATCTTCTGCACTACCTAGATAGACGTGCGTCGTTGTTCTAGGTCTCACCTTAGGCCTCTTAAGGTATTGTATTTGCACATAGGCAATACAACCCCAAGTCGTTAGAGTGTCGTATCTACAAGGATGACTGTGCCACAACTCGTATAGGGTAGCGGTGAGCTGAGAATGAGGCACTCTATACAGAATATGATTTACAGCACAAACTGCTTCTCCCCAAAAGGAATTAGGCATGTAGGCTGTTAGGAGCATATAGTTCAACATTTCTGTTAAAGTTTTATTCTTACGCTCGGCAACACCATTGGACTAGGGTGAGTAAGGAGTTGTGGTTTCAAGAATTATTCCCTCAGAGGAGCAGAATTCCTTGAACCCAGTAACAGTGTATTCTCCTCCTCGATCACTTCTAAATCTTTTAATTCTCAGGTTTTACTGATTTTCCACACGAGACTTGAAGGTATTAAATGTCTCAAAGATTCGTCTTTCGATTTTAACAGATACACATGACAATATTTAGAAAAACCGTCTATGAATGTAATCAGATACTTCCTTCCCCTTCTAATGATGTGACTACGGAAATCACAGAGGTCTGAATGTATCAATTCAAGAAATTTTGTGCTTCTAAAAACCGACCTAAAAGGCTTTCTAGTTATTTTGGTTTGAGCACACATCTCACACTTGTCAAATCGAATGGACAGATCTAAGGGAATTTATGACTTTTCGCCAGATCTAGCAGTTTTCTTATAGTTCACGTGTCCAAGTCTGTTATGCAACAACTTAGGATCAATAAGGTTCGAACTTATTTAGTTAATGTTATCGTTGTTTAAGCTAAGTCTATGCATTCTATTGATCAGGCACGCACACCCAAAATAATGTGAATTGACCGTTAAAGTCATTCTACCGTTTTGAGTTGTGAATGACATCCCAGCCTTATCTAATAGACTTATGGAAATCAGGTTCTTAGTTAAGTTAGAAACTACTTTAACATTATGTAAAAATAAAATTTTACCTGAAGAGAGGATCAGCTCGCATGTCCCTGCATGAGTCACCTCAGTCTCTCCTTCATTGCAGTTCTCCACCTTCTCCTGGACCACCTTGACCTCAGCGAGTAGACCTTTGTCATTTGTCACATGACAGGTAGCACCGCTATCTAGCCGCCACTCAGAGGACGAACTGCGGTGACTACTTCTAATCATAGTCACGAAGGACTTGGGATCTGAGGCATCTACCAGCATGTTCGCCACATTTTGTGGGGCATCCTCCTTTTTCTTCTTAGGAGCCTTACAATCAGCCGCCCAGTGACCCCACTTGCCGCAGTTGTGGCACTTGCCCCTCTTCCTTTTAAAAGAGGGCTTTTTAGGCGTCAACTGTGCAGAGGCTTCACCTTTGGATGTTGGTGGCTTCCGACGAGGCTTGCTGGGTCGAGAAACAAAGTTGACAGCCTGTGAGGACTGACCAACTTGCTCCAAGATCTTACCAGCAATGTTTTGATCCTTGATATGAATGAACCTTTTGATTTCATCCAATGCGATCTTTTCCTTCAGCCTGTGCATTTCAGTCTTGAAGGTCAACCACTCAGGAGGTAGCTTGCTAAGAATTAGATACACAAAGAGATTATCCGAGATGTCGGACTTATCGTCCGCCAACTTGAGACACAAACTCTCCAGTTCAACTATTTGATAGGTGATTGACGAGTTTAAATTAAATTTTGAAGTGAAGAGTCTCTCCTCAAGGAGAGTCCTCGACAAACCCTCTTCCTTCTGGAAGTGCGCATTCAAGCGATCACAAATCTCTTTTGTAGTCTTATGACCGTTGTAGGTCAGGGCGAGCCTAGAGTTCAGTGAATTTAGGAGGTAGTCCCTGCAGAAGTTTTCGTCCTTTCTCCACTGTAATTCGTTCACGTCCTCTTCGGTAGTGGCAAAGTCACTCAGGACTGTGTAGAAAATCTCACGTTCCTTCATACCAAGTTGGACGTGCAGCTTCCAAGCGTGGAAGTCGGAGAGGTCGAACGACTGTAGCTTGACGATGTCGTAAGAGGTAACCTTGGACATCTCGCTAAAGCTAGAACAGTAACAACCAGAAAGAAGTCACCTGAATCACACGGAGATGAAACGCAGGTCTTCGGATCCAATCCAGAAATGTGTTTGCTCCTCCTCTCCGGTTGAGCACAGTCGCCGAAGACAGATTCAGTCAACTACACAACTTCAATCAAAGTTGTTTGCTCCCCCAAGTAGCACCCTCCTGCAGTGATTTACAGTGATCTGATCTCCAGAAGCCACATGAGCTCTTCTCCAAAATTAGTTCAGCAGGAGAAAGCCTTTTCTGGCGAAGAGAGTGAAAGTTGTTTCCTCCCCAATCAAAGTTGTTTCCTACCAGAACAGAATGGAAGAAAACCTTTTTTTCGGCTGGATTTGAGTGAAAAAATAAATGATTCCTTCCAAGAATCTGTATGCAGGAAAGAGTGAGATTTGCACAGGTAGAAAATCGACCTAAATACCTAATAGAGGGATCTAACTTCACAATTCTGAAACAGTGAGATTTGCACCGAAGGCGGCCAGGCCTGAGCACAAGAGGTGGATCAGCGACGGCGATAGCGCACAGAGCAGCGATGGGATCAAGCGAAACAGATCTCGCCGCCTTCTTCCCGATCAACTTGGCCGGTGGGAGAAGAAGGATCTGGATCGGCAAATAGAGAACAACAGGGCTCAGGAGATCTCCACCAGATCTGATCTGATCAATTTCTTTGGACCTGGCCGGATCTGATGAGCGGCGACCGAATCTGATGAGCGGCGGCCGGAACTGATGAGCGGCGGCCGGATCTACACTAGAGGCCGCGGTACAGGGGATCTCCGATGACGGAAATGAACACAGCGCCCTAGTTTGGCGACAGGAGGAAGACCCAGGTGAGCAACAAAATTGCGACTGAAAGCTTCCTGTCCTTCTCGATCCAGGCGATCGACGACGAGATCCGCGAAAAACGCAATGAAGAAGAATCACAAGCACGAGCGACAGTAGGATCGGGAAATCGGGGAACGACGGGAAGAAAAACCCTAGCATAGCGTTTTGGATACTTTGAGAATGTAGAAGGGCTCCGCTCAAAGTAATCTACGAATACCTCATCTATGTATGGAATGAGTATTTATAGTACTTCCAGCGTAGAGCAAGACCCTAGTATGACACGAACCCGTTAACCTATTCTGAGTCGGTCTAACACACGTACGGACATATAATTAAATATCTAACATGTATTGCAGTTATAGGCGGTTCTAGGGTTATTTAAATGTTCGGTCTGGCAGTTTTCGGGTATCGATGGTTTTGGAGATTTCTTCCTGGAACCAATCGGTGCGACGCCGACCTTCCCCTTCGGCCCACTGGTGCGACGCCGGCCTCCGCCCCTCCCCCTTCCGTCTCCGCCGCTCCCTCTCTACTCCGCCTAGCCTCCCACCATCGGGAACTCCTCCCCACCCCTCCCTTCCCCTACGTCTAGCCCGACAACCCAATCTCCGTTTTTTTTCAGTCCCGTACCTTTGTGGGAGTTTCCTGCCATTCCTTCGCTTGGTCTATCTCCGCTCGTAACATCACTGTAGCCCCTCCTCCTCCTTCCCGTCCAGGCCTCTCAACCCTAACCGCAGCCTCCAGCAAGTCTTCCCACTATCAAGTTTCCTCCAACTACAGTTACTTCCCACCGTACCCCACCGTCGACCTCCTCCCCCATCTGCCTATTCCTTCCCGTTGACTCGACCCACCACCATTCCTCAAGCCTACGACTTCCCGGTAATCTTTCTCCTCCCAGTAGCCAATTGTCCAAGCACGTCCCCCTAATCCTTCAGCCCACCTCATTCCCGAAAGCCCCTTCCACAACCCTGTTCGAGTCAACATTATAACCCAGATTTCCCATGTTCAATGTTCTGATTTTGCATCCACATTAGAGTCCCTTCGACAACCACCGCTGCCGCCACCTGCATGTGTTAACTGTGGTAAAATCTTTCCTTTTATTATTGTTTATTCTCAGCTACTTATATTATGGCGAATGTTTATTGTACTGTGCTATGTGATCATTTGTCGTACCACTTGCAGAGCTTATCCTGCGCTCGTTTGAAATGAATTGTGTCTCGTTTGAATTGTGAACATTGCTTGTTTAATTAAATCAAAGCTTTATCAAGTTTGTGCATCTGCTGATTTTGTATAATAGTTAATTACTTGTAATTTTAGCGGACCGCTCTAGCACTACATTACGGCTGCGTTTGAGAGGACTTATTTTCACCGGTCAAGCGGTTATGGTCCGATTCATGCGGTCGTATCCGCTTGACCGGTGAAAATAAGTCCCCCCAAACGGAGCCTACATCTCATCGCATTTAGGACTACATTTAGTGAGTCCACTCCGTGTCTGCCTTACCACTGCATCACTAAGTTATCACCACACAAAAACCACTGAAGATCCTGCAGGCACTGTTGAACATAAGACGATTGTGGAGTGATATTGCATGTCAACTTTATTATTTGAGCAATGTTATAAGCAGTTCAATTTGTGCTATTCGCAGTCCATGGATATCTTGAGTCCAAATACACAAGGAACACTCGAGAAAAATTTCAACAACGATCAGAACTTGTTTTGGTTAGGGTTGTGGACTGGATATGTGGTTTAGTGAAGGGAATTTGTTGTTGGATGGCTCAGAAATAAATAAAATTCTCTATGGTGTCAAGACAAGGATCTGGAAAGTTTTTTTAGTCCGGGTTTAGGACCTGCCATAGTTCTAGAAACAAAGAGCAGTCACTTGATTGTGGAGGCTGTGAAGAGAAATGCCAGGCCCGGGGGAGTTGAATAGTCTCCAGAACCCACACTCAACCGTGGGTATGGAGTGGATTAGAGGTTTCCGTAGCAGAAGGTTTCAGTATTAGTCATGATTTTTGACCCATGGTAAAAAAATGTGGCTAAAAGTCACTTTTCTAATAGTGAGTAGACGAGCCTAAAACTTCTAATAATCAATGGACCAGAGACAACCCTATACCTCCTATCGTGATGCTCGTGGTGGGACCTCCTCATCGAGTACTTGTTTTGCATTCCATGAGAGCAGAAGGGTTTGCCATTATGAGTACCCACGACCCTTTTTTTATTGTGTGATTGCTATGCGAGCTTCCATACAATGTTATAATAGGCGGTTGCGGTGAAACTTTAGATTAACCCAACCATCATGAAATTGAATTTCTAAGTTTCCTTTTATATATTGTTCAACATATAAGATTGACTGATGCATGATCCTTCATCTTGTGTAGCATAACTTTACTTTTTTTTGCTTTGGATACATGATACTTGCTCTACGTACGTACTTGCATGTGTGCGACGACTCGCCCCGAAGTCCGCTAGGATGGTCTGAGGGAGGAATCATTACGCAATTTGTGATCAACTTAAATCCGAGCCTCATTTTCTCTGACTTGTGTTTGGTTACAGGTACCGTCGCACATGGTAGATCATAGCGAGCTAAAGGCCAAAGATTCTTTAGGAAAAGAATACTTTAGGTTCCACTTTTGCATTTCCAGTCTGCGACCAGATGATGTGTTATGTATGTTTATATGCGTGCACTCTCTATTTGATGTGATGTAGTATGTGGACATTCTATAATTAAACTATATGATTTCGCCGGAGTTTAAACTATGTAGACTTGTAGTAGTAATTTTAGTTGTCTTCTTATAGCGTTTAACTTGTGAATGTGGTATGTTATGGGTGTCTAATCAGACTCATGCTATATTATGTTTGCAGATGTAATGTCACTCGCAACCGACTCTTGCCCCACAACATCCTTGCCGCACTCGCTTAAACCTCGCTGCCTATTAGCCATCTATGACTTAAAACGGCAAAGCAATTAGGAATTGGCGGGGGAGAAGACTTAGGGTGTGTTTGGTGTGGCTTATCGAGACTTATTTGCTCTGATGAAGTTGGACCAAAATGTCATTGTCATGCCAAAATCTTATGTCCCAAACTAGTTTTTTTTGGTAATGGTAGTAACATTTGTAATACCAAACATATATTCTATGATAATGATGTTTTGTCCAACCTCACCGGAGCAAATAAGTTGCGATAAGCCGCACCAAATACAACCTTAGGCTCCGTTTGGGGGGACTTATTTTCACCGGTCAAGCGGTCATGACCGCATGAACCGGGACTTAGTTTGGGGGGACTTATTTTCACCGGTCAAGCGGTCATGACCGCATGAACCGGGACTTAAATTAAGTCCCGGTTCATGCGGTCATGACCGCTTGACCGGTGAAAATAAGTCCCCCCAAACGGAGCCTTAGTGATTAGAGGATGAGTTGTCAGCCAATCAAAGGCCACATAATAACAATCAACTTTCTGAAGATCAAACCCGACCTAATACTCTCTTGATAATTCGATTGAAAGAAGGGTGGAAGCAATGTATCTAATAATTGTCATAAGCCCAATTTGTGTCTAATCCATGCAAATAAATAATGTTTCGTTCTACTACTTCAATAATACAATATATTATGCATATACAAAATGGGAGTTGTTAAAGGCGCCACAATTTTGACTACTTGCACCGCAATTTCTCCTAATTTAACCTTTCAAATTACTCCCGAAAAAATGCTAATCACACCACACTAACTCACATCACAATTTCTCCTAATTTATGATGCTGAACTTCTAAAGGCACCGACACCGGCTGAGCCTTCCGCTCCTGTTGGCTCCAACAGAGAGGGTGTTTCATCACCGCCGGTGAGCGGAGAGTGGTGGACTCTGTGGAAGATCGAGCGGAGTTCTATCGGTCTCGGATGCTTCTCGAGTAGATTGTTTGACCTTTTTGTCTACCATCGGTGCTTCTTTTTGGCCTAAGGGAGATCCTGTCAAGTTTCCCCGAGCTCCAAGATGACATTTGAGGAACACGTTAAAATCTATTAATTGCTTGATCAAACTATAAACAATCAGGATGGATTACAAACAACAAATTTTACTAAAACTAGTCATGATGTTTCATAACAAAAAAAACTATATTGCCAGGATTTTGAAAAAAATAAAATAAACTCACACAAAAGCATCTTCCATGTTGTAATCAGTTGCAGCATGCCAACATCAATGTCCATAACTCCTCTTCCCTCTGACAGAGCAAGAGTAGACCCATTTGAAGCAAAAAAAATTGCAGAACTTAGATTTAGGCTCCATTTGGCACGGTGCTGGCGGTCGTAAACTCATGGGTTAAAACGTTATTCGTTAAGGATCACCTAACAAACATCATCCGTTTGAATATAAAAGTGGATGAAGTTCTTTAGGTGTGCGTTAACAAATGACAATTTAACCCGGTGTTCATGACCGTCACCACCGTGCCAAACGGAGCCTTAATTGCATGTCAACCTAGCAAACATCGTTAATCAAATTTTTGTTTGTAACTTTAATAAAATTGTGATGCAGTTAACAAGTATGAGTGTCTTTAACAATTCAAAAAAAAAAAAGTAGGGTGCCTTTACCAGCACCCTAAGTTTGCTATTGTATAGTGATTGTTAAATCTATTGATGAACAGTACAAACTTAAAAATAATTGATGGGTAGATGGAATGATTCTTCATTGTAGTTTTACTAACTCTACATTGAATTCCAAAATCTCATTTTTGCTAAGGATTTTGGACTCAATTTTTTTTTTATCATGTTTTGTAAGATCCGAACCCGTTTTGTAGATTAATTATTTTATATTTTGAAGAATAAAATTAATTTTCCTATGATGAAAACTGAACTCAGCGTCAATTCGATGTCGCACAATTTATTTTTTAAGTTCTCAATTTTCGATGATTTTGCGATAATCGTCTCGTATTTTATTATTCAATGCACTTTATGTACATGCTTGGATAGTGGCGGATTTGGAGTACCTAGTGGGCTAGATGGTTGCTTGTGTTGGCCAACTTTTTGATGGGGGTTGCCTTAGATTTGGTGACCCTTGTGGGCAGCCCTTGGTGCTGCAGTTGACATCCCTTGGTTCTGTAGTTGACAGTCCTTGGTGGTGTTGTTAGCAGCCTTTTTTGTTGCTGATTGGCTGTCAAAATGCTGTTTTTGTGCCCATTTTATTGGGTGGTTATTGGCTTCCTCTCTTGACTTTTATTGGGTTTGGAAGTAGCTAAACTTTGAAGTCATTAGCTAAATTTTGATTTGAGTTTGCTTTCGTTTTTAGTCACCTAAACTAGTCCTCCCATAGGTAACTCCTATATGTCATAGTTGTTGACGTCTTAGGAGTCCACTCATTTGATGGAGCAATCTTGAAGTAAATGATTTACTTAATACTACAGAAGATGATGTCCGGTGATAGACGCGATGAGAATCTTATGAAGGACAAGGGCAAAAGAAAAGTTGTGGTGAGTCCTTACTGCTTTAATTACATATACATTTGAATTATTTTGAATTATGAACATGTATAACTACTTTACTCTGAACTACTTCCTTGCATGGACATTGAATATGAATTGAATCGAAGAAATTCGAAGATTTGAAGTCACTGAAAATATAAAATCGCTAAAAAACTAAACATTGATTAGCAAGTGACGAAAATTCTGAGGGAAAATTTATATAAACATTTCTTATATTTTGAAAATGAATATGAATTGAATATGAAAAGAATAAGAAATTAAGAGTGCGTCGACACATCAAAAACTATGGGTCAACCTTGGGGGGGGGGGGGGGGGGGGGGGGAGGGGGGGGGAGCAACAAACTCCGACACCTTGTAGGGGGTAGAACAACTACACCCAAT
Organism: Platanthera zijinensis; assembly: GCA_039513925.1. Taxonomy (NCBI): domain Eukaryota; kingdom Viridiplantae; phylum Streptophyta; class Magnoliopsida; order Asparagales; family Orchidaceae; genus Platanthera; species Platanthera zijinensis. The sequence continues at coordinate 94,621,620 of CM077097.1, forward strand.
AGGGGGTTGAACTTCTACATAAGTTGATACTGGAATGTCTAATCTAAGAGGCATGAAAGCCTGTTGCATTGTTGGGCACCCTAGAGCGGACATTGATACGATAAGCCCAGATGTTTGTGAAATTGAAATTGACCGTCAACATTTTGAAAGAATAAACTATGATATGAATTCCGAACTGGATATAGAAATGAATAAGAATGCAAGAAATAAGAATTTGATACCATAAATTATTTATTTCTATTATACTAGCTCATTGTGTAGTACCTTACATGCTTCTTGTACTTACTATTTTACTACACATGTTCTTGTAGAATTTATAACTACATATTGATGTTGGCTCTTCATGTTTGACTATAGTGCGGTTAATGATGTTAGAAACTCATCTAGTTTTCTAAACTAACTAGTTGTTGATTTCTCATTTTAGGATCAGACCGTCAGTATACCAGGCACCGCTAAGAGGATACCTGCAAAGACAAATCAAAAGCTATGGTAAGGTGTGGCTTGTCCACAGGTTAGATTTGTTTCTGTTTGTTTCTAAATTTGTTATAGTTTGTATATGGTATAGATATGTCTAGGTTTTTTTCAGGTACTCTGGATGGACATGATGTAAATAATCTATAATGAATAGAAAGTTATTTTATGTTTCTCCTAATACCACTCATGTGTTTTACATAATAGAACGGTTGCGTTATGTAATTGTGAAAAGCTGCTCAGAATAAAAATTTAAATTGTGGTGGATATTGAGTCATCAAAATAAAGTAATATTAGAGTTAGGTTTTTGCAATGCGTGTGACGCAAAAAGTGCTTGATGGAGAACATTACACGAGTAACGGATGAACAAGTAAGATATTCATCTACTTGTCTCTGATCATGTCTTGCTCAGTAATCTCTTCAAGTGTACTCGAGTCGCAAACTACACGAGGGTTGAGATGAACCTAAGGGTGCCAAGTAAGCTATGTCCGAAGAAAGTGATAATGGGCATAAAGCCGCCCACTTCAAATTTCAAATATAGCTCAAGCCATCACTAGAGCTATTAGGATGATTTGGGACAATCCTCCTATCATGCCACCAGTTGTACCAGCTATGCCTCCTCCAGTACTTGTAGTACCGCATCAGTCTCGCTTGATTGATACTGAATTGATGTCGTTTCTGGATTTGAAGCCACCAACCTTCTGTGGCGGCCTTTCTCCAATTGAGAGTGAGGTCTTGGATTCTGTGAATTGAGATGATCTTTGAGGCAATGTATTGTCCAGCAGAGCAGAAATTGGAGTTGGCTGCTGTAAAATCCGTTAATTGATGTGGAAATAAATTAAATTGCAGGGCATGTTTGAGAGCGGAATTGATCGAGTAATTAACTTGACGAGGTACGACATTATTTCATGTCGATTTCTACAGTCACAAGCTAAATCGCTCGCCCGATAAAGGAATTAGCCTCACTCTACTTTATCTCATCACGTAATCCCTAACTTTATGATAAAGCCACCACTACTCTTCCCCTATCGCAGAATGCGCTCGCGATATTTCCCAGCTCCGACCCCCTTTTGTCGACTATGCGGGAGACCTGCTGATGGTTAAAACTCGCGGCACCCCGGATGTGGTTACACGGCTTAAGTGGTTTATTAAAGAAAAAGAAAGTGTTTTTATTTATTAAGAGAGGCGGGGCGCGCAGATTTATTTAATATAAAAATGGGTTGAAACCGATTTTTAACGAAAGGGAGGCAAGTGCACCTACCGCGTGTAGTACATGATATTCCGGTGAGGAATATAGGGGTCGTATTGTTCTCGGGGTCGGTTTACCTATTTCTACTCTTTCCCTGAAAGGACTATTATTTTACCGATAATATTTTGGTTGTTATATAAAAAAGGGCAGCAGATATATATTTATAAATGCAGAAAATAAAAGCATAAAAAATGACGGAAGGCCGATGATAAAATAATGCGACGATATCAAATCGAATTCGAACTAAAATAAACTTTTAATAAAAAGAGATCCTAAATTTCAAATTAATTAATGCGGAGACTTGGCCGTGGAGGTTCCACAAAAACAAGCACACCTATCTCTAGGTAATATCGCTCACCTGAACGCTAAGACTATTCAACCGATCGTTAGACCGACGAAGGATTTCTCTTAATGCCCACATTACGCTAAGAACCTCGCTATTTGGTGAGGAACCCAATCCGGTAGAGTTACGCTTCTCCTCTCTTGAGGGTATGCACGGAACTCTCTTTACCCAAGGGTGATCGGTCCATACGCACGACATCTCGGCCCCCTGCGTATGGACAATGGAAATAGAGCCCATACGTCGATATGTGGTCCTACGCGTCGTTAACCCGGGGCAAACCTTAAGTACTTTAATTAACGGGAAAAAGAGGACCTTTAATTATTTAAAGCGGTTTTTTTGTCCCAATGCTCTTCTATATTGAGGACTAAGAGCAGTTAGCCACTCATTGGAATGAGGACGACTTAAGCTAGAAAGCGATAAAAAGAAAGCAGAAAATGAAAGCAGTAAACGAAAGCAGTAAAGAAAGCAATAAATTGTGAGTCCCGGCTCAAACGAGTGGGCGGGAGATGAAAGCAGTAAATGACAAGTCCCGGCTCAAACGAGTGGGCGGGAGAAGAAAGCAAGCTCCTACTCAAATGAGTAGGAGGAAATAAATGCACCAACACACGCACTCTACGGAAATGGAAACACACACACGCAAAGTCCTACTCAAATGAGTAGGAAGAAAATGAAAGCGGTAAATTGCAAGTCCTACTCAAACGAGTAGGCGGGAAATGAAAGCACCGCGTCATTTAACTCTTAACCAGTAGGCAGAAATAAATGCGCACACGCACGCACTCTATATAAATTGAAAGAAAGCTATAAAATCTAACTCATACACGCACGCACACGTACAAAAATAAGAAAAACTAAGTTATTTAAATATTAAAACAACGACAGTTCTACCGCTAGATTGCGGTAGAAATGCGTAAAAAGACAAAATAAAAATTAAAGGAGCGAAAAGTTTTGCAAATAAATGCAAAATGAAAATGCTCGAAAAATTAAAACAACTATATTTTCATTCTTATAACTCCGTAAAAGTGCGTAAAAAGTTGAAATAAAGGAAAAAAAACGAAAAGTTTTACGACCTAAAAAAGAAAATCTAAGTTAGTGAAAAATGAAAACCACTTTGAAAACGCTTTTACAGATTTATAGGAATGCATAAAAAGCTAATAATATCATAAGTCTAATAAAACTAAGGTGCATGAAAAGCAAACGGGCGGCATAACGGCTAGAAAATGCGATAAATTCCTAAACTAAACGAGTTATAAAACTAAAAATGAAAACATAAAAACATAGAAAAAAGGAACGAAAAATTACTTAGAGTAGAGCTTCCAAATGAATTCTAAGCAATATGAAGAGAAAAAAAGCTAACATTTTATTAATGAAAAAGCGGTTACAACGAAAGCTAAAACAAACATCATAAAATAAACTAAGAGAGCGGGGGGGGGGGGGGGGGGGGGGTAAAGTTTCCCTTACATTGCATTAGAAGCCAAATGGGCAGCACCTACCCTAAGCAAAATGGTCAAAAAAGTAGACATGAGAGCTTACTGAAAGCTCTTATTTATGGACAAAATTTTCGGGTCGACACGCCCTAGGACATAGGCGTGTCAGGGGGCGTGTCACAGTTGCGTGTTTGACTTGGCGAAATCCAGCAAGCTGGCTTGTTTTTGGAAGCTTCGGGACGGGACATGTGTCCGACACGGGCGTATTGAGTTGCTTGGCACGGGCGTGTCGAGACACGTAGCAAGTTGCTGTCGGCAGCGGCTGAATTGAACACGGGTGGGGAGCACGGGTGTGTTGGTAGACGTGTCTTGCTCGGGTTTGTGAAGGCATTGAGTGTTGACTGGCGGGAGGCGTTGAGTGTTGACACGGGCGTGTCGAGACATCGGACACGAGCATGTCCTACTCGAGTTGAAGGCGTTGAATGTTGAGTTGAAGGCATTGAGTGTCTTTTGTATTGATGGCGTTGAGTATCGACACGGGCGTGTCGGGGGTTGGACACGGGCGTGTCCTGCTCTGGATGATGAAGGCGTTGAGTGGCGTCGAGAGGTGAACAGTAAAAGTGTTGAGTGGATGACACAAGAGTGACAGTCAGGGGACACAGGCGTGTCAAGCCAATTTTTTTGACTTTTTCTAAAAATTTTCTGGAATCAAAATAAACTAAGTTAGAAATAAAATTTACAAAAAGAAACAATTTATTGAATAAAACAAACAAAAAAAAAGACAAAACTAAACTAAAATAACATAATAAAAACATAGAAAAATGTGTATATTTACAACTCATCACCTGCCACATCATTTGTCAGCTCCAGAAGGTGGTTTGTCATCTTCTTCTCCCAACTAGGAGTTCGCAGGTTGCAGACCGGGCAAGATCGATCCCTCTTCCTTCATTGATCCTTGGCGTGGGTAGTCTTTTAAGTTTATGAAGAGTTTGATGATATCCAACATTGTTCTCGCCTAGGTTTTCCACTGTTCCTGAGAGGTAAGCAGCATCGATAGCTTTGCCGACTCCCCCCCCCCCCTCTGTTGGGTTGTGTTCTTTTGATTAATATAATTAGGTGTTTTCTTTCCTTCAGATCGAGACCAGAACTCTCCGTCAAGCTTTTTGGGTTTGGCAGTGGTGTTAGGCCCAAACCAGAAGGTCACTTAGCACCTTCGTTTTGACCAACAAGATATTAAGATTTTCCTCCAAAATAGTTTTTACTTTTGTTGTAATCATGGAGGAAATCAATCCTCTAATTTGTGGCTCAATTTTGCTAGACCATGTTTCTTTAGTAATCGTTTTGTAAATTTCTTTGTGGTTAGTGCATCAAAAAAGTGATACGAAGGTGGTTGCAACTTTGTTGAAATTATGACATCGCGTCAAGTGTACGAGCGTCGCAATATTGCTATAAGAAATCTTTATTCTTTCTTGCTAGACATATTAGATAGCTCGTATAGTATTGTATATTATAATTCAGAAAAATTAATATGGTCGTATGTAACTGCTATTATCATTAGAGATTTGTAGTTCAATTATCACCTAGTTAGTATATGTTGTATGTAATTAAATTCTAAACATCCCAAGCAGTTAGACCATACGAACCATATATATATACATATACATATACATATACATATATACGAAGAAGTATCGTTGACCGTTGCGATTGCACGATGTAACATCTGAGTCCCTTCAAATCAATCTTGACCGTCAGTTCTTTATTTTAATCATTAGTTTTTTATTATTCTTTATTAATTATTTAATTAATGAAATTAATTAAATTGTACATTTCCAACAATTAATTAAATGTAGGAAAAATTAATAAAATGAAATTAATTAAAGAATAATTACACAAAAAAATAATTAAAAATAATTTCAAATAAAAACATTAAATAAACTCTTGATTAATATTAAAATGATGTTATCACAGAAAAAGTTATATTTATAAGAACCGAATCTTATATTTATAAGAGCCAGGGGCAGGCTTCACTGTCGCACGGGGGGCCCCCATGCACTGTCACTCATATATATATATATATGAGTTTGAAATATATAAGCTCAAGTTTTTTTAAGCATAAAAAAGCTTGAGCTGGTTCTCCCATAATACATGTCAGAATTTGGTAAATAATATATGCATTTTATAGCCAAGAATGAGATCTACAACTTTCATGTTGAACATTTTTCTAAAATTTACATGGTTTAGCCGGAATCTGGCACGAAATGTTGTTGGCTCTAATTTTGAAATTTATTATTATTATATTCATTTCGAGCCAGCAACCTTCCGGGCAAGATTCCGGCCAAACCGTGCAAATTTTGAAAGAATGTTCAACATGAAAGTTTTAGATCTCGTTCTTGGCTACAAATGCATATATTTTTTGCTTAATTCTGACAAGTATTGTTGGAGAACCAGTTCAAGCTTCTTTAGGTTTGAAAAAGCTTGAGCTTATATATGTTATTCTGTATATATATATATATATATATATATATATATATATATATATGTATATATATACCCGTATATATTTACGAACATGACATATTAACATCAGGAATATGATTTCTAGACGAATGAATCAACATGATTAACTGCCTTTATCATCCTCATATGTTCTCAAGCAGAGTAGCACTAGATGGAAAATGTTTAGTAGACATGATTGAGACCTCCTGTGTTTGATAGAGACACATTATCTTTCTCATGGGTCATAGTGTACCTTATGAGTCTCATTGTTTGGGAGATGTTACCCCATTTTAGAAGATTAGTAGATTCGAGTTTGTGTTCGTGAGACACTAGAACACCTGAGTCCGTTAGTAGGACTCAGATCGTTAGACTAGAATTCTGCGATATAAGTTACTATGTTTAGAACTTAAGAAAAGGACAGTAATGAGCCACATAGAACTCAAGTATAGAACGAATGATAAAAAAATATTTTAGACAACCAACTTTCGAAACTTGAGTAAATGGGCTAGGTACGTGTAAATTTAGAATATGCATTTTATGTTGCCAGCAATACTTTACCAGAGCATACATAACACACTAGCATAAAGTTTTTTGTAGTATAAAACTCATTTTTAAAAAGCATGCTTACATTTATTTTCAAATAAATTTTAGTGTCACTTAGAAGAATAATGTTTTTACCCTCCCTTTGGGCTGACCCATGTTTGGGCATGTTTTTACAGGGCACTCGGGAGGGAAGTTGCGTCTAGGATGAGCATGATTTTGGAGTTGCTCCTATAGTTCATGATCCTTTCAGTTTTTCTTCTTTTTAGTATAATACTATTTAGTTCATGGACACTTGTAATATTAATGTATAATAGTTTGCTTTGTATCATATATTGTGTAGTATTTCAGATATTCAGCTGTTTAGTTGTTACTCTTTTTTAGTGAGTCTTGAATTCAGCTTGTTGAGGTACACCTTTACCCTTAGTTGCACTTTTTACTTTCGCTATAAGTTTCATTTCAATTCTTATCATATATGTCTGCTATGTATTAGTTTAAATACTGTTTTTTAGTTTACTACTTATCGCTGGATCCGACCAAACCACTAATTTGTTGTTAAACTGGGATAAAGTGTTACAATTGGTATTAGAGTCAGGTATAGGATCCCATGACCCGGAAAACTAACATAGCCAAAGTATTTCATATAGATTACTCATGTGATGATAGGGTCATTAAGTTTTATTTAGATCCCAGTTGTGCATGTGCTTGAGAATATTCATTATAAAAGATCCTTCATTTTTGCTTAGTACATCAATAACTCCACTCCTTATGTTTTATAGGCACCGCAGATCAGTGAGGCAGGCGAGCCTTCTCTCCAGAAAACTACTCCTAAAATAGCTATGGATGATAATAGTACACCAGTAAAGACTCCAGCATCAGCAACACCTATAGGACTTGCAGCACCAGCAGTGCCAGACCCAACAGACATGGCGGCTAATATCGCTAGGGTTGTGACCTTAGCCATGGTGGAATTCAGAAATGCACTCCCTGCTACAAATTTAGCAGCACTTCCTATGACAGCTGGCATGGACATGGATGAAGCGCTACATAAGGAATTTTTGTGATCTCCGCCCATAAAATTACAATAGGGAAGAAACATCGATGGACATTGATGATTGGATGATTAAGACACGGGACTTGCATGAGGTGATGGAGTGTCCTGAAAACAGGAAGGTTCCTTTAGCGGGTTTTCTCCAGAAAGGGGAGAGCCATCAGTGGTGGACCAGACATTTGGTAGACGACCCCGCTCGTAAATGTCTTAGTTTAAAATTTTCTTTTTTTTGATATTCTTAATCTGTTTAGCGTAATGACATGTGTTTACCAACATTGTCAGGTTTTACCGCATACATGTTCACATCGAATGACTTCTTGACAATACTAGCTAGCTAGTTTGTAATCCCGTCTGATCGCCGCAGTCTCCAGGAGAAATACCTTTGGCTTGTTTAGGGGGGACAAAATAGTAGTAGTGTCTGAGCGGGAGTTTAACCACTTGTCTCGATATACAGACACATTACAAGGGGATGAGATCAAGAAGTGTAGCCATTTTGTGGATGGACTGCGTGATTCACTAAGACAGCCTTTGATGATGATGGTGAATGCTAATTACAAGAGCTTATTTAACACTACAAGGAAGTTGGAAGCTGATCAGCAGAAGGTTTAGATGCGTAATAGTTTATGTTCAAAGTGACCTCAGGATGCTCCTCAGCAGCAGTAGAGCAAGATTAGCTAGGGAAGAAACTGGAACAAAATGTAGAGGTTGGATGTTAAGAGAGGTGATCAGTCTGGGACCAGGATCAAGGATTACCCTCTTTGTCCTAAGTGTTACCACCACCATCTGGGTGAGTGTTTGGCTACAATGGGGGTATAATATAAGTGTCAGCAACTGGGACACATAGCCCACTATTGTCAGGGAGATTTTGTGAACAAGGTAATTTAAGCTTAAGTGTTTGATAATTATAAATATATATATCTTCTCCACCTTAGACTGATTAAGCATAACCCATTCTTATAGTCGAAATTTGATGTCGATGGCCCAAATAGAGCTGGCAAGGGAAAATCACCAATGGGTGCTAACATGAGGCCAACTCTGGGACGAGATCCGGTGCAGCCCAGAGCTTATGGGCTTAGCCAATAGGAAGCCAAAGAACAAAAAGATGTTGTGACAGATATGTGCATGTCATATTAATAATTTAATTCAATCCTCCATAGTGATAATGCTAATTTCATTATTCAAGCATCCATATAGGCATATTTATGATGTATAGCGTACCCTCCAAAATTCACTTTTACATGGGTGCTTCGCACTCATTCATAGCAGAATCTTTGGTGCATAGGCTTAGTTTAGAAATTTTTCCAATGGCAGTATCTTTATAGGTTATGATACCTAATGGATTCTTCTTACATGCCAGAGTTAAGTGTAGGGTACTAGTGCAATTTAGAGAAGAAAAAAACATCTTAGAAGCTTTGTTACTTCCTATTATGGGTTTTGATTTGATTTTGGGTATATACTGGTTATCGACTGTTAACGCCAAGATAGATTGCAGGGATAAGCTGATACAGTTTGAACCAGGTCACAGTTACCTTCAGGGCATGAATGGAGTTGCTAAATATATTATCTCCTCTATGAAGACTGCAAGATGCATTAGCTAAGGTTGTAAAACCTCCTTAGTGTTGATGAATGCTAAAACCAAGGATGATCTGCTGGAATTACCCGTTGTGTAGGAATTTCTTGATGTCTTCTTAGAGGAATTACCTTGTGCCCCTCCTATTAGAGAGATTGATTTTCAGAACGATCTTATATTGGACCTACACCAATGGCCAAGTCTCCTTGCCACATGACTTCTAGAGAACTCACAGAGTTGAAGGTTTAATTGCAGGAGTTGCTCGATTTGGGTTTTATTCGCTCTAGTACTTCGCCTTAGAGTGCGGTAGTTTTGTTTGTCAAGATGAAGGATGATAGTTTGAGGTTGTGCATTGACTACCGCGAGCTGAACAAGTTGACAATTAAGAATAAACATCTAATGCGCTCAGTCGAAGTGGATCGAGTTATTTTCTAATTTCTCAACAGAAGGAACTAGTACGAGATTTGGAGAGGCTAGAGATCAGTATTGTGTCGCGCTCCAGTTTTGGATCTACAAGGTTGTGTTTGATGGAAATCAGTTGTAACATCAAGGATAGGATCAGAACAGCTCTACCTTTAGATCTGAAGATGACAGAGATTTGAGATTTGACTCAGGCAGGTTAGAAGGAGAAGTTCAACATTCAGGAGGATCTTCTGTTACACAATGGTAGGGTGTACATTCTAGATGTTAGCCACCTCCAAAAGGACATATTGTTTGAGTCTCATAACTTTAGATATTCGATACATCCGTGTAACACAAATATGTATGCATATTTGAATAAGATAGTCTGGTGGTTAGGTATGAAGAGTGACATTGCAGAGTATGTTGGGAGGTGTGAAATGTGCAAGTTAGTTAAAGCTGAATGTCAGAGGTCAAGAGGCAAGTTGTATCCTCTTCCTATCCCAGAATGGAAGTTTGAAGATATATGGATAGATTTTGTTCATGGCCTTCCTAGATCGCAGAGTGTAAATGATTCCATATGAGTGTTATAGTTGACTATCTCTTTAAGGTTTCCCACTTCATTCCCAATAAAAGAAAAGATCAGGGTCCCAGATTTGGCGTTGTTATATGTAGATGAGATTGTCTGACTACACAGTGTTCCCAGGACCATAGTTTCATATAGAGATGATAGGTTAGTTTCTTAGGAATGGAGATACGTTCAGGAGTGATAGGGCAGTATGCTACACTTCAGTACCGTCTTCCATCCCTAGACAGATGGACAGACTAAATGCACAAATAGAACCTTGGAATATATGCTTCAGATGTGTATTCTGAACTTTGAAGATAAGTGAGAGACGTGTTACTTTTTTTTGAGTTCTACAATAACAATTTTCAGGAAAGCGTTGAGATGACCCCTTTTGAGGCACTGTATGGCAGACGCTGTCGGACATCGTTATGTTGGGCTGAGAATGAAGAAAGATCTTCCATCAGAGAAGCTTGGATTGATATGACCACAAATCATATCAAGCTTATCTAGGAGCGCATGAAAATAACTTAGGATTTCCCGACAAAGTATTACGTCCAGAGGCACAGGTCAGTTGAATTCATTGTTTGAGAGTATATTTATCTGAAGGTCAGACCAGTTAGAGGAGTCTCTCATATCAAGCGGATGAAGAAATTGAGTCATAGGTTCGTTGGTACATTCGAGGTACTAGAGTATATTCGTGAAGTTGCTTATAGATTGGCTTTACTTGAGGAAATTAATGGTTTACATGTTGTATTTCACGTCTCTTATCTGAGGAGAGCAGTTAGAGGTCCTAGTCAGATAATCAATACCGAAGAATCACCAATCGAATCAGATCTTAGTATCAGTGTTAAAACCTATCAGAATAGTGGACTCAAAAATTCAAAATCTCAAGAGCACAGAGATCATGTATGTAAGGGTCCTTTAGATGAACTGTGACCGACTAGAGTATACTTGGGAAAGTGAAGATGAGCTTCGAGAGATTGAAGATTATTTCTTTCTATTTGATTCAAGTATGTTAGTAATTTTGAGTACGAAAACTTTATTAGGAGGGGAGGTTTGTAATATCCATTAATTGGTGTGCAAATAAATTAAATTGCAGGGCCTGTTCGTGAGCAGAATCGATTGTGTAATTAACTTAATGAGGTACGATGTTGTTTTGTTAAATTGTTGCACGTTAAAAATAAATAAATAAAGTGTAGCAACCATAATTCAGTCGGTATGTGTTAGTACTCATGCGAGGGCTTGGAAGTAGGTTTATTTGCACTAGTGAGTTATGCCACTATTGGAATAAAGACTAAGATTGTTTTTATCCTCTTTTAATAAAGCTTAATTGCACTCCCCCCATCCACGTTCTCATTTCATATTGGTTGCTACAGTCGCAAGCTAAACCACTTGCCCAATAAGAAAGGAATTAGTCGCACTCTACTTTTTTCGTCCCGTAATCCCTAATTTCACAATAGAGCCGCCAATAATCTTCCCCTATTGAGGACTGCACTCACGACATTTCCCCGCTCCGACCACCTTCCGCCGACTGTGCGGGAGACCCTGCCACACCAGTCGTCGGCTCTAGAAGCCAGCGTGTCTTCTTCTTCTTCCGAATGGGAGTTCACAGATTGCAGACCGGGCAAGATCGATCCCTCCTCCTTCATTAATCCTTAGAGTGAGCTGTCTTTTCCGTTTATGGAGAGTTTGACGACATCTAGCAACGTTCTCTCCTAGGGTTTCCACTGTTCCTGAGAAGTATGTAGCGTCGATAGCTTTGCAGACTCCCCCTTCCCTCTCTGATGGGTCATGTTCTTTTGGTTAATAATTAGGTGTTTTCCTTCCTTCAAACTAAAACCAGAACTCTCGATTTGGGTTCGACAGTGGTGTTAGGCCCAAACCAGAAGGTCGCTTAGCACCTCCATTTTGACTAGCAAGGTATTAAAATTTTCCTCCTAAATAGTGTTTACTTTTGTTGTAATCATGGCGGAAATGAACCCTTTAATTTTTGGCTTAGTTTTTGTAGACCCTGTTTCTTTAATAATCGTTTCATAAATTTCTTTGTGGTTAGTGTGTCGGAAAAGTGATACGAAGGTGGTTTTGATTGATTTGAAATTATGCCGCCGCGTCAAGTGTACGAGTGCCGCAGTACCGCTATAAAAATCCTTATTCTTTCTGGCTAAACATATCAGATAGCTCGTATAGTAGTGTATATTATAATTCAGTAAAATTAATAAGGTCGTATGAAACTGCTACTATTGTTAGAGATTTGTAGTCCAATTATTACCTAGTTAGTATATGTTGCATGTAATTAAATTCTAAACATCCCAAGCAGTTAGACCATACGAACCATATATATATACTCGTATAGATTTATAAACTGAAATATTAACTTCAGGAATATGATATTAGATGATTAAATCAACATGATTAACTGCCTTTATCACGCTCATAGGTTCGCAAGCAGAGCATTACTAAATAAAAGATGTTTAGTATATGTTTGGTATTGTATCCACAATTACCTGGATTTGAAGAAGCTTCCTGTCAAGCTAAGATGAATTCACATTGTATTTGATGATATGTCTTCAAGTTGTGCTTGCAGTTATTCCACGCTAAGTACACACCAATGTAAGGGTGCAGTGGGTCAATATACACGGGTCTGCGCAACGTAATCCCTCGTTGAGCAGATCAGTGTGTTGGCTCACGTGTACTCTCTCTATTGGAGTGTACTTATTTTCATGTATAGGGTTGAGATTGATCGAGAGCTGAAGAGGAGCAAGGATGGGTCAAAGACCAACTCATGGGAAGAAATACGAAGATTCGTCAAAGTTAAATTCGACGGGAATCACTAAGTGATTCTCGTCGATTCGACGGGAATCACTAGTGATTCTCGCCGAATCGTCGAGAATCACTCGCCGATTCCCGCCGACTGCATCCGGCTGACTCAACGCCTTCAAGAATTATACTAAGTTAGAATCGTCGAGAATTAATAAGTGATTCTCGCCGAATCGTCGAGAATGACTCTACATTCTCGCCGATTTGTCGAGAATGGTTTTGATTCTCGCCGATTCCCTCCGGATGTCATGTATTTCAACTGGAATTCTTCCAAGGAAAATTCGACGGGAATCACCAATGATTCCCGCCAAATTTGCCTTAGGCAAATTTCCTCTGCTCGCTGGACTGAACCATGATGCTGGGCGCTAATTAGACCGGGCTTGGGGTTTCTCCTTGTAGGGCCCACAACGGTCTTTTAGGGTTGATCTACAGTATAAATACCCACGAATTTGAACTAACCAGGCAGCGAAGAAAACGAGAAAGGAACACGGCCGCCGAGCGTGACCTAGTCGATCGCGGACTTCCTCCCGTCGCCGTCGCCGCTCGCAAGCCGTCGCCACTCGCAAGATAGTTGTCTCCGTTGATCTTAGAAATCATCTTTGATCGTCCGGCGACAGGACCGAGGCTAAGCTTAGCGTCTCACGTTTCTTTCTTGAGATCCTTTGTCTTTTGATTTGTTGAGCGGGAATATTTCTCCCCTCCGAATCGATTGAGACGATCGATCCAAGTAAGATCGTTGGTAGACCTTGCTAGCTTCGTCAAGAAGTTTGGATCTACAAAGCATCGCCGCCGCAATCCTTTGCCGCCGCTGATCTCGGGAAGATCCTTTCTAAGAGAGTGCTCCGATCATGGACTCTTCGTCTTCATCAAGAAAGCTTCATTGAACGAAGAGGGACATCGGGTTCTCCAAACGTAGTTTGTATTTCTTGTACATTCTATTTTAACTTTGTTGTAAAGGAACTTTGATTCCTCGTTGTAGGGTTGGGTGCAACCTGCGGTGGAGGAGTAGTGACTCCTTCGGGTGGAAGGGTTTCTTCCATAGTGTGAGGATTGAATTTCAATCCATTTGGTGAAGTGACCGAGTCGTCCCTTGTTGGGAGATAGGTCGAAGGGGGAGAGTGGACGTACCCAAATCGGGGAACCACTATAACTGCTTGTGTGTTTCTGTGTTGTTGTTGTTTTTATTTTCTTGTGCAGGTTAATTTTTAATTCTGCAAAAGACTACAGATCACCTATTCCCCCCCCCATAGGTGAAGATAGTTGACACTAGATAACTTTCAGTATACACTATTGAGACCTCCCGTATTTGATAGAGGCGCACTGTCTTTCTCATGGGTCGTAGTGTACCTTATGAGTCTTAGTGTTTGGGAGATGTTACCCCATTTTAGAATAATAGTAAATTTGAGCCTGTGTCTGTGAGACACTAGAACACCTGAGTTTGTTAGTAGGACTCAGATCATTAAACTAGAATTGCGCTATAGAAGTTACTCTGTTTAGAACTTAAGAGAAGGACAATCATGAGCCACATAGAACTCAAGTATAGACCGAACGATAGAGAATATTTTAGACAACCAACTTTCAGAACTTGAGTAAATGGGCTAGATACATGTAAATTTAGAATAGACATTTTATGTTGTTAGTAATACTTTACCAGAGCATACATAACACACTAGCGTAAAGTTTTCTGTAGTATAAAACTCATTTTTAAAAGGCATGTTTACATTTATTTTTAAATAAATTTTAGTATCAATAAGAGGAATAGTTTTTCTTACTCTCCCTTTGGGCTGACCCGTGTTTGGACATGTTTTTACAGGGGACTCATGAGGGAAGTTACGTCTAGGACACTCGTGTTCAAAAAGCCCGATCGGGCTCGGGCTTGGCCCGGCCCGATCGGGCTCGGGCTTGGCCCGGCCCGATCGGGCTCGGGATTTTTTCCAACCGTGCTCGGCCCGAGCTCAATTTGAGTCGGGCCGGGCCAGGCCAGGCTTGGGATCCCTCCCAAAGAGGGGCCCGATTAGGCCCTTCAGGCCGGGCCGGGCCAGCCTGAATTCAAATGGGGGGATTTAATCCCGCCTATGATTAGCGGGATTAATCCTGCCTGATCAAGCGGGCTTGCCTGATCAGGCGGGATTAAATCCCACCTATGATCATGTGGGATTTTAATCTTGCCTAAATAGGCGGGATTAAAATCCCGCCAGGTTTGGCTTAGCCCGGTGCCGAGCTCAGGCTAGCCCGGCGCCCGGGCTTTGACCGTCCCGGCCCGGGCACCAGGCCAGGCAACCGGCTAAAGTGGGGGCCAGGTAAGGCCCCCAAGCCCGGCCTTGGAATGGGTCGGGCTTTTCTTGGACCGGGCCTAGCCGGGCTTTTGCCAGGCCAGCTTTTCAGGCCCAGGCGGGCGTTTTGGGCCCGACCGAGCTTTTTGGGCCCGGGCGGGCTTTTCGGGGACATGGGCTTTTTGGGCCTGGGCGGGCTTTTCGCCCACCTCTAGTCTAGGATGAGCATGATTTTGGAGTTGTTTCTATAGTTTGTGATCCAGTCAGGTTTTTCTTATTTTTAGTACAATACTATTTAGTTTATGGACACTTGTTATATTAATGTTTAATAATTGGTTTTGCACCAGACATTGTGTAGTATTTTAGATATTCAGTTGTTTTGTTGTTACTATTTTCTATTGGCTCTGTGAATTCAGCTTATTGAGGTACACCCTTACCCTTAGATGCACTTTCTACTTCCACTGTAAGTTTCATTTCAATTCTTTTCATATATACCTGTTATGCACTAGTTTGAATATTGTTTCTTAGTTTACTGCTTATCGTTAGACCAGGTCAGACTGCTGATTTGTTGTTAAATTAGGATGGGGGTGTTATAGCTGCATTTTTGCTGGAGGGAAAAACGAAGCATTGGTGGATCATTCTGATGAAGGGAAAATTTTCTGCCAGAGGCTTGACGGCTGTAGCCTGGACGGAGTTCATCCGGGAATTCATAAAATTGGTCGTGTCAAAGAACAAGAAGAGGAAGCTCTAGGAAAGATTCTTGTGTGGTACAAGAAAACACCTTCATCCTTTATTAAAAGGTGGAATTTTTCGGCTTTTCCTTTTATCAGTCTGCAGTGGTAATAAAAGAAGCTCGATGTCTGTGCTTTCGGGAGGGCTTACGGGATGATATCTGTACATCAATCGTTCCGTTTGATATTCTAGATTATGCAATCTTAGTGGAGAAATTTTGAATGGTTGAGCTAGATTGCAATAGAAGACAGAGGAAAACATAAATATTAAGAAGAGATTCAAAGAAGGTGTTAGTCAAAACAAGTCGAGAAGATCAGGTGAATTTTTGTAGAAGAAAAGTAGCATCAGTCCACATCAATAGTTAGTTCACAGGTATCGAAGCTGATAGTGACCAAGTGTGTAGATGTGGCAGAATGCACAGAGGGGGATGTCTGGCCGGTGTCTGCTTTTATTATCGCCAACCATGGAATTGATGGAATGATTATCCAAAGTTATAGAGCGATGAAAGTACAAGAGGATTTCCAGCCTTGACTACTCAAAAGATCTATCATATTGGGACTTTCATGGAAGAGGAGTCAATTGCATCTATATTGGCTGAAGGAGACAAATAAGAAAGGCTTGCACATCCCCAAACTTTCAATTTGGGGCAGCAGAAAGATAAGATGGATGATACTGTGGTTACAGGTATGTTACATGTGCATGATCAATTGCTAAATGTCTTATTTTATATCGGTGCCAGTCATTCCTTTATTTCCTTTTATATACTTGATTCTATTCATACCCAACAAAATCAAGCTACAAAACAATTGAATGTTCTTAGGCTGAATAACACGATGTTGAAGACTCAAAAACAAGTTGTAGTATCGTTGTTCTTTAATGATAAGAAAATTGAAGCGGATGTTGCAGTCATACTGTTAGTTAAATACGATATTATCCTCAGCACGTGCTATCTTTTGAATCGAGCAGTAAATAACAACAACACGAAAAAGGTTGCGTTCAAGTGCCCAGATTGAAGTGTCATTGTGTTTAAGGATATCAGAGAAGTCTCAAAAATCATGATTTCAGGTATGAAGATAAAGAAGGAAGTACAAAAAGACTGTGATGCGATTTTAGAAATGATCAAGGAATCAAAAATAGAAAAGGACAATACAGTTGTGCTCGTTATGTGGGACTACATGGATGTATTTCTAAATGATTTGTCAGGTGTTCCTCTGGTTAGAGAGGTCAAATTTGAAGTCAAGTTAACTGAAGGAGCAACTATTGTTACCAAGGCACCTTATCGGATGATGCCCAAAGAGTTGGCATAATTAAAGGTGTAGTTGCAAGAAATGTCAGATAAAAAATTTATTTGACCGAGCACTTCACCTTGGGGAGCTCCAGTTCTATTTGTTAAGTAGAAAGACATATCCCTTCGTTTATGCGTTGATAATCGAGAATTTAATAATTTGACTATTAAGAATAAATATTAATTATCGCGCATTGATGATTTATTTGATTAGCTGGTGGGTGCGTGAGTATTCTCCAAAATTGATCCGTGATCTGGATATCACCAGCTATGAATCAGAGAAATGGATATCATCATGGGAGCATTTAATGCCAAGTATGGACATTTATAATTTATTGTAATGTCTTTTGGCCTAACAAATGCTCTCACAGCTTTTATGAACTTAATAAATTGAGTCCTTAAAGTTTTTCTTGATCAATTCATGATCAAATTCATCAACGACATCCTGATCTATTTGAAGTCAGAGTTAGAACATGCTCAATGCTCGCAGCTAGCTTTATAGATGTTGAAGGAGCAGTTGTTATATGTCAAAATTTCAAAATGTGAATTTTAGCTGAAAGAAGTGACTTTTCTGGGCCACGCAATTAATGTAGATGGCTTATCGGTTGATCCAGAAAAAAATGAAGTAATTGTAAAGTGGTCTCAACCAAAATTCATAACTAAAGTGCGCAGTTTCTTAGGTTTGACTTGTTATTATATGAGATTTGTAAAGGATTTTCCCAAGATATATCTTCCTTTGACGTAGTTAACTCGAAAGAATTTGCCTTTTAAATGGGAGGATGAATGCAAGCAAGCATTTTTTGCACTAAAGGAATGATTAATGACTGCTCCAATGCTGGTAATGCCTGAAGGGTCAGATGGCTTTCAAATCTATAGTGATGTGCACTATTAAGGATTGGGTTGCTTATTGATGCAACGTGGAAAGATAATTATCTTTGCTTCAAGGCAATTAAAAGATGTTGAAAAATAACTACCCAATGCGTGATCTAGAGTTAGCGATAGTATTGTTTGCACTGAAGATTTGACGACACTATTTGTAAAGTGTGCGGTACAAAATCTTTACAGATCAAAAGAGTCTAAAATATATTTTTGACCAAAAGAAAATTAACTTGTGGCAGAGGAGATGATTGGAATTTATTAAAGAATATGATCTTGATATTCAATACCATCATGACAAAGAGAATGTGATAACATATCCTTTGAGCAGGAAAAATAAGGCCACGTTATCAGTAATATCGCAACAAAATAAAACTCCCACGCAAATTGTAGGAGATGGATATTTTCTTTGTTTCAATAAGAGAAGAAGAGCGAGCGTAATTATTTCAGATGCAGATTTAGTATTCGCTCAATGAGAGAATCCAGAAGGCGATACCACAAGATTCGTTTCTAACTGGTGTGTTGGAGAAAGTAAAAAAAATGGAGAAGCAAATACATTTGTCGAAAAGGATGCATTTCTTTTTCCTGAATAACAGAATATGTGTTCCTTACGCGGATAATCTGAGAGAATATTTTATATGAAGCGCGTGACCCAACTTATTCAATTCACCCTAGGCAAATAAAAATGTATCATTATCTGATGCAGGATTTTTTGAGGCCTAAAATGAAACAGGATGTTACCAATTACATTGATCGATGTCATACTTGACAAATAGTAAACACTGAACATATAAAGCTTGTTGGATATCTTCAGTCACTCATTATTCCTGAATGGAAATATGATGACATAGCAATGGATTTGTTGAAATTTCACAAGCTGATTAGAAGATTGTTCTGATACCAAGTAAAAATTTTCAGAGCTATTAAGCTGACTACTTGATCAAGAGGAAACTGAAACTAGGCGCATGAATACTCCAACTATAAACTGAGCTATGTAAATCAGAAACAACAGAGAGCAAACACAGATCTTGTAATATCAACTATCTTTATTAAAACACAAGACATACATGGCGAGACATGATTTCGCCAAGTACAAGGGAGAAGCAAACAAGAAGAAATAAGCCAGGCGGACTGCCTCAGAGACCGCTAAGTCCGCTGAGTCCGTCGAGACCGCCAAGCTGCTGCTGCACCAACTGAACTACAGAGTACGCAAAGTACGCGGACTACCCGTTATTCTGCTGAACGATTGCTCTGCAATCCGCCACCGAACTGAAAGAACAGATCGCCTAGTATGCCGAGACCGGCAGACAGGTTATTGAACTTTGAAATTACTGAAGGAGAGAAGACTGGCTGGCCGCAAATGCGACTTGCTGAAACCGTCGATTGTAAACCGTGAGCTCCACTGATTCCTGGCCGCAGTCAGAACCAGACTCCTGGCTTCACAGTGCTAGCCACGCAACCTGCAAACAACAACCAGTTAACCTTCTCAAACCGCGCAGATAAGAAAACTGAGGCCGCAACAATTAACTAATGCTCAACTTACTGTTCCTCAGTTACTGTTGATGTGACGGGGGGGGGGGGGGGCTATTTATAGGCTTGGAGAGGAGTGTGTTCACCACCCTAGTGGATAGAATCACCATCCCATCTCGCAGCTAGCACAAGTCAGTCTGCCGAGTCCGTAGGGACAAGGCCGGACAAGCCAACCAAAAAACCGCTTGACACCAAGGCTAGAAGCCAACCCGTAACCCAGTGGACACCGCACCAGTCCGCACGCTGCACAACATGCGAACACAACAACAACCCACACACTGCAGCAGTCCACACACTACACGCGGACACAACACCAGCCCGCCCAGGCCGCGAACACCGCACCAGCCCGCAACCCAAGTTCACGACCAATATGCACAAACTGCCCGGTCAACCAGCAGACATTGCGGACTCTGTGGACACCCTGGACTTGTCACAGATTGTGACTAAGTCCAACAACCAACCAAGAACTAAAGTGAGCTCTGCGTATAAGGCTCCAGTTCGCTAGCTCCCAAGACAGACTGCCTACAAGCTGCCCCACTAGAGCAAGGCAATCTGCCGAACTCACAAGCTTTAAGAGTAGTCCGCATAGAGCGAACTCCGCGGACTCATAGTGAGTCCGCCCTTCCGCGGATACTCCACCTATCCACAAGGTTACACCAGGGAATAACCAACTGCAAGGCACTAGGGAATCATCACCAGACCGCAACAACCAGGTCTCCCAGACCGCCCAGACCGTAACAACCATCACCAGGCCGTAATATCCAGACTGCCCAGACCGCACCATCAGTCCGCATAGGCCGCACAATCAGTCCGCCCAGGCCTTGCAATCTTCCTGATCAAACCCCCACTTTCACTTCACAATTTTCAACACTCCCCCTGGAAGTGAGAAGTGGTAACCAAGCCTAGAACTCCCCGTAACCGAGTAAATGCCACCTTCGGCAACGGCTTCGTGAAGATGTCTGCGATGTTTTCCTCACTCCGCACATGCTCCACCATAAGAGATCCCTCCAATACCTTATCCCGAATAAAGTGGTGCTCGGTCTTTATATGTTTGGTCCGTGCGTGACAAACTAGATTATTCACCAGTTTCAGGGCCTTTCATTGTCACCGCACATCAGAGTTGGACCAAGCACTTCTTCATAGATTTCCTATACTAGTCTCCTGAGCTAGATGGCTTCCTGAGCTGCCAAGGCTGAACCCTTATACTCTGCTTCTGTAGTAGAGATGGACACCGAGTCTTGCTTCTTGCTACACCAAGAGATACTAGCTGATCCACATGTGAAGACATAATCGGATGTTGACTTCTGGACATCTGAATCTCCCTTATAATCAGCATCCGAGTATCCTTGAAGAACAAAACTCATGCCTCTTCTATAAAGGAGACCCATATTAGAAGTGGCCTTCACGTACTTCAGAATGTTCCTCGCTGCCATCAGATAAGGCTTCCTGGGTTCCTCCATATACAAACTTACTCGGCCAACTATATAAGAAATGTCTGGCCTTGTAATCGTCAAGTAGATAAGACCCCCAACCAGAGCCCGAAACACCAAAGGATCTGGAAGAATCCTTCCCTCATCCTATCGAAGTTTGATACCCGAATCGAAAGGAGTAGAGCTACTCTTCCCTTCCTGCATGCTGAATTGCTGAACGATTTTCTCTACATAGCCCTTCTGGGACACGAGTATGCCTCTCTTTTTCCTCTTCACCTCGAGTCCAAGGAAGTGGTTGAGCTCACCCAAGTACTTCATCTCGAATCTTATAGCTAGCTTTACCGTAAGCCTAGCTACCTCCTCCTTGGAATTCCCCATGATGATCATGTCATCCACGTACAACAACACCAAGACTAGAAGCTCCCCTTCTTCTTAACGAATAAGCTTTAGTCTGAGTTTGAAGCAAGATAACTACAGAATTGAAGGTATTCTATAATCTTCTCATACCAGGCTCGAGGAGCCTGCTTCAACCCATAAAGAGCTTTCTAGAGCTTACAGACGTAGTCCAGATGAACTTCAATAACATACCCTAATGGCTGATCCATGAAGATGTCTTTGTCGATCTCCCCATAAAGAAAAGTGTTCTTTACGTCCAGCTGCCACATCTTCTACCCTTGGCAAGCCGCCAAGGCCATCACCACCCGAACTGAAGTAATCTTTTTCATGGGACTGAACGTCTCTTCATATTCTTCGTCATACTGTTGAGAGAACCCTCGAGCAATAAGGCGAGCCTTGTATCGCTTGATGCTCTCATCCGCCTTCTTCTTTCAGCTTATACACCCACGTACAAGTCACAGGAGTAATGTCATCAACCTTGAGCACAAGGTCCCAGGTCTCATTCTTCTTGAGAGCAGCCATCTCCTTATCCATGGAATCTTCCCACTCCTTGACTCCAATGGCTTCAATAAAGCTAAAAGGCTCCCCCTCATCTAGGGGGCCTGTGAAGAAACAAGCGACAAAGCTCACCGTGTTCCCTTCACAATAACGAGCTGGTGGCTTTATGATCCTCTTTGATCTCCAAAGAGTCTGCTCCATGCTCACCACCTCCGTTGCTTCTTTAGAATCAGCTCCATTCCCGGGCACTGTTGGAGCATCGCTCCCCCTGCTTCCTGAACTAGAAGCCTCTGCCCCAGAGCCTGAAACACATGGAGCTCCTGGTGACACAGGAAGCTATACTTGAAGATCTTCAGCAACCTCGTTTTGCCCTTCATCAACCCTGCTCTCCTGCAGCTCAACAAAGCCACCTCCATATGACATTAGGTCATCAAAGACAACGTCTCTTGATACAACAAACTTCCTTATCGCATGATCCATGCACTTCCATCCCTTCTTCCGCTCATCATAGCCCACAAAAACAAGCTTCCTCGTCTTTGCATCAATCTTGGTCCTCAGAGCATCAGGGATATGCATATAGTAGGTTGATCCAAACACCCGAAAGGTGTTCAATACTGGGCTTCTCCTTGAACATCATCTCATAAGGAGACTTCATGTTGATCGGACTCAGAGGCATATGATTGATGAAATAAGTTACGCAGGCCATTCCTTCTGCCCAAAAGGACCTAGGAATGCCATTTGCATGAAGCCAACACTTACAGCTTTTCGTCAAATGAAGGATCTTCCTCTCCGCCACTCCATTTTGTTGTGGAGTATGAGCACAAGTAAGCTCTTTTTGTATCCCGTGCTTCCTGCAAAAGTTAGAAAACTCGGATGATACAAACTCACCACCGTTGTCTGATCTAAACTTCTTGATCCGCATGCCAAGCCGACCCTCCACCAGCTCCTTGAACTCCACAAACAATTAGAAAGCAGATGGATTCTCCTTTATGAAATACACCCAAGTGTATCTTGAGTAGTCATCAATCAGCACTTGCATGTATCTACTGCCACCAAGGCTAGCAGTAGTAGTTGGCCCCATCAAATCACCATGAATACACTCCAAAGGTGCCTTGCTCCTTGTCTGAGACTTGTGAAACGGAAGGAGATGAGCCTTTCCAAACTGACATCCTACACAGGCATGACCATCTCCGTAGGATGAAAACTTTGGTAAGCCTTTCGCAAGGCTTCTCATCGCCATAGCTTTCAGCTTATCCATCCCAATATGCCCCAGCCTCTCATGCCAAATAACAGCGCTATCGTTGGCCCTCATCCAATCAACATAAGAGCTTATTGATAAAACAAACAAGTCTCTAACTCTTCTCCCTACATGAGCAACATCAGCCTTAACCGCTGATATATTGCGGAGAAATTTCACTTCTGTTGGCCCAAACAGAACGTGATAGTCTGCGTCAACCGCATTGGTCACGAAGAAGAGGTTCTTCTTCATGCCAGGTATGTGATACACACTCCTTAACGTGAGTTGACTCTGAGCACTATCCAAAGAAACAACACCTCCTTCTCTACAGTATGAACAGAATCTTCCGCTGTAATAATAACTTCGTTACGTGAGAATGTCTGCAGTAAAGAGAACTTCGACTCTTATCCAGTGAGGTGATGACCACACCTCGAGTTAACTATCCAGTCATCTTGGTAGTCGATGGTAGAAAGAGCACGAACACAAGTGCGCGTCAAGAAGGCTCCTCCCCATCTGGCTTCCTCAGCACTGGAACCAGCTCCCTCTTTATCTGCAACATGCCAAGGCTGCAGCTTGACCTTGCAGTCACGCTTGAAGTGCCCCAGCTGATTACACCTGTAACACTTAAACTCCTTCTTCTAGTTCTTCTTAAGAGCAGCGCTCCTTTCTTGCTGATAGGAAGTTGAAGGCACATCCGCAGTAATAGGCTTCTTCTTCTTCTCCCATCGCTTCTTCTTCTTATCCATGAAGAGAGCTTTACTACCTCCTTCAGAGATAGTAACTCCATCCATCTACATAGCCAAGCTCTCCTATGATGCCAGCAGATTATCCAGCTCCAGCAAGGATGGTTGAGTCGCCCACCCTTGAATAGAAGTCACAAAGGCCACATATTCCTTCCGCAACCCGCGGACTATGTGCCTCTTCAACTTAGCTTCAGAAATGGGCTCATCAGGATCCAGCGCTGATATTTCAGCGCACAAGTTCTTCATCATAAGAAAGAACCTTGAGATGGAAAGATCTCTTTGAGTTGCTTTAGCCAACTCATTCTCTAAGAACTGTAGCCGCGCTACATTCTTCCTGTTGAACAATCCATCAATGGATGTCCAGATCTCAGCAGCAGACTCACATCCTAAGATGTGATCAAAGAGCTCAGGTGAGACAGCTCGTGATACGCCCCAAAATAGATTTACGTAGTAACACAAGTATACGTGCCGAATCAAGTAATATAGAGTAAGAAGTGATCATTCCCTCGAGGAAGTGATTGTTTAGTGCTCACAATTACTAGCTCCTCCTATTCTTTAAATTCAAGTGAGATATTTAAGGTGATTTAATTGCGAGAATTTTAGAGACAATAATAAAAAACTAATTTGATCTTACTTCGTTTACTTTTTTCGAATTGGAGAATTAGTCTCGCATGTTATTTTTCTTAGACTATTGTGATGAATTTTTTTAGTGATCTCTCATGATTGGTTGATTACTATCCTGCAACGATTTTTAAGATGGATGACATTATCTCTCGATCTCCTAAATCCGCTTATCCTAATTCCCCTAGTTATCTCTAACTTAGGCGGATTTAGAATAACATGAAGGTTTAAAATCGATGTTGCTAACTCAAGACGAAATCTCTTCCTCTCTTGACGTTATATTAGGGTTTACGTTACACTTACACCGCTCCTCTCTTGAATCTTGCAGTGCAGTAAAAAGATGGAATTTTGACTAAAAGAATTACGCGACTCCTCTCTCAAATTTTGTCGCATAAAATGAGGATTCAACCCTAGACTAGCGAGACTCCTCTCTCGAATCTCGCCTCGCTATCTAGAAGAAGAATACTTACTCAAAAATTCCACAAATAAAGCACATAAACCTAATAAAAATAGATCATCAACCAAACATGAAAGTAAAATTGAAATCAAATCATCACAATGAGTCTAAGCACTTACAACACATAAGACTTTTAAAATTTAGTTCATAACAATGGAGAAATCACACACCATGGTTGGAAAGTTCTTACAAAACATGATGGAAATTAGTCCTAACCGCTGTAGAATCCTTTTCTCGAGGTTGCTCGCTTGATCCGTCCGGAGATTCGTCGTCTTCCTCGTGTAAGAAGAGCAACCCTAAGTTTTCTTCCTCTTCTCCTCTCCAATTTCAAAAATTAATCAATGCTATCCTCCTCTATCTGAATGTTATTCCCCCCTAAAAAACGTCCAACCACTTTCCAAAAGATGCCTCCTTTCATTTTGAAAAGGGCGCAAAAATTCGAAATTTAAATGCTAAAAACCGTCTAGGAGACGTTGCAACCTTTTTTCTCTGAGTGTTGCAATCTTTTTCCCAGATTTTGATATTTTGGCAGATTTCCATTCCCAAGCAAATTCCTCTTGCGCATCTAGTAAGAATACAATGGAAAGAGACCCAATTAGCGTTGAATCATATAAAAATTAATTTAAACACATTTCTTCATCATTTAAGTACATTATCATTCAATCAAGATAGGTATTGAGTCAAAACAATAAGATAGATAACTTCTTTTTGAGAAGTTATCAGCTCGCTTGAGAGCAAACTCTGCCATTGCATTAGTCTTCCTCCAATCTCTCACTTGTTCAGCAGTACCAGTAAAAGCAGTCACTTCTTGCTTGTCGTCACCACCGACGACCTCCCACAACTCCTTACCAATAAGATAACTCTTCATACACGACTTCCATTTCTTGAAGTTAGTTGCTGTAAGAAGTTCAATACCAAGACCCCTTGCGAAAGCTCCTTCCATTATAACAGCCACTGATCAAATAGCTTCCAGAAGCGCCGAGCACAACTAAGGTTGATCACTGCTCAAGCCACTGTTCCCTCTGATACCATGTTGAAATTTTACAAGCTGATCAGAAGATAGCTCTAATACCAAGTAAAAACTTTCAGAGCTATCAAGCTGACTACGTGATCAAGAGGAAATGGAAACTAGGCGCAGGAACACTCCAAACATAAACTGAGCTATGTAAATCAGAAACAACAGAGAGCAAACACAGATCTTGTAATATCAACTATCTTTATTACAAGGCAAGACATACATGGCGAGACATGATTTTGCTAAGTATAAGGGAGAATCAAACAAGCAAACAAGAAGAAACAAGCCGGGTGGACTGTCTTAGAGACTGTTGATTCCGATGAGTCCGCCGAGACCGCCAAGCCGCTGCTGCACCAACTGAACTATGGAGTCCTCAAAGTCTGCGGACTGGCCGTTATTCTATTGAACGACTGCTCTGCAAGCCGCCGCCGAACAGAACGAACAGACCGTCTAGTCCACCGAGACCGGTCGATAGGTTATTGAACTTGGAAATTACTGAAGGAGATAAGACTGGCTGGCCACAAATGTGACCTGCTGAAACTGCCAATTGTAAACCACAAGCTCCACTAATTCCTAACTTTAGTTAGAACCAGACTCTTGGCTTCACAGTGCTAGCCACGCAACCTATAAACAGCAACCAGTTAACCTTTTCAAACCACGCGGACAAGAAAACCGGGGCCGTAACAAATAACCAATGCTCAACTTATTGTTCCTCAGTTATTGTTGATGTGACGGGGGGTCCTATTTATAGGCGCGGTGAGGAGTGTGGTCACCTCCCTAGTGGATAGAATCACCACCCCAGCTCGCAGCTAGCACAAGTCAGTCCGTCGAGTCCGCAAGGACAAGGCTGGACAAGCCAACCAAAAACCGTCTGGCACCAAGGCTGGAAGCCATCCCACAACCCAGCGGACACCACACCAGTCCGCACACTACATAGCATCCAGACACAATAACAACACACACACTACAGCAGTACACACACTACACGAGAACATAGTACCAACCCGCACCGGCGATGAACACTACACCAGCCCGCAACACAAGTCCACGGTAACAGACACAAACTGCCCGGTCAACCAGCGGACATTGCGAACTCTAAGGAAACCCTGAACTTGTCACAGATTGTTACCAAGTCTAGCAACCAACCAAGAACTGGCGCGAGCTTGACGGACAAGGCTCCAGTCCGCCAGCTCGCAAGACAGATCGCCAACAAGCCGCTCCACCAGAGCAAGGCAATAAGCCGAACTCACAAGCTCCAAGAGTTGTCCGCATAAAGCGAACTCTGCGGACTCATAGTGATTCTGCGCTTTCGCGGATACACCACCTATCCACAAGGTTACACCAGGGAACAACCAATTGCAAGGCTCTAGGGAATCATCACCAGACAGAAACAACCAGGTCGCCCAGACCGCCCAGACCGAAACAACCAGGTCGCCCAGACCGCCCAGACCGAAATAACCAGGTCGCCCAGACCGCCCAGACCGCCTAGACCGTAACAACCATCACCAGGCTGCAATATCCAGACTGCCTAGACCACACCATCAGTCTGCCCAGGCCGCACAATCAGTCCGCCCAGGTCGCGCGGTCTGCCTGATCAACCCCCACTTTCACTTCACAATTTTCAACAGATTTTGTATTTGGCTTATCTCACAGTAAGACAGGTAATGATGTAATCTAGGTAATTATTGACCGCTTGATGAAGAACACTCATTTTATTCCAATAAGCAAGGTGGATCGAATGAAAAGTTGGTTAAACTGTATGTAAATGTGATTGTTAAACTACATTGAATTTCATGAACTATAATGTCCAATCAAGATGGACGATTTACTTCGGATATGTGAATATGCATGCATAAAAGGATCGGAATAAGGCTCTTGTATAGTACAGTCTTTCATCTGTAGACAGATGATCAATCAAAACGAACTATACAGATGTCTAAAGATTTGTTAGGTAGGGTGGTTATGGATTTGAAGGGTTCGTGGGAGAAATATTTATCGTTGGTATAATTTGCGTATAATTATAGCTACCAAGCGACGATCTAAATGACTCCATTCGAATTTATATAAGGGAGGCAATGCAAGACTCCCTTGAGCTGGGCAAAAAATTGGGAAAAGAAGTTATTTCGAAAAAGGGAACATATTGTTGGGTATTGTATCCACAATGACCCTGATTTGAAGAAGTGTCCCTTGAACTAAGATGAATTGAGATTATATTTGATGTTGTTTATTTAGTTATGTGCTTGCAGGACTATATTGTTAAGTATAACTTAATGTCAGGTTATAGTGGGTCATGAAATATAGAACTATACAATGTAATCCTTCATTGTGCATGTCAATGCGTTGACTCACGTGTAATATTTCTATTGGGGTGTAATTTTGATTCAAGTACACTAGGAGAAACAAGGAAGGACAATTTGTTGTATTAAAAAAATAGAATTTTTCTCTAAGTAAAATTCGTCTAGTATAGTAGTGAATACTCGTCGAATTCGTCAAGTATACTCATGAACACTCATCAAATTCGTCGTGTATACTTACTGACACTCGTCGAATTTGTCATATTTACTTAGGGAATAACCTCTGAGTTCTTGGAAATTATTTAAGTAAAAATCGCCGTGTATCTTCATGTATACTCGTCGAATTCGTCGAGTGTATCTATCGATACTCGTTGAATTTGTCGAATATATATGTCGATACACGGCGAATTAATCGAGACTCACTGGATATGCCTTGAGTTCTCGAATTTAATTCTCTAGATTTCTCTAAGTTAAATTCATCGAATATCACTTTGCCTATACGTCGAATGCATTGAGAGTATCTATCGATACTCGTCGTGTAAGCTAGTTGATATTCGTCAGATTCGTCGAGTATCTCTTCAGGAAAGCGTTGAGTTATCTGTTAGATCTGTCTGGAATCATCTAAGTTATTTTCGTCGAATTTTGAAGAAGTTTGACCAGTATACCCATATATACTTGACGAATAATACTTAGGGTTTATTTTTTTCTGTTTTCAAATTTTTGATTCGGATCTTCCAAACTGCCATGTATACTAACTCGCAGATTTCTCGGTATGGAAGGAATCTTGTAGTTGTTAGAGAAGAGGAGTTCCTATAAATACCTAGGGTGGATTTCAAGAAACCTTAATCGTGTTATTGTTCAAATCGAGAAATTTCAAGAAGAAAAACTCACGTAGGCGTACGATACGGCTTTTCACGATTCTCTCGGCCGCCGACGACTTGCTGCATGATTGATTCTTCATCAATCATGTAGACTAGTGAAAGATTTTGTTAATAGATCCTAAACGCCTAGAGGGGGGTGAATAGGTTCAAATCCAATTTTAACTTAGGCAATTAAAATGTTAATCACATCATAGAAAATTAAGCTACAACTATCACAGCACAGGATAAAGCAAGCATAGGAAAACACAGCACGACACACAGTGTTTTATAGTGGTTCTCCAATTCGTGAGTATGTCCACTTTCCCCCTTCACCTATCCAGCAGAGAGTTGGATTCGGCCAAACTTCCTTCCACTAACTCAGATCCTCAGATCTTATAACTCAGAACCCATCTGGTTCCTACAGTTCAGACTTCTTCAAGTCCTACAACTCAAATTTTTTCCAAGAATCCTACCTTAGGCAAATAGCCCTATCTCAGCCCTTATCACCAGGCCTACAACTCAGATCACAGAGATCCTACCTCAGGCACTCAGCCCTACCTCAACCTTTATAAACTTAGGCTTATAACTCAGAGAGATAACTCTCTTACACTCAGATCTATAAAAGATCTTACAGAAAAATTGATTATAAAAAGTGATAAATCCTTCACCCAGGTAGAGAAAGAAAGGGGTGAAGGCTTCTTGATCAGTTCTTGATTGATCTGACTACTTAAGATCCAACCTGTCTTAGCTTCTTCAAAGCTTCTTGAATCTGAATAAAGTAAGTTTGGGCTTCTTGTGAAGTTGAAGATGATCCTCAATCCAGCTTCCTTCTTCTATTCAGAATTTGATCTGAAATCTTCTTGCAGACTTGTTCAGGATCTGTCTTCTCTTGATGACTTGTAGATTTCAATTGTTAGAAAAATGTCAAGTCCTTTCTTCTTAGATCTCTATTTTTTATGATAGAACAAGTCTATATATAGACCCCATTTGAGGTTATCGGTTGATCCGGTTCATAACCGCCTTCTGACAGCTCTGATAGATGCAATAGCTTTGTTAGTTATGACAACTGTCAAGTCTTCAGTCTTGACTCCTGATACCTCATTGTACTCTATCTCAGCAAAAAAGCGTCGAGACAATACTTCATATGTGTCAACACAAATAGACCATGTGTCGACACAATTCTTGATGATGTCGACACAGCTCAACAATGCCGACACAGCCCTTCTTTATCTTCTCAACATAGCTTCTACAGAATGTGTCGACACAAGTCTTGGGTGTCGACACAATAGCTTGTAGTCTCGACATAGTTTGTGTTGATAGAATTTTTGTGTGTGTCGACATAAGTCCTGCTAACAGAATTTCTGTGTGTCGACACAAGTCCTGTGTGTCGACACAAACTGGCTTCCAGTGTCGACACATTTCCTTCACAAGTGTTGACACTTGTACTTAGAAATATTTTTCTGCATTTCCTTAACCTGCACATTAAAACTCAACATCCCATCAAATACACATTGATGTATATCATTGAGTTAAGTGAGACTTCATTCAAATCAGGTACACAGTTTCCAATGTACCCAACAATCTCCCCCTATTTGGAGAAGTCATAACCCTTAGTCAATGATATACACCACTTATAATAAAATAAAGATTATGATGTATAAAATCATTGCTCAGACAGGGTAATTCATAAACAGAAATAACATATAATATCATCACAAAATATGATAAAATACAGTAGCCAAGAATCAGATTTGAATTACAAGGTTTTTTAGAACAAAAAAATTGCATAGTTCTAAACCTAGTCAATCTATCCTATGATTGATCAGGCTCCTTGATGACAATTCCTTTGCCAGACTGAATCCTAGCTTGTACATTAGCTTCTGTGTCATCAGCCGGCTTCTTTCCTTTCAGGTCCTTCTTCTTGAGCTCTTTAGCCTTGATCTTTTGTCTTTCAAAATAATGAAAAGGCTTTGGGAAATACTTGCTAGGCTCCATAGAGTTAGCATGTATCTTCCCAGCTCTAAGATCTCTTTTGAACTGATATATGCCATCTTGTCGCTCCTGATATTTGCTCCATTCCTGTTCAGAATACCACTTGCCTCTATCATGCATATTTTCTTTAACAACATTCCAAGCAGTAAGAATAATATTCCTGGAGGTTAGACTCCATTGTTCAAAATCAGGCTTTAATTCAGTCTGTTCTCTGAACCTTTTCCTAGACATCTGAGCTTCTTTCAAAGCATCAATTGCTCTTTGTGCTTCTTGTTCTCTTTGTAAAGCAGCTGCAGGCATGTCAAATTTTTCAAGAATAACATTATGTGCCTATTGTGGAGGGCTATACATTTGGTGTACTGCCTGCTGGATTTCTTCAAAATCAGAAGGGGAATAAATGACTTGGGCTACTTCCTACTGAACCCCTTCAATGTAATCATGTTGAATTACAGATTCAGTAATGTTGTCATTATCTCAAAGGGGTGGATAACCAATAGTTGCTCTGATGCTATTGGTTATCCATTTAGCATGATCTGAGCTTGTTTGGACTAATACTCTCTCCCCCTTTATGACTTCTCTTTCTATATGGTCTCTTAGATCATCCTTTTGAAATCTTACTTGATCAGCCAGATAATTTGTTCCTTCTTTGTAGTAGGTCCTGAACTTCTGCATTTGATCTGAGATAGCTTTTTAAGATGCCTGGATTGCTGTTTGGACAACTACTAAATCGTCTTTGATTTGCTTTGCCACTTCAGTCTTTACATAAGTGGCAATACTCCCAAGCTTTGTTAGAATAGTATTATGAGAGTCTACTAGATTATCATTCATTCTGATTTGATTTTCCAGGACATAACCTTGTTTGACTG
The DNA here is from genome assembly GCA_039513925.1 of Platanthera zijinensis. Classification (NCBI taxonomy): domain Eukaryota; kingdom Viridiplantae; phylum Streptophyta; class Magnoliopsida; order Asparagales; family Orchidaceae; genus Platanthera; species Platanthera zijinensis. The sequence continues at coordinate 94,653,656 of CM077097.1, forward strand.
TAATATCCTCTATTGCAATCTTAACCTCCTGTTGTTGATTGGCCAAGTAGACTACAACATTACCTCCCTTATGGAAGCAATTTGTCATCTCTTTTTTTTCTGATTGACTTCAAATCTGATGAATTTTATATCCTGGGCCAGCTGAAATTGCAGGTCCTTGTGGGTCTCATCCACATATTTTTCAAGAGTAGTTCTTTGCTCATCCATCTTCACTTGCAGTTTCACCAAAAGTGAACTGAAGTCTACTACTGGAGCTGGTGATTGTGGGGCAGTCTTCAAGGCCTTTTTATAGCCTGAGCTCCTCTTCCTGAGCTCCACAAGTTTCCTTTTCTTTGCCCTGGAGGCTTCTTCATCTTCATAGGAATCAGATGAACTAGCTATGTCCACTTTGTCTTTTGGACTAGAGACAAAGTTTGGCTCTCCCCCTCAGTTCTTAGCATCTCCCCCTCAGTTCTTGCTCCTTATAAGTTTGGAAATAACTCCTCTAGAGTTATCTCTTATTGTAGCTGGACTGGAGGAATAACTTTCTCCTTCTCAATAGATGGATCCCCCTGGACATCAAAGTCTTCTTCCAGGGTTTTCTCTTTATTAGGAGAGTTTTGTTATTCAGATTGATTTGGATCAGTTATATGCACATGTTGTGCTTCTTTCTCAGTAGTTATGGTTGCAACCTTGTTGATTTCTGAAACTATTGTCATGACTATGTCAATTGCATTTTCACTATCCAGTGCAACTTCATTTATACCTCCCCTAGGTCTGGTAGCTGTGGATTTTCTGGTTCATAGACAAGTGTAGTTTCAATGTTGTCTTACCCTGGAGTTGATACCACCTGGTTGTCTGGAACTTGGATGCTCTTCCCTTGGGACTTATCAATAGTTCCAGTTTCTAGAGTAGGAGATTTTCTTATCTTCTCTGGTCCTTCTTCATCTGAGCTAAAGACAACTTCCACCTCTAAATCACTAGAAGATTCAGCTTCCTTGGTTGGAGTTTTCTTTTTCTGAACCTTTTTTATGTGTTTCTGAGGTGTAGAAACATCCTTGGTCAACACCATATCCCATCTGGACAGTATTCTTAAATCCATTCTCCTCATATGATTAATCTTAGAACCTGTAGTCTTATTCATCACTTATGGAATAGTGAAAGTCAGATACAGGCTTAGTATTCTGCCCAAATTAGGTTTCTTGACACTTTCTTTGATCTTTTCAAACACAATAACAGACCAGTCAGTTTTCACTTTGAATATGACTCTGGTCATGAGATTTAACATATAGGCTGAAATCCTATCATGTCCTCCTGATTTGCACAAAATTACCTTGCCGATAATCTCAGACAAGAATTTGCCCTGGGAATTCCTTCCCTTCCTGTTCATTGATGATCCAATCTTGGTAGTTGGATGCAGTCCACACCATTGGAGAGCATCTTTTGTCATGGAAGATGCTATGTCATCTTCTTCCTTTATCTTGGGAAGCTGAAGTGTTTTACTTAAACTCTTTTGTGTGAGTTTCACCTTAGTACCTTGGACAGATGATTTAATCTTCATGCCCTTCGAATCCATTAATGCCGATGAGTAGAATTCAAGAACCTCCTTCTTCCATATCCTGGTAGGTTTTGAGACTAGGTACTCTAATCCGTTGTCGGTGATTAGGGTAATCACGGCTTTGATTTCTTGTGAGGTAGTCTCAAACGCATTGCGAACCAGTTCATATCCCTCATTTACTTTGTCTTCCATTTGTGGTGTCATGGATGAAAGAGAGAGAAGAGAGTAGATTGTAGAATTTCTTGTCGACACAGGGTTTAGAGTCGAGAGTTCTGGATAGCACATTCAACTAGATTTTGTTTCTCCTATTTATAGAATCTTGTAAAGGGTAGGTCAAAAGACGCGCCTAAATAATAATCTTATTAGTCAACATAATTTTGCATGTGTTGACATAGACTACTTAGGTCTCGATAGAGAATTGTAGGTGTCGTCATGCCCATATGTCGACATAGATGTTTGTGTGTCGACATAGAAATCTTCTAATACAAGGTCTTGACAGAGTTGTGTCAACACAAACCTTTTCTATTGACACTGATTTTATTTCCGTGTCGACACAGTTTATTCCTTTGTCAACACAACTCGCTGATAGTGTCGACACAGTGAGCTTGTGTCGACACCAACTTTCTAACTTAGCCAATTTTTGAGAAATTTTGTGCTGACCTAACATTTTACTCTAGGTTTAACATACCTAATTCAATCATAAAATAATTGAATTTACTTTCATCCAGAGGTTTTGTAAATATGTCAGCAATTTGATTATTAGTGTTGACAAATTCTAGACTTATGTCTTCTTTTTCAACATGTTCTCTAATGAAATGAAACCTGATTTCTATATGCTTAGTTCTGCTATGTAAAACAGGATTTCTAGCAATAGATATGGCACTAGTAGAATCACAATATAATGGAGTTCTACTTACCTTGATGTCATAGTCTTCAAGTTGATGTTGTATCTACAACAGCTGAGCACAGCAACTGCCTGCAGCTATATATTCTGACTCAGCAGTGGATATAGCCACACTTGTCTGCTTTTTGCTGCTCCATGACACCAATCTTTCACCTAGGAACTGACATGTGCAAGTGGTGCTTTTCCTATCTTCTTTGCAGCCTGCAAAATCTGCATCTGAATAACCTGTTAGCAAAAAATCTCTATTCTAAGGGTACCAAAGATCAAGATTTGGTGTGCCCTTAAGATATCTTAAAATTCTCTTGACTGCAGAATAATGAGATTCCTTTGGGCATGCTTGGTACCTAGCACAGACACAAGTAGCATACATGATGTCAGGTCTACTAGCAGTAAAGTAAAGAAGGGAGCCAATTATCCCTCTATACAAAGACTCATCAACAGGTTTTCCTGCCTCATCTTTGCCTATAGGCATACTTGATCCCATTGGAGTTCTCATGGTGAAGGTTGACTCCATGCCATATTTCTTAATTAACTCCTTGGTGAACTTAGACTGGGATATGGACAAGCCATCATCAGTCTGTCTAACTTGGAGTCCCAAGAAGAATTTCAGCTCATCCATGCTACTTATCTCAAACTTCCATTGCATAAGTTTGGCAAACTTTCTACAAAGGTTGTTCTCAGTTGATCCAAAGATAATGTCATCAACATATATCTGGACTAGGATGATCTTGCCTTTTGATTCCCTAAAGAATAGAGTCTTGTCAATTTTTCTCCTTGAGAATTTATTCTCAATGAGGAAGGTAGACAGAGTTTCATACCAAGACCTAGGGGCTTGTTTCAATCCATATAGAGCTTTCTTAAGCCTATAAACATAGTTAGAATAAAAAGGACCTACAAAACCTGAAGGTTGTTCAACATAAACTTCCTCTTTTAAGTCATCATTCAAAAATACTGACTTTACATCCATCTGGAATACCTTGAACCCTTGGTAAGCTGCATAGACAAGGAACAGCCTTATTGCTTCCAACCTTACCACTAGGGAAAATGTCTGGTCAAAGTCTATTCCTTCTTCCTGTCTATAGCCTTTTTCTACTAGTCTGACTTTGTTCTTGACTATAATATCATTTTCATCTAACTTGTTCATGTAGATCCACTTAGTCCCTATGACATTGTGATTCTTTGGTTTAGGAACCAACTTCCAGACTTTACATCTTTTGAATTTATTCAGCTCTTCCTGCATGACATCAATCCAATTTGGGTCTTGTAACGCCTCTTCGAATTTCTTAGGTTCCATCAAGGACAGGAAGCTTGAACATAGAACTGTGTTCATGCTCTTGCTTCTGGTCAGAACTCCATGTCTTGCATCACCAATGATTTGGTGTGCAGGATGATCCCTCAGATATCTTATTGCTGGAGGAAATCTGTCCACCTCTTGATTTTCTTCATTCTCCTCACCAAGCTGTACTTCATTGTATTCATCTTCATTTTGTGGGTCTTGTACTCCCCCTGGACAACAACCATCATTTTCCTCATCATGTCTTATAGATTGGTCTTCACTAATGGTTAGCTTGTCCATCTTTTCCTTCAAACCTGTAGGGCTAGAAGAAGTGCTAGACAGCTCACAGTTGATTAGCTTAGATTCATCAAAGACTACATGAACAGATTCTTCTACAACTTGAGAAGTCAAGTTGTAGACCCTGTATGCCTTACTACTATTACTGTACCCAACAAATATCCCTTCTTGGGATTTGTCAGCAAACTTAGTTAAATAGTGCTTACCATTATTAAGAACATAACACTTGCTATAAAAGATTCTAAAGTAGGATAAATTTGGTTTTCTGCCTTTCATAATCTCATAGGGTGTCTTCTTGTGGCTTTTGGTGATGGAAGATCTGTTGAGAACATGACATGCAGTGTTTACTGCCTCAGCCCAAAAATATTCTGGGAGAGAAGTTTCATTAAGTAGTGTTCTACCATCCTCAATAAGAGTCCTATTCTTTCTTTCAGCAATCCCATTTTACTGGGGAGTTCTATGTGAGGAGAACTCTTGATGAATCCCAAATTCTTCACAGAACCTTATCATGCATTCAAACTGAAATTCAGTCTCATGATCACTTCTGATTTTGACCACTGAATTGTTAAGTTCATTCTGAATTTGCCTAACAAAATTCTTGAAGACAGTAGTGGTTTCAGATTTCTGCCTCAGGAAGAAAACTCATGTAAATCTAGAATAGTCATTCATAACCACAAATGTGTAAGTTTTCCTACCTAGACTATGAACTGGCATAGGACCAAATAGATTCATATGCAAGAGGTATAAACATCTCACAGAATCTTTGGTATCATGGCCATGGAAAGAGTTCTTGGTCTGTTTGCCCTTTTGACAAGCTGAACATACACCCTCTTTAATACACTTGACCTGAGGACCATTCCTCACTAACTCCATACTAAAGAGTTAGCCTATTGACTTGTAGTTCATGTGAGCCAGCCTCTTGTGTCATTGGACACAATGAGATGCTTTCTCATCTGCAACTAGACAAATAGGAGATATGTTATTCTCATAATCAAAATTAAGACAGTAGACATTTACTTTCCTAGTGCCTGCCAGAATGATCACTTGATCTTTTTATTTGGCATCACCCTTGAGGAAAGAAGTGTCATAACCAAGATCACTTAGTTGGCTTATGCTTATTAGGTTATGTTTCAGAACTTTCACATATGCCACTTGGGTGATAGTGATAAAGCTATTGGAAATGTTACCAAACCCTTTGATGACCCCCTTCTCAGATCCACCAAAGATCACTTTGGGTCCATTTTCTATGGGAGAGTAATCCTTCAGCATCCTTCTTGTTCCAGTCATGTGCCTGTAACATCTACTGTCCAAGTACCATATTGGGGTATGGCCACTTGGACTCACCTGCATCAAATAAAATTACCTATCCTTAGAACCCCAATTGTTATTGGGTCCTAGGTTCAGCTTAGCTTGGAATTTGACATGCTTGCCTGCAGCCTTTTTGACAGGTATGCTGGCATTTTTCTGGACACTAGCATTGTGCCAACAATCAATGGCATAGTGACCCACTTTGCTATAACACCAGCACTCATATCTGTTATACCTTCTTTTAAGTACAGGCTTAACAACATTGCTATCAGCAGTCTTTTTAAGTGCTAGGGCTGGTGCATCAAACACAGATGATTCCTAAAGGACATAGTGTGTTTGCTCATGGGCTGCCCTATTAGCAATTGCACCCTTGCCATCCTGATCACCATGCTTATAGTGACCATATGTAATGTCATGATCATACCTGTTAGTAGGCTGTGAAAGTGAGACAAAGATCTATCTCAACTCTAGAGGGGGGGGGGGGTGAATAGAGTATTCTTAAAATAACTTTACAATTTAAACAAGCAAAACAATTAAGATTTAATTTATGTATAAGTGTAAGGTGCCTTGCTATATAATTTAAAACTAATACAGCAAAAAGAAAATCACAGCACACAGCAAAGAAAATACTCAAGCAACCAGAAGACACAAGGAGCTATAGTGGTTCCCCAAAAACCTAGGTACATCCACTCTTCTACCACCCTTGGTAGGAATCCACTGCAGAAAGGGTTGATCAGGTATCCTGGGCACCAATGAGTTTTTGATAAGGTGCTCAAAAACCAAACTAGATTTTTTGATCAGGTGTCTTGCCACCACTGAGTTTTGACAAGGTTCTCAGAACCAGAATCAAAACTTTTGAAGGGAGTTTTGGTAACACTTTTACAGCAGGAAAGAAAAGGGAAAAGAGTGAAGTTGTCTTCTCTGTATCAATCAAAGAGAGAAGCACAAGTGGATTGATTGTGTTGTCAAAGCTCCCCCTGAGATGTAGACTAGTTAAGGAGTGGGAGCTTTGCTTTAGGGTGATAGGTCTTCAGAAGCTTCAGATCTCCAGCAGAAGATGGTTTCAGCAGATGCTGAGAAAATTGAATTCTCTGGAATCCTTGTGATGAAGCTATGATCACATTTTCAGTATGCCAAAATGTTCAACTGATTCTTCAGGATTGATCACTTGAATGTGTTGATTAAACTGTCCTGTGAATCTGTACTGAAAAATATCTCTTTTCTTTTTCTCCTTTTTTTTTGTCTGTAACTGTAAGTTTTTTTTTTGTTGAGCTATATGTATGTCTGACTGAAGAGAAAGGAGAAGATCTTATTCTCTGAAGATTCCTTGTCCAAGATAGCCGTTAACACACATTAAATGTCCTCCATAAAAGTCTTGTCTTCTAGAGGAAAGTCCAATAAACATTCTCAAAAAGAATTCCTTGAAACTTGCTCCAGAATAAAAGAAAACGGCTGGCAGATCTCTTGAAATAAATGCTGAGATAATTTGAAAAATATTCCAAAGTCTGACTGAATTTGAATCCTTAAAATCGTCGACCTCTCAGGAAAAACGTCGATCTGAGCTCCACGATCGTCGACCTGAGCTCAGAGATTGGAATGAAGATCAGATAGAAAACGTCGACCTGAGCTCGAAGATCGTCGACCGGAGCTCAGCGACCTGAAGGACAAGCCAAAGACAGATCGTCGATCTGAGCTCGAAGATCGTCGACCGGAGCTCGACGATTTAGCATAGTTGAGCTCAGAGAGCGTCGAAAGGAGTTCGACGTTTCGTCGATCTAAGCTCGACGGTAATTGTCTTTGCCTCAGCTTTAAGTCTGATTCCTTGAATGGTCCTAGGGGCAGCTTCAAACCTAAATTCTAAGCCCTAAACACATTCTAATGTTGACCTTTTTAACTATACATCTAGGTCAAACTGGCTTCCTAAGACAAATATAGTGATCCTTGCCCAAATTAGTAATAGGGTGTTCCAACAATCTCCCCCTATTTGGGTTAGGATTACTATTTACAAATCTCAGAAATAAAAACAACAACAACATACAGAAGAGCAATAAACTAAAACAAAAGAACAGAGCAAGCAACAGGGCAGCAGTCATATGGAATATCAGCAAATGTTCAGAATGATTGTATTGTCTGCTTACAGATATTACTTCTTTTCACTTCCTTTCTTAAATAGAATTTCCCTGTTGGGATTAAGAGCTTCCTTCTTTGACCTTCTATCATCCTCTGCACCTAAGGAGGTTTGAGATCTAGCCCTGGGAACCACAGCCTCAGGATGCAATTTCATGTAGTCCACTGGGTCAAAGAATTTTCTTGATGCATACCTTTCCAGTTCTGCTTTTCTCTGATCTGGTAAAGTAGTAATATTGGAGAAGTCTTTTCCTTGTTCTCTGGCTTTCTTCAACTGATCTAAAGCGGCAATTTTTTTCATCCTAGCAGTCCATGATAATGGATTGTTCTCTGGATCTTCAAAAGGAACTGCAGGCTCATATCTATTGACAGTTTCTGAAGCAGTAGGAGTTCTAGTATCAACATTTTCTCTGAGTTTATAAGGGAAAGGACCTAGAGTTGAGTCCATGTGCCTTTGTCCTTCCCTTGCATGAAATCTATATTCTCTTTGATTTCCTCTATACTGTCCCCTTCTGGACTGATAACCCCTTTGGTATTATCCCCTGGGATGATATCTTTGTGAGGACTGGGAGGAACTTTGCTTTGAAGCTGGGGTTTGAGAAGCTGAGCCTCCACCTGATCCTGAATCTGTAGGAGGAGGAGGAGGAGGTTGAAACTGAGAAGATCCTTTCTCATATCTATCAAATTTCCTTCTTTTCTTCATAGCTTTCGATTGATTTTTGGAGAACTGCATCCGGGGCTCAGAGATTGGATAGTCATGCAGAATATAGTATAGAATGTCATTGGCATCTTTGGCTTGAGCAGGAGGAACCTTCATCATGGCCTTGCTTTTGGCCTTCCTTTTCTTGGCAATAGTACCAGAAGAGTCATCAGATTCAGTGTGAAACTGATCACTTTCTGAACTTTGGGGTCTATCATACAAATCATCAATGCTCTTTATATATTTCTCTTGTTGTTTCAATTAATCAGGAGTTAGAGCAGGAACAGCAGCAGCAGCAAAAATTAGAGCAATAACAGGAGCAGAAGTTGGAGCAGCAGCAGGAGCAGATTCTTCCAGATATGTAGCAAGTTCTTTAGCAGCAGTATCATCAACAATAGGCAACATTTCAATATCAGAAGATTCAATGGAAGCAGTAGCAGCAGCAATAGAGATGGAAGCAATAACATCCACAACCTTGAAAGAATTGACATATGAGGCAATCAGGCTGGGATCACATACTGAGATAGGCACAATGGCCTTAGTAAGATCTTCAACTTGTTGCACTGGCAGAGAACTGAAATACACAGAATCAAATACTGATAGCAGACTCTGAAGATCCACTACAAAGATAGGAGCAGGAACTGAACCTTCAGCAACCTCAGGCACAACCAGAGCTTCATAAGGCATCTCCCCCTGCCTGGATTCAGTGGCAACTGGATCAAGGCACCCAGAAGAAGGGATCGCCTGAGAGGAGAGGAAGGGAGATAGACTGGTAGACAGCTCCTGAACACTTTTCAGAAGTGGAGCCAAGGTGGTCTCCAGCAATGAGGTTAGCCTGGGGGCTAGCAGCTCATACATCCTGTCTGCCAAAGCTGAAAGATCTACATGCTCAATAGGGGCTTGAGTAGAGGTAGGAGATGAAGTGGCTGGAATGATGGTGGTTGGAGCTGATGGAATGGAGAATGTGGAGGTAGGAGGTGTAGGGATGGATGGCCTAGGAGTAGGAGGTGTTGAGATTGATGTAACTGGGTTAGAGATGGATGAGATGGTAGAGGAAAAGGATGGGGTGAAGGATGGTTGAGAGAGTATGTCTTGAAGAAGTTGTTGGTAGGAGGATGTAGAGGGAAGCTCAGGAGGAGTTGGAGGAGAATCATCCATGAAGGAGTCATCCAAGAAAGAAAATGATGGAGTGGTGACAGGTGGATAGTAGAATAAAGGATGGAATTGTTCTGAGGTAGTGGCTGGAGGAGGTGAGATTGGTGATGAGATTGTAATGGGGGAAGATATGGCTGTGGTGGAGATTGGTGGTGAGGTTGAGATGACTGGGGCAGAGACAGCTGGAGGAGGAGGAGAAGCAGGCAAATCTTCTGCTGGGGCAGAGACCTGAGGAGGAGTGACTGAGGCAGTCCTTGTGCCTGAAGCAGGTATTGCTGTAGCAGCCCTATTGGGGTTTATGATCTGCCTGTCCCACCTACTGAAGAGGGCACAGGTAAGTCTTTTGGATGCATTGATGTACATCCCACTTGAAGTCAGCAGTTCAGGGAACCTGGAGTGCAGGTAAACCCCTAAGATCCTCCCAAAGCTTACACAGCTTTTGCTAAGTTTCTTCTTGATCAAATTAAAGAAGATGGAGCCCCAGTCCAGATGTTTTTTGTCAACCAATGCTCCCATTAGACAGAACTGGTATCTTGAAATTGTATCATGGGCGGAGTGCTTTTCCAGGAGCACGTTTCCAACAACATCAGCCAAGAATTGAAATTCAATAGATAAATTCTTTTTCAGCAATTTATTAGGGTTCACAGCAGAGTGACCCATTCTACCTAGCATTGAATCAAACTCTTCTCCAGACAAATCAATAGAATCATTTCCAGTACTGAGGTTGAAAACTTCTATTAGTAGAGCGGGGGACAATGGTACCTGAGTCCCTTTGATCGAGCCGACTATAGAATTCTCATTCTTATTTGTGGCAGAAAAACACCATTCTTTTATTTCGTCTGCTGCAAGCTTCACTCTGGTGGACATAATCTGAACTAACCGTTGTTCTTGGAAAAGATTTAAGATATCTTTGAATCTCTGGTCGCTTCCATCGAAAGAATTCATGTCGATGTCGAAGCCTGTATCAAATTTCATTTTTGAAAGAGCAGCAACTGACGCAGCCATCTGTACCTGCAAAGATTGAGCAAACACGACCAAGTGTAGAAAGTTTGGAGGTAAAGAGTTGCAGAGAGTATGAAAGCATAAACGACGAGCGGCGACCGAAAAATGATTTTATATTAGGGTTCGACGCGAAAAAGGAAGGATCGTCGATCTCCGTTCGACGATCAGGACTCCTGATGGAAGATGAAAGGTCTTCAATATCGTAGATCTCAGTTCGACGATCTAGGGAGAACGTCGAGCTCAGTTCGACGATCGAAGGCCTGAAAGAGATAGTATACAACTATCTGACACGCTCTGAACTCAGGTCGACGTTTTGGGAAAACGTCGATCTCCGTTCGACGTTTCTCTGGTAATCGTCGATCTCCGTTTGACGCTTTCTAGGGAAAACGTCGAGCGCAGTTCAGAGACAGAAACTATCCTATAGACACAAAAAGAGATGAGTTTTTAGCCAAATCTTGGTCTGTTTTTAGCTTTTCAAAATCTTGTAATTTACTTTAGGCTTCCTCCATCTAACATGCCTAACTGATTGAGGAAGAAGTTGTGTTTCTTTTCATCCAAGGGCTTGGTGAAAATATCTCCCCTTTGCAAATTAGTTGGGATATATTGAAGTTCAATTTTATTTTTCTCAACATTATCCCTTAGAAAATGATGCCTAATTTCTATGTGTTTTGTCCTACTATGGAGGACTGGATTTTGTGCAATGGAAATAACACTGGTGTTGTCACAAAATATTTTAGACTTCTCTAAGTTGTAACCATAGTCTAGGAGTTGGTTTTGTATCCACAATATTTGTGAACAACAACTGCCTGCAGCCATATATTCAGCTTTAGTAGTTGAGGTTGACACAGATGTTTATTTCTTACAATACCATGAGACAAGTCTATCACCAAGAAACTGACAAGTTCCACTGGTGCTTTTCCTGTCTATTCTGCATCCAGCATAATCAGCATCTGAAAATCCAGTTAAGTCAAATGCTGAATCTTTTGGATACCAGAGACCTAGATTTGGACAGCTTTTAATATACCTAAGAATCCTCTTTACTAAAGTTAAGTGTGACTCTCTAGGGCTAACTTGAAATCTAACACATATACATATAGCAAACATTATGTCAGGCCTACTGGCTGTAAGGTACAATAGAGAGCCAATCATTGCTCTATATGTTGTCTGATCAACTGGTTTCCCATGTTCATCATCATCCAATACAGCATTGGTAGACATGGGTGTTTTCATACATGATGCATCAGACATCCCAAATTTCTTAACCAATTCTTTTGCATATTTGGTTTGAGAAATAAATATGCCTTCAGCATGTTGTTTGACTTGCAATCCTAAGAAGAAGGATAGCTCACCTATGCTACTCATTTCAAATTTAGAGTGCATAAGCTTGGAAAACTTTTTGCACAAATTTGAATCAGTAGACCCAAATATAATATCATCTACATAAATTTGTACTAGTAGGGTATGAGACTTATGGGTTCTAATAAAAAGAGTTTGGTCTACTCTCCCCCTAACAAAATCATTCTTCAGTAAAAAGCATGCTAGAGTCTCATACCATGCTCTAGGAGCTTGCTTGAGACCATATAATGCTTTGTGTAGTTTAAAAACATAATCTGGATGAGTTAGAGAGATAAAACCTGGAGGTTGTCTGACATAGACTTCTTCTTTGATCTCCCCATTGAGAAAAGCACTCTTCACATTCATTTGATAGACTTTGAATCCCTTGTGAGCAGCATAAGCCAGGAAGATTCTTATGGCCTCTAACCTTGCAACAGGTGCAAAGGTCTGGTCATAGTCTATCCCCTCTTCTTGAGAATATCCTTGAGCAACTAGCCTTGCCTTGTTCCTTACAATAATTCCTTGATCATCCAGCTTATTTCTGAACACCCATTTTGTTCCAATAATGGAATGATCCTTGGGCTTAGGCACTAGTCCCCAAACTTTGTTTTTTTTCAAATTGATGCAACTCCTCTTGCATTGCAATGATCCAGTGTGGATCTTGCTCTGCATCTTGAATGGTTTGAGGTTCAATTTGAGAGAGAAAGCAAGTGTGCATCAGGTTTTGATTGACCTAATTTCTGGTTTGCACACCAGCTGAGATGTCTCCAATCACTTGGGAGATTGGATGATCTCTTATTGTTACTAGATCAACATGGGGTGTTGATTGTTCACCAACCTGTGTTGTTGTTTCCTCTTGTGGGACAACAACTGGCTCTTCAAGAAGATTTTCTTCCAGATGTGGAGCAGCTTCTTCATCTTCACTACTTTCATCCTTTTGAGTAACTTGTAATCTGTCCAAGTCTTCAGCTAGAGAATGCACCTGCAAATGTTCTATGGTAGAAGTATTCTTCTCCTTGAAAGACATATTAGTTTCATCAAAGGAAATGTGGACAGATTCTTCTATTTTTATAGTAGTTTTATTATAAACCCTATAAGCTTTACTGATCATGGAGTATCCCAGAAACACTCCTTTATCAGCTTTTGCTTGAAATTTTGCTAAACATTTCTTGTCATTATTGTGAATGTAACAAGTGCAACCAAAAACTTTAAAATAGTCTACTTTAGGTTTCTTCCCTTTGAGTAATTCATAGGGAGTCTTGCCCTTCAGTTTATGTATTAGACTTCTATTCAACACATAATTGGAGGTGTTCACTGCCTCAACCCAAAAGGATAGAGGTAGGTGAGCATCTGTCAATAATATAGTTGCAGATTCAATGAGGGTTCTATTTTTCCTTTCAGCTACCCCATTTTGTTGAGGAGTTCTAGGAGCTGAGAAAGTATGTCTGATCCCTTCACTTTGACAGAACTCTTGCATGAGAAGAGAATCAAACTCTGTCCCATGATCACTTCTGATCAGGGCAATGTGAGTGTTGAACTCAATCTGAATGCATTTGAGAAACTCTGCCAAACACTTAAAGTTATCAGACTTCTTCCTCAGAAAGAATACCCATGTGAATCTTGAGAAGTCATCTACAATCACTAAAGTATAGGATTTCCCTCCTAAGCTTTGTACTGTAATGGGTCCAAAAATATCCATGTGTAACAGATATAAAGTCCTAGGTGAATCACTCTTGTTAATTGATTTAAAGCTATTTTTAGTTTGCTTGCCTAATTGACAAGCCTTGCAGAGTCCTTCCTTCTTGTAGGGGCCAGAAGGCAGTCCTCTGACAAGGTTGTCCTTGGATAGCCTAGCAATGGTTCTAAGGTTAACATGTCCTAGTCTCTTATGCCATAGAATATTAGGTCTAGATATGGAATTAAATAGGCAAATATCTACCTTAGATGAATGAAAGTCTACTAAGTAAATATTACCTTTCCTGTTACCTGTCAACACAGTTGTGTTGTCTTCTGACTTGATCTTGCATATTTCTTTGTTGAAAGTCACTTGATATCCTTCATCACACAGCTGGCTAATGCTTATCAGGTTGTGCTTGAGTCCTTCAACATAGGCTAATTTCTTGAAGGTGACTATCCCAATTTGGACTGCACCATATCCTTTTGTTGTTCCAAAGTTTGAATCACCAAAGATTACTTTGGGTCCAAGCTTGGCTTTAAAGGATGTGAAGTTGTCCTTGTTCCCTGTCATGTGCTTTGAGCACCCACTATCCAGATATCATAGTTGGTTTGATGTTGGATAGGTCTTCACCTATAAATATAAGAATTCACATATTTTTGACCCAGTTTACCTTGGGCCTAGGTTGATAACCTTTAAATTCAGAAATAAAAGACATCCCAGGTTGACTCTTATAACCTTCAGGATGGTATCTCCTAGGAGGTATTATCCATTCAGTATAAGGATTAAAGCATTGGGATGAAGCACTTCTAGGATTGAATTGAGATTTGCCTCTGAAAGAAGGTTCAAGGCTCTGAACTCCGTTCGACGATCGTCGAGCCGAGTTCGACGATCTTGGGTAAAATCATCGAGCTCCGTCCGAAGATCGACTGTGAGGGAGTTCAGAGTTCAGGAATCGTTGAGCTGAGTTTGACGTTTCATCCTGAGATCGTCGATCTCTGTTCGACGATCGTCGACCTCTGCTCGACGTTTTCTGTTGAACTTTGCTTTTCTTAGGTAGATCTGAATTCTTCCTAGCTACCTCTACAACACCCTTCCCTTTATCAGAAATAAACTTGATTGGGGTTGTTAATACTATGGGTTGGCTAGATGAAGCACCCAAGCCCAGTGTACTATTTAATCTTGAGTTCACTGTGCTTGTGATGTCCATTAATTTGATACTTCTCCCATTAAGGGATTCTTCAAATTGCTTGGCCTTGGATAGTTCACTCTTCAGTGAAGCTATCTCCTCTCTATAGCATTCTAACTCTTTAGAGAGTTTGAGGTTCTCTGATTTTAAAGTGCTATACTCAGATAGTTATTTTCTGAGGGAAGTGATTTTCTTCTCAGACTCCAACAGATCTAGGCATAGTACTTTAAACTCATGTTTAAAGTCCTCAGAACTGAAATCAAATGAATTGATTACCTGATCTTCTTCTAGTTGAGCTTCTGAATCTGATTCTAACTCTTCTGCTTCTAAATCTATTTGAGAGGCATTGATAGCCATCATGCAAAATTCCTTTTCATCAACATCATCCTCATCATCACTGGAGCTGGATGAGGCTTCAGAGTCCTCTTCAGTTTCACTCCATGTCTCAGCAACAAATCCCTTCCTTGTATGTTTGTTCTTGCTGGAGGAGGGTTTGTCTGAGCTGTTCTTTCTGAAGTCTTTCTCCTTTCTTCTTTCTCTTCTATCTTTCTTATCCTTGTTCTTGTTTTCTAGACAGTCAGGCACAATATGGCCTGGTTTCCTGTAACCAAAACAAATAATTTCTTTATTGTTATTTGATTTATCATACCTTGGCTTATCATGTCCCTTGTATGATCTCTTTCTGAAGTCTTTTCTGGCCATTTTGTAGAATCTTTTGGCCAGTAGACTTAGGAGCTCATCATTTCCTGTAGCTTTATCTTCAGGCTCCTCTTCTGTAGCTTTGAAGGCTATGGTCTTCTCTTTCCTTATGACTGGAGAAGTAGTCTTTTGTTCTTCTTCTCTATTTTTAATGAGCAGCTCATAAGATTTGAGCTTGCCCAGGAGAGCTTCAGTGGTAATCTCATTTAGACTTCTGGCATCTTTGATTGGCCAGATTCTTGAATCCCAAGTGCTGGGGAAGCACATTAGGATTTTGTCATTCAGCTCAGTCAATGAGATTTTTTTATCCAGAGTCTTTAACTCATTGACAATCAGACTTAGTCTATTGTACATGTCAGCCACTGATTCAGCTTCTCCCTTTTTGAAATTCTCATATTGGCTTATAAGATGAGATCTCTTATCTTTCCTTTCATCAGCAGATCCTGAGACAATTTCAGAGAGCTTGTCCCAAATTCCTTTGGCTGAGTTGTATTCAGCTACCTTCTGAAATATCTCATCAGACATTGTTTGAGCTAAGATGTTCATGGCCTTGGAATCTGCAGTCTTCCACTTCTTTATTTCATCATCTGTTCCTGAAGGAGGTGGAACAACATTTGTACTTGAGCTTGCTGGTGGACTTGGGCACACTGTCAAAACAGAATTAAATATGTCTTCATCAATAGAGTTCATGTAAAGTCTAATCCTTGCTTTCCAAAGTGCAAACTTGGATAGATTGCACACTGGAGGCCTGGTGCTTGCATAATCTTTGTTCTGTGCCATGTCTTTATATAAAATTAAATATAATGAAAATAACCCTCTTAAAAGATTGATCTTATCAAGGATCTTTTGGTTCAGGTGTTAGCCTGTATGAACAACCAACCTCGCTCTGATACCAATTGAAAGTGAGACAAAGATCTATCTTAACTCTAGAGGGGGGGTGAATAGAGTATTTTTAAAATAACTTTACAATTTAAACAAGCAAAACAATTAAGATTTAATTTATGTATAAGTGTAAGGTGCCTTGCTATATAATTTAAAACTAATACAGCAAAAAGAAAATCACAACACACAGCAAAGAAAATACTCAAGCAACCAGAAGACACAAGGAGCTATAGTGGTTCCCAAAAAACCTGGGTACATCCACTCTTCTACCACCCTTGGTAGGAATCCACTGCAGGAAGGGTTGATCAGGTGTCCTGGGCATCAATGAGCTTTTGATAAGGTGCTCAAAAACCAAACTAGATTTTTTGATCAGGTGTCTTGCCACCACTGAGTTTTGACAAGGTTCTCAGAACCAGAATCAAAACTTTTGAAGGGAGTTTTGGTAACCCTTTTATAGTAGGAAAGAAAAGGGAAAAGAGTGAAGTTGTCTTCTCTGTCTCAATCAAAGAGAGAAGCACAAGTGGATTGATTGTGTTGTCAAAGCTCCCCCTGAGATGTAGACTAGTTAAGGAGTGGGAGCTTTGCTTCAGGGTGATAGGTCTTCAGAAGCTTCAGATCTCCAGCAGAAGATGGTTTCAGCAGAGGCTGAGAAAATTGAATTGTCTGGATTCCTTGTGATGAAGCTATGATCACTTTTTCAGTATGCCAAAATGTTCAACTGATTCTTCAGGATTGATCACTTGAATGTGTTGATCAAACTGTCCTGTGAATCTGTACTGAAAAATATCTCTTTTCTTTTTCTCCTTTTTTTGTCTATAACTGTAAGTTTTTTTTTTGTTGAGCTATATGTATGTCTGACTGAAGAGAAAGGAGAAGATCTTATTCTCTAAAGATTCCTTGTCCAAGATAGCCGTTAACAGACATTAAATGTCCTCCATAAAAGTCTTGTCTTCTAGAGGAAAGTCCAATAAACATTCTCAAAAAGAATTCCTTGAAACTTGCTCCAGAATAAAGGAAAATGGCTAGCAGATCTCTTGAAATAAATGCTGAGATAATTTGAAAAACATTCCAAAGTCTGACTGAATTTGAATCCTTAAAATCGTCGATCTCTCAGGAAAAACGTCGATCTGAGCTCCACGATCGTCGACCTGAGCTCAGAGATTGGAATGAAGATCAGACAGAAAACGTCAACCTGAGCTCGAAGATCGTCGACCGGAGCTCAGCGACCTGAAGGACAAGCCGAAGACAGATCGTCGATCTGAGCTTGAAGATCGTCGACCGGAGCTCGACGATATAGTATAGTTGAGCTCAGAGAGCGTCGAACGGAGTTCGACGTTTCGTCGACCTAAGCTCGACGATAATTGTCTTTGCCTCAGCTTTAAGTCTGATTCCTTGAATGGTCCTGGGGGCAGCTTCAAACCTAAATTCTAAACCCTAAACACATTCTAATGTTGACCTTTTTAACTATACATCTAGGTCAAACTGGTTTCCTAAGACAAACATAGTGATCCTTGCCCAAATTAGTAATAGGGTGTTCCAACAGGCTGCATCGCTTTCCTAAAATAAATAGGGGGTTTGGAGGCTAGTGGCTGAACTGGGGCTTTGCCTTTTCTTTTGGAATTAGCTGCCCTTATTCTTCCCTTAAAGCCTAATCCTGTCTTACCCTTTTGGGAGATGAAGTTATCAATTAAGGGTAAGACTGACTTTGGCTTTGAGAATTTAGCTACAAGATCCTTCTCTCTTTGAAGTCTGACTTTCAGACTCTTGATGTGATTATTTTTGAAGGTAATTGTACCCATCTCAATAACAGTCATGTTTTTCAATTTGGAAACTTCATTCAACTTCAAATCCAACACTTTTGCTGAATCTGATGCAGCCAATTTGAGAGATGCAATTTCCTTAGCCTGCTTTTTGACAAGGATTCTGCTTCTCTTAAGAGCTTGCAACATACCACCATACTCAGCAATTAGTTGATGAACATCCCCTTCAGATTCAGAACTATCCTCATCTCTTGATGCAGATGCTTCTGATTCTGATCCAGTATAATAATCAGAAGGTGATGATAGAGTGTATACCTTACTAGGACCAGGTTGTTCCTGGCAATGATCTTCCTCAGATAAGGTGTAACACCCCGAAACTCAAAAGAGGGACGGGTGACATTTTAAGCCAAGTCTAGGTTTTGGAGCAGGTGTCACGGGCGTGTCACGGGCGTGTCACGGGCGTGTCACGGGCGTGACACAGGCGTGTCATGGGCATGATCTACCTCGGGTCGTGGGGTCGACGTTTTGGCGATCGGCGATCGTCAAGTTGAGGTACACGGCCTGGGACACGGGCGTCTCCCAAGGCGTGTCACGCTAGGAATTTTCTGAGTATGCACACAGGCCATGACACAGGCACAAACACGAGCATGTCACATGTGACACGGGCGTGTCAGGTGCCGTGTCGCAGGCCGTGTCCTCCTCGGGAAATTATTGTTGGCAGTGCACACGGCGTGACACGGGTCTTGACACGGCCGTGTCGCATGTGACACGGGCGTGTCGGAGGCCATGTCAAATGTCGTGTGCTGGTTGGAATGTCGGGCGAGACGGCGAATGAGCGACATGGCCCTGGACACGGGCGTGTCGCTGGCCGTGTTCGGCCCAGATTTTCTTATTTTGAGTTCGGATCGTGGCCGTTCGTTTTCTCTTGATGGGATCTGAAGGTGGGGAGTTGGTTCTGGCGGTTTAAACCCGAAAATAGGGTTACAAACCCTATCATTTCCTTGGGTTCATCTCTCTCTAAATTCTAGAGAGAAGGGAGAGCAAGGAGGAGGAAGAAGACCAAGATCCGGTCACCGACGGAGCTTCGGAGCTCCAAATCGCGAGCCGTCTTCGAATCCGCGGAGGCAAGGAGATTGCGGTGCTTTTCATACGGGTGGATTTCCATGGCGCAGAGGAAAAACGCAAGGGTAACGATTCTCTTCTTGAGCATGTGAAGCTCTTCTTCCTTTGCATGGGAAAACCCTTCTCCCACGAGTGTGCGGCGAGATTGCGGTATTTCTTGGGGTAGATATGTAAAGTCCCCCTTGTTAGAGTCCGGAATCGTAGTACGAACATAGACATGATGTGTGAAGCCTACCCGGACGTGTTGGTCTGGATCGGTGATGATTTGCTGTGCATTTTTAGTCGGAGAAGACTCTGAGCGTTTTGATTGTTTTTGAGTTGCTATGCGATAGAATGCATCAGGGAATCTTGGGGATTAACCCCGAGGTACACCCGGAAGTCTAGACGGAAACGTATTTCTGTCATATCGGTGGCCTGGGAGCAAATCGGGTACATAGCGGGGCTATGTACCGTGTTTGAACGATATTTGGGACTGGGGAAGCTTAGCCCGCGTCAAAGGCCAAATGGCAACGACGGGGTGAGCAACGGGCTGGTGGACCCCTACCCACTCCATCTGCTCGGTTAAAGCGACCTAAAGTTTTACGTGGGACTTACTGAGGTTTGGAGATCGAGTCTAGGCTACGGCTGAAAGGACTAAATGCTCACGAGGTTGCTACCCTGGGGGTGGTGGCGGAGTCAAGGACCGGACGGGGTTCGGACTGGCCCGCCGAGTAAGTGCCCTGAGAGCACGGCGTGTACGACCGTGTGAGCGTGCACCTGTGATGTGATGCGTATTTCGCTATGTTGCTTGTTTTGCTAACAAGTGCAGGGAAAAAGCTTTGCCGCCCCGGTTTGGGGGCGGAATCGTTATAATTTGGTCAGCATAGCTGACCGTTGCCTTTGTTTACCACCGTGCGGTGGATTGTTGCTTGCAGGTGCTGCGGAGCCGAGTGGTAAATAGCGGGCTAAAGCCCAAGTTGCTGTGCCGGCCCTCGAAGGCCAATTGTCGAGTGTTTTAATTTTTGTACTCATGTGTGACCGGCCTGCGTGCCGAGGTTTGGAAGACACTTTTAATTTAAGCAAACTCTTGTAATGCCTAATGGCCAGTCGTTGTGTGTATTCAACATTCCTATGTTTTGGTTCAGTGGACATTCATGATAGCAAGGTTCTTAACTGTGCAACTTAATAATTGCTTCCGCTAGGTGCTGTGTAGGACGTTGTGATTGGTTGAATGGTTTCAATGCGTAACCAACCGGTCTGTCCGTAGTATATGGCGTCGGGCCCCGGCCGGACCTACTGCTATATGTTATGTGACGGATAGGGCTGTTATAAATTGGTATCAGACTACTGGTTTCGGTCAAGCTTAAATGAATTCGTGGGCGAATTCACTTTAAGGGGTGGTGAGCACATGTGTGTGCGTCATCGTTATAACATGAAATGAACCCATGAATGTCCACTTAGGAATGAAAATACACATGTTTAAGGAACCTGCGTGTTCCTATAAGTCCTTTTTGCAATTTTGTTCAGTCACTTATGGTATTTTGAACGGCTATAGGTGTCTGGAAGTGGAGCGTGGTAGTCTGAACACACGTTTGCTGAGCAAAGTACTGCACCAAGTAACGTTTCTGAGACCCATACGTCTTTGGAAACCATAAGAAGGGTGGTTGAAGCGGTGTTCGCTGTGACCAATGCACAGCATGGGAGTAATGTGCAACCATTTGTCCCTGAGTTGGCCCCAACATCGGGCGGTATTTTGGAGCAAAGGACATTTGGAGGTCAATTAGGGCAGCAGATGAGCATGACTGTGGTGTAGGGAGCGCATTCAATTGACGCGTATTTGTAGACGTTCCTTATGATAAGGCGCTACCCAGGCTTTGAATGGGAAAGCGAGCAATCTATAATTGATAGATTTTATAACGGTCTGCGCAGCGAGTTGCGTATCCTACTGCTAGGACCAAAGTTATTGGGATTCCGAGCTTTGGTGGAATCGGCCAGAGCTTTGGAGGTGGAGTTGGGGAAAACTCACAAAGTACTAGTGGATAGGGTACCAAACCCACAGATCCTATAAGGATTGTCTATCGAAAGACGTTGAATAAAGAGGCTAGATCATCTACTAGCCAAACCACTTACAATTGTTATTCTTGTGGTAAGAAAGGGCACTTTGCCAGAGAGTGTTGGGTGAATGTTCAGAAGACAACGAAAGTTGTGGCAGGAGCAGTTGAAGCCTCTGGTGTAAAGGAAACGATGTTCAAAATGCCAACCTCAAAATCTGGGTACCGTAGGTGGCATAAGAAGGCTAAGAGGTCGGGTCTAGTCCCTTCCTCTAGCACATCCGGAGCGACTACAGTCCAAACCCCGGATGCATGCTTTAGTTGTGTAAAGTCGGGGCACTATGCCCGGGATTGTCGAAGTGGACGCCAAATGTCCGAAAAGAAGTCGGGGGAGATATCTGTAGAGAAAGGCAAGGCAGTGGTGTCCACCACATCATTGTTTACTCTGGCCCAACCAGGAGTGAACACCCTTGGCCAGCAGGAGGACATGTGGTCGACCGTCGGGATGTCAGGTATGGTTTTTCTTGTTAGCAAACTAGTTCCTTATGCCGGATACCTTATGCGTTGTAACTTAGAACTGGAAGTTCTAGGCTTTGTTTTGGAATATTGGTAATCCGGAGAGAGCATAGTTTCGATACGGGAACTTCGCACTCCTGTTATCCGAAGAATCTATATCGCGCATCGGAGTTTTCCCTTTGATGGTAAAGGAACAATTCGGATGGGTTATTGCCCAGTAGTCGTCCAATGCGCGCGGAGATACAGTCTGGGCGGTAAGAGTCTTATTGAAAGTCAAGGATTCGACTTGCTAGCATCGTTGTTGCCGCTAGTAGAGTTCGACGTCATCTTTGGTATGGACTGGCTTTCGGAGCGGAAGGCTTTTATCGTTTGCAACCCTAAAGAGACCTAGCTGGGTGTTGGGCAGGAGACAATGTTATCGGAACTGAAGGGATCGAGAAGGACACTGACGTCTGCCCTCCCGGTGGTCAAGACAGTTTGTGCTGGCGCAAAGCTGTTCTTCACGTTAGTGGAGGCTGTAACGTCTAAGTCCACTCTGGGGAGTATCCCAGTGGTTTATGAGTATCCCGAGGTGTTCCCGAACAATCTCCCTGGAGCCCCACCATAGCGAGAGATCGATTTCACGCTTGAGTTATGCCAGGTGCCAAACCTGTGTCACGCTCTCCCTATAGGTTGATGCCTAAGGTGATAGCGGAGTTAAAGGTTCAAATAGAAAAGTTGATGGAGCAAGGGTATGTGTGTCCAAGCTCGTTGCCTTGGAGCGCACCGGTCCCTTTTACTCAGAAGAAGGACGGGAGCTTGCAATTTTGTATCTGTTGCAGAGAGCTGTATAAGTTTGCAGAAATAGGACAAGTACTAGATCCAAATGATCGATGATCTTTTGATCAGTTAGTCGGGTCTTCGGTGGACTCAGTAGTGGGTCGTAAGTCCGGTTACCCTCATCTGAGAATAAGGGTAAGTGTTATCGCAAAGACGGTGTTAAGCACGAGGAATGAGCAATCCGAGTCTACGATCGTGCCATTTTGGCAATCAAATGTGGCATCAGCGTTCATAGACCGGATGAACGGAACGTTCATGGAGTACTTAGTCCGTTTTGTGATCGTATTCATCGACGACACATTGGGGGTAATTGAAGTGCGAAGGGTATCACTTCTGAATATCTACTTTTGGTTTTGGGGACGCTAAGGAGGAACCATGTATACACCAAGTTCTCCGAACACGAGTCTTGGGTTATCCTCGTAGCGCTCCTCGGTCCTATAGTTGGTAGAGTGGGTGAGCGTGGATCCAGCGTTGTTAGTCTCAATACGAGGGTTGCTTGTGTTGTCTCGGTAGCGGAAGTCCAGAGTTTCTGGTGTGGTTAGCTACCGCAGGCGTTTCGTACAGGACTTCTCGCGGATAGATTTACCCCTCACAACATTGTTAGGGAAAAGCTTAAAAGGTTGTTTAGATGCGCGAGTGCGCCCAAACTTTGAAGGGTTAAAGAGTTGGTCAACCACGGTGCCAGTGTTAAGTTCGCCGAGTGGAACCAAAAGCTGTGAGATCTACGGCACTGCCTTGGGCAGTGGTTTGGACTGCGTGTTGCTGCAACATGGTAATGTTATGGCTTATGGCTCGCATTAGCTGAAAGAGCACGAGGGGTATTGCCCGGTCTGCCATCTGTAGTTAGCGGCCGTGTGTTTTGCGCTTAAGCTGTGGAGGCATTATTCGTACGGCGCATAAGTCGATGTTTGTACCGATCATAGGAGTCTGATATATCAGTTGGATCAAAAGGGTCGGAAATTGAGGCAACAAAAATGGATGGAGTTCCTGGGGGACTATACGTTCGAAATTTTTTTTGTGCCCGTTGTAAGGCAATGTAGTTGCGGATGCGTTGAGACGCAGGGCTTCCGCCCAAGCTAACTAGTTGTAGGTTCATGTTGAGAGTTTGACCCGGTAGTTGGAGATGTTAGTTATCTCTTGTGTTGACAAGCAGACTAGCGTCGAAGCGTAATTGAACTGGTCGGAAGACCAGTATGACCTGGCTGATCGTATTTGGCAGACTATGGTTTGGAAGCAGCGTAAAGGAAATCATGAATACAGCCTCGGTGGGTCAAAATCCCAAATCGACGGTTGAGGGTGGGCTACCAAGGAAAGACAATCGTTCGTGCGGCCCAAGCATGGGTAATCTATGGGTGGAATTATGATACGTTATACCAAGTACTCAACTCACTTGGGAGGCGCGAAGTTGTGCCGAAATTTGAGGAAGTTGCTCTGGCGGCCAGGACCCTAGAAGGGTGTGGCACTATATATGACAAAGTGTCAAGCTTGCGCCTTGGTAAGGGCGGAGTGCCAAAACCCTGGAGGATTCTTGAAATCCTTGCCTATTCCGGAGTGGAAGCTCGACGGCATACCGTTGAACTTTGGGCATGGCTTGCCAAGGTCGCGGTAGGGAAACAACGCCTTTTTGGTGATCGTGGTTTGGTTAACGCAAGTGTCGCACTTCTTTCTGCATAGGAAGGATGATCCGGTGGTATAACCGGCAAAGATGCCTATGGATAACATAGTTAGACCGCACGGTATGCCCCGCAACATTGTGAGCGATCGAGATGGGCGTTTTACGTCCAATGTTTAGAGGTGGTTACAGAAAGTGCTGGAGACTAAGTTGTAGTCTAGTCCAGTCTTACATCCGCGGACGGATGAGAAGACCGAGTGGGTCAATAGGACGTTGGAGGACGTGCTTCGCATGTGCGTTCTGGACTTCGGGAAGTAGTGGGAAGGCCATCTGTTTTGGTAAAGTTTGCGTACAACTTTAACTACCGAGCAAGCATATAAATGGCACCCTTTGAGGCCCTATAAGGTTGAAGTTGTCGCATGTCGTTGTCGTGGCTAGAAACGGATGACACAAAGTTGTAATTAAAGCAAGAGGTGTTAAACACTACCCCTTGGTGTGAACCATATGAGAACTTTTGCTAATCGCTCAGGAGAGGCAAACAAAGTGCATTAACACCACGTATCAGAATGTGGAGTTATCAGATGGCGTATTGGAAGTTTTAGTCGTTCAAGAGTGTTTTGCGGGAGCGACGCTTGGGGAAGCTGAGCCCGGTATACCTTGGACCACTTGAGATTTCTGGAGCGATTTGGGGAGGCGGCGCAAGAGTCTTCGGACTTGGTCACGGGCGATCAAGTAGCGGTGGACGAAGGGTTGACGACTAATGTAAAACCCGTTCGTTTTGGAGACTGTGAAGTCGAGCGACTTTGTCTCAATGAGATCAGGTTGGTCGTAGTCCGGTGGGGAGTCTGTTGAGACACAAATGGCTACTAATGTTCTAGTGCCCTTGAGTGTTCCCTCTGCTACAGAGTCAGTTGTTCAAGTTAGTTCAGAGATAGTGATACCAGCTACAGTTGTAGAGTCATATGATCTACTCACAGAGATTACTACTATTGGTCATGCTGTTGTGACTGAGACTACGGATGATGAGGCTGATGCTGAGATAGTTGTTAATAATGAGTTGAATGTTGCTGATTTTAATGAGGTTGATGATGATGAGGATATGGCTGTTGATAAAGTAAATGATGCAGATAGGGTTGGAGCTGCTGATAATTTAAATGATTATACTGCTATTTCTTCTATATAAATCTGCTCGTAAGTATCCCATTGATTCACTCAGTTGTGTCTGAGGGGGAGCAGGCTCAGTCCTCGGTGTCTATTCACACCAAGGTTGACAGGTTTATCAGAAAACTACAGAGAAGTATTGCAAAGATTCCAAGTTGACCTCCAGTTAAGTAAGAAGAGATTGTTCATATATATAATGAAGAAGGAGAAACCGTAGATGCTTCATCCTGTCCTAGTAGCTCAAGATCCAGGACTATTATCAAAAGCTCACATTTCCCCAATGGCAGAGTCGTCTAGTTACTCAGAGGAAATTGCAGATATTCCCACTCCCTAAGACCCCAAATTGAAGATCCCCCAAGTACAAGTTCAGATCATTCGATTCTAAAGTCTATAGAAGCTATGATGGCAAAGCAGCAAGCTCATTTTGATATATCTCTGTAGAAGGTTCAGAAGAAAATTATGAAGAAAATAAAAGAGACATAATAAGATATAAACAATGGCCTTGCTGAAGTCAAGGTGCGTTTTGATAAGCTGGAATCAAATTTGGACAGCTGGTTTATTAAAGGTAGGCAAGCCATTAATCTCACTATGGCTGGTCTGAAGAGCAATTTGGAAGTACTTCAGAATGTTGATGTGAATGGCAAAACAGTTCTAAATTCCCAAAATGAAGGGTTGAATTACTTTGACGATCAAACGGTCTACTACAGTAATGTTATTATATCATGTGCTCAAAGAAGTCAAAAAGGGGGAGGAAGAAATGAAAGCTAAGGTAAATTCACTTGAAACTTCAATGAAAGAACAATTTAATACAACGAACACCTTCTTCTCGAGAAGCCCGGTTCTGTCGATCCCGATTCATTTTCTTAAGTGCAGTTATTCTAATATTACACTTAGTATATATATACCTACTCCTTCTTCCGCCTTCATTTAGACCAAATTCCTGTTCACCTCCCGAACCAGAGCGGCGTGAGCGAGAGAGAGAAAGTTTTTCCATGATTCTTCCGGTGGCCGCCGACAGTGCTCCGGTGCTCGAAATCTTGAACTGATCTTAGATCCTGAAAGCTCTCAGCGAGAGCTTCGTCATCGTGGTAAAATCTTCCCCATTTCTTGAGTTTTTCTCGTTAGGGTTTTTGGCCCTAACCACTTCTTTGGGTTATTCTTGTTAGATTTCGACATCCCTCGTCTTCTTTAGCCCCGATTTACGACAAAGAGCGATTTGGAGAGTTTCTCCGGTAAAACCAAGGCAAGTGGTGGTTTCACTCCCCTTTTCCCTTCTTTCTCCCGATCTGCTGAAATTTCTAACTTCTTTTATTATTATCATTGATAACTTGCTGATTATAGTGTTGTCTTAATCCTTTGTTTGAAAACATTGGTATTATCTTGTTCTTGATTTTGCTAATCTAACCATGTATAGTGGTATATGTTTTGATAATGCGGTTGAATCTTGCTCTTTTAACCGTCCCTTAACTATTATATAGGACATGTTAGAGTTTATCTAGGATTGTAAATCCTTCCTAAAGGTTGATCAACCGTTCCTTAAATCTAGAAAGGTCTAGTAAAATCCGATGTGCCAAGTCTTGAGATTTATATCATGGTTTTCCTTTGTTGCGGGTGTTAGTGGATGAAACCACCGCCGCAAGGTTTGTTACCTTTATTAGTACCTTGTGGAACTCTACTGAGTGTTGGGGCGTCTGCGATGAATGGTGGAGTGTATGAGTATCCCTCGCAGTTAGATGGATATTATATCTGTGAGGGTGTGTCCGGATGAGCGACCACCTCGTTTGTGTTTTTGGGTAGAGTTGACCACATGTAACTAATAAAGTTTTGAAAATTCTTTCTTATGATTTAATCATGCTTTCTACCTTTTTAGCCATGTGCATCTGGTGTAATTTGTTGTACGTGATGATTCACGAGAGTGCCCTTTTCTAATTTTGGTACTTTACTCGTGTACTCTACTTAAGTACTTTTGCTCTTGGGTTGGTACCCCTTTTGACCTTTGCTTACTTTTGGCTTACTTTTCTGCCACCGTTTGTACCCTTTTATTGAGGTGTTCTGTCTTTGGAATGCCTCAAGTTCGGAGCTTTAGCAGGTAGTGGAGCTGGTTTTGGAGTTCCAGAGCAGCAGTGTTGGCCGTGGTTTTCACCTCGCCGTTGCGAGGTAGCTTGTTGTTTTAGTTTACTTTACCAAGTTCAGACATGCTTTTGTTTTTTGTGGGTTCGTCTTAGATTGTTTACGCCCACAGGATATTTGGTTTTGGATACTTTGCTAGCTGCTAGTTGTTTCCTTATGATGAATTGGATTGTTTACTCTTTGGGATGTTTTATGCTAGGATTACATGTTAGGTATTTTCGAGTATAAAAACTACTATTATTACTTCATCCATTGTATGTCTTAAAATTCTAACTCATTATATTTAGCGACCGTAAAAGCTATTTCTTACTTCTATTATAAGCCTAGAGTCTTGTATATCATGAGTTATCCTATGGGGACGTTTACACTCATGTAGAATGTTTAATCTCATAAAGGAAGTATTTTTCACCGCGTATAACTTGTTTTTCTTAGTGGACTAGATGAGCCACTAAGCCGAGGGATACAACTAAATGCTTAACTTAAACTGGTTTTTTCTCTCTAAATAACTTAAAAATCTTTAATTATGCATTAAGTAGGAGTTTTGCCTGAGCGCTCGCAGTTATCCCCTGCTGACGTGGCATCATGATGTGCATTTTCCCTTACTCTGATATATCTTTAAAGATGGTGAAAAGTGCGGGTTGTGATAGTTGGTATCAGAGGGAGGTTGGTTTGACAAGTTGGTCAAACCAGCCACCCATTGTAGATTTGATTTCCCTTCATCCATTTGCATACATACACCGATGTGTCTTCAGTACGTCTTAGCCGAAGCATAGTCACTACACTCATAGCATGACAAGAAGTATACAGGGCATATTATGTAGTATGGGATTCAGAATATGTGTTTGTATATGGATCCACCATAGGTGGCAACATGTGACGGTTATGTAGTATGAGATGCATAACCACCATCACATGGGTGTCCATTAGCACTTTTTCTTTTCTTATTGCATGCGATGTTATGTAGTATGAGATGCATAACATTTCATGTGTACGCTGCTCATAACATGCATTAAGTCCTTTTTAGGATGCATAACACTTTATACATAGCATATCACCGCATAAGCACACGTGCTAAGTTAAGGTTTACATGATGAACCATGTATACACATGATTTTAAATAAGAATAAAGAATCCATGCATTCATACCATAGGCACATGAGTCAATAGGATGAGAGGATATCATCCTAAGTAGGACATAACGTCATTGTAAAGTCCTAGAGCAAGTTGCAGCATAAGCAAGTGTCTTTTAAGTATGGTCTGAACTAAGTTGTATGGCCTAGTCGTAATCTAGGATTTTGACGAATTGTTTGTTGCCTTTTTTAGAAGTGCAGCCAAAGCGTCCTGCGACGAGGTCGGCTCCCCAGTCGGAGGGTGAGTCGTCAGGTGCGCAAAGCGATGTATTGATCGAGAGTCTGTGTCAGAGCAATGAGGCTCTGTCAAGACAATTAGTTGCGATGCAATCGCAGATTCAGTCCTTGTTGTCTGTCGCTCCTGCGCAGCAACCCTTAGTGCAAGATTATGTTGTGGGTCAAGCCCTACCCATTACTCCTGCTCCTCTAGTGCCCCCGATGACGCTACCACCAAAGATGAATTTTGTCTCGCATTTCCAATGATTAGGACCTCCCACTTATGACGGGAGAGCTGACTTTATGGTTTTGGATGATTGCATCATCGCTATCGAAGAGATGTTCTCATCTTTGGGGATTGCAGAAGCCCAGAAGGTAATGATTGAGGCCTATAAGCTAAAAGGTCTGACAAAGAGCTGGTGGATTCAAAAAAAGGAGAGTCTGAGTGAAGGATACTCGTGGGAATCTTTTAAGAAGATATTGCTTAAGAATTTTCTACCCTCGGTCGAGCAGGACCGCTTGATGAATAATTTCCTACATCTGAAGTAGAGACAGCTCACGGTGAGCGATTATGAGATTGATTTCAGCAAGCTGAGCAGATTTGTTCCTGATTTGGTATCTTTAGAGGCAGGAAGAGTGAAGCGCTTCCTCAGAGGACTAAGAAGCGATGTCAAACAGTGGGCATGCACTTATAGAGTTGAAAGTTATGCTGAGGCAGTGGAAGCCGCTCTGAAAGTTGAGGCGATTGAAAACGCCAAGAATCGAGGTGTCGCGGCAAGAAAAGAGAAGAGGAAAGGTGATGAGGATGGAAGCTCTAGGGCATCTGGACCTTCTTCGAAGAGGAAAAGTGGAGAAATATATAGATTCTGTGGTCGATCCGACCACCCTTATGAAAGGTGTTTCAAAAGGACTGCCACTCTGAAGCAGCAGCAGGTGCTCGCCATCCAAGGCACACCCAAGGGAGATCTGGTATGCACGTTCTGTACAAATAAGGGACATGACGTGAGTCGTTACTGGTCGAAGGATAAGGCTTGCTTCCAGTGCGGGAAGAAGGGGCATCTGAAGTCTTCATGCCCCCAGGCTCAGTCCCCACTGCAGCCTACCCCGCTTCGGGCTCTGCCGTCGCCGCTAAACCAGGACAGAGGGAAAGGAAAGCTTAATGTGGTGACCAGGGAAGAAGCTCAGACCTCTACCCAAGTGATATCAGGTTAGATTCTAGTTTAACTTTTACTCTCCATTATTTGTCCTAGTTTTCATTCGTTTAGTTATATATGTTACGATTTTAGGGGAGTTTAAGGTGAGGAATAGGTGGGCGCGTGTTCTTTTCGATTCGGGTGCCACCCATTTCTTTATGGCGCGGAGTTTCGTAGATAAGCATCGTTTGAACGTGGATCAATTAGGAAATTCCTTCAACGCCAAGCTTCCCTCCGGAGATCTGGTGGTATCAAATCAAGGAATTCAGAGATGCCCTATTTGTCTAAGTGATTTCCTAACTTTTGCGGATTTTATTGTGTTGGACCTGGCAATTTCGACGTGATTATGGGCATGGACTGGTTGTCCAAGTATTATGCGGTCATCCAGTGCAAGACAAAGCGACTGGATTTCAAGATGGACAACGGCTAACCTATGAGTGTCTATGGTTTTCAGGGCAAGGGTTCTCTAATTATTTCTACGGTACGTGCTTGTCGAGCTCTAGAGTCTGGTTGCGAGGTGTATCTTGTTTCTATTTTTGCTTTGGAAACAGCTTTTGTTACACCACATCTTGAGGATATCTTGGTGGTGCGAGGGTTTCCAAATATCTTTCCTAATAGTCTTCCAGGACTTTTCCTGAGAGAGAGGTGGAGTTCGTGATAGACCTAGAGCACGGTACTCGCCCTATTGCTAAGGCACCGTACTGTATGGCTCCATGTGAGTTATAAGAGTTTTGCACTCAGCTGGATGAGTTGTTTCAGTGTGGCTTTATTAGGCCGAGTTCTTCTCCGTGGGCTACCCCTATTTTGTTCGTAAAGAAGAAAGACAGTTCCATGAGACTCTGCATAGATTGTCGAGAGTTAAATAAGGTTACCATCAAGAACAGATATCTGTTGCCTCAGATTGATGATCTATTTGATCAGTTGTGGGGATGTGCTGTGTTTTCGAAGATTGATCTTCGTTCAGGCTACCACCAGTTGAGGGCCTGTGAAGCTGATATACCACGGACGGCTTTCATTTCCGGAATGGGCATTTTGAGTTCTTGGTGATGTCCTTTGGTTTGACAAATGTCCCCTCTGCTTTTATGAACTTAATGAATAGGATGTTCAAGGATTTCTTGCACCATTTTGTGGTCGTGTTCATAGATGACGTCCTCGTGTATTCCCATAGTGTTGCGGAGCATGCTCAACACTTACGCTTTGTTTTGTCAACCCTAAGGGAGCACAAACTCTATGCCAAGCTGAGTAAGTGTGAATTCTGGTTACCCTAGGTGTCTTTTCTGGGCCATATTGTGGGCAAGTATTTCCATAGACCCGACCAAGATTTCTACTGTGATGGAATGGAAGAGACCTTCTACACCTAAGGAGATTAGGAGCTTCTTAGGCCTGGACGGCTATTATAAAAGGTTCGTGAAAGGGTTCTCTGTGTTGTCTGCACCTCTAACTAGACTTACACAGAAGAATACCGCGTTCATTTGGAGCAATAAGTGTGAAGAAGCTTTCCAAAAATTGAAGAAGAGATTGTGTACTGCTCCAATTTTAACTTTGCCTACTGAAGGAGTCGAGTACGCTGTGTATGTGGATGCATCACACATTGTACTTGGTTGTGTTTTGATACAAGAAGGGAAGGTGATAGCGTACAGATCAAGGAAATAAAAGATTCATGAAACGAACTATCCTACGCATGATTTGGAGTTTGTTGCTGTAATTTATGCACTGAAGCTTTGAAGACACTTATTATATGACGCGTTGTGCAAGATCTACACAGACCATAAGAGTTTGAAGTACATCTTCACTCCCTAGGAGCTGAATCAGCGCCAGCGTAGGTGGTTAGAGTATATGGCTGATTATGAAGTGGAGATCTTGTATCACCCAGGAAAGGCTGACGTAGTAGCCGATGCTTTAAGTAGGAAGACAGCCAAAATCTTCAATCTATCTATGCAATCCCTGGTGGAAGAATTCCTGTAGATGGACATCAAAGTTGGGAGTAGTACTGGGCCTTATAGTTTGGAAGCAGAAGAGCCCTCTTTGATTTTCCTTACCAGAGTGCACCAGAAGGATGATCCTAATTTATTGCATCTCCGGAATAGAACTAAGAAGGGAGAGCTACCTGATTTCTCTTTGGACGAGTTAGATACTCTGAAATATCGGGGTAGATTTTGAATCCCCACTTTTGGTGACATTCGGGCTAAGATTTGCAAGGAAACTCATGGTTCCAGTGTTGTCTACCATCCTGGTTCCACAAAAATATATAAAGATTTGAAGCAAATTGTTTGGTGGTCGGGAATGAAGAATGATATAATAATGTGAAAGTGAGAGTAAGATCTATCTCAACTCTAGAGGGGGGTGAATAGAGTTTATTTAAATTAATTTTCACAGTTTTGAAATAATCAGCACATATAAAATTCAATTTATAGTATAATGTAGAGTGCTAGTAAAGAGTTAAAAACAAAGAAGTAAAGAGCACAGCACACAACATATCAATCACACAAACAAGCCAGAAGACACAAGGAAATATAGTGGTTCCCCAAAAACCTGGGTACATCCACTCTTCTACCACCCTTGGTAGGAATCCACTCAGGATGAGTTGATCAGGTGTCCTGACACCAATGAGCTTTTGATAAGGTGCTCAAAACCAAAACTGGATTTTTTGATATGGTGTCTTGCCACCACTGAGTTTTGACAAGGCTCTCAGAACCAGACAGAACTTTTGAAGGGAGTTCAAGAATCCTTTTATAGCAGAAAAAGAAAAGATAAAGAGGTGAAGTTGTCTTCTCTGTTCTCAAATCAAATGAGAGAAGACTAGTGGATCTTTTGTTGTCAAAGCTCCCCCTGAGATGTAGACAGGTTCAGGAATGGAAGCTTTGCTCTAGGGTGATAGGTCTTCAGAAGTTTAGATCTCCAGCAAAAGATTGTTTCAGCAAAAAGGCTGAAAGATGAGGTGTCTGGAGTTCTTGAGATGAAGCTGTGATCACTTTTCTGTAAGCAAAAAGATTGTTATTCTGATTCTTCAGAATTGATCACTTGTTATCTGTCACAGCTTAAAACTTGTTGTTGTGCTCTCTGTGTATATTATTGTATATTCTATCTGACTGAAGATAAAAAGGAAGATCTGATTCTCTGAAAAAATTCTTGTCAAAGATAGCCGTTGGCAGTCATAAATGTCTTCCATAAAAAGTCTTGTCTTCTAGAGGAAGGTCCAATAAAACATTCCCTGAATAATTCCTTGAAACTTGCTCCAGAATAAAGACAAACGGCTGGCAGATCTCCTTGACATAAATGCTGAGAGAATTCAAAAACATTCCAAAGACTGGCAGCATTTGAATCCTTAGAATCGTTGATCTCTCAGAAAAATCGTCGATCTGAGCTCTACGATCGTCGAACTGAGCTCAGAGATGGAAACAGATCAAACAGACAGAAAACGTCGAACTGAGCTCGAAGATCGTCGAACCGAGCTTAGCGACCTGAAGAATAGCTGAATAGAGATCGTCGACCTGAGCTCGAAGAACGTCGACCGGAGTTCGACGATTTATCGAAGTTGAGCTCAGAGAGCGTTGAACCGAGTTCGACGTTTCGTCGACCGGAGCTCGACGAAAATTGCCTTAGACTTGGCTCTATATCCTTGATCTTGGAATGGTCCTGGGGGCAGCTTCAAACCTAAGTTCTAAGCCCTAGACTCATTCTAATGTTGACCTTTACAACTATACAACTAGGTCAACCTGGTTTCCTAAGACAAACATAGTGATCCTTACCCAAATTAGTAATAGGGTGTTCCAACAATCTCCCCCTATTTGGGTTAGTATTACTATTTACAGACAGAATTAGGAAATAAATAAGCATACATTCAAAACAGAAGCTAAATCAACAATGCAATAAGAAAGATATATCAGCAATGCAGATCACAGATAAAAAGTCAGCAAATATCCAGAGGAGGATGATTGTTCAGCTTACACAATTCACTTCTTCTCAGTTCCCTTTTTAAACATAATTTCTCTGTTGGGATTGAGGGCTTCTTTCTTGAATCTTCTATCATCTTCTGCACCTAAGGAAGTTTGAGATCTGGGCCTTGGAACTACAGCCTCAGGGTGCAGCTTCATATAATCTTCTGGATTAAAGAATTTTCTTGATGCATATCTCTCTAGTTCTTTCTTTCTCTGATTTGATAGAGTTGTTATGTTGGAAGTGTCCTTGCCTTGCTCTCTAGCCTTTTTCATTTGATCAAGAGCAGCCAACTCTTTCATTCTAGCTGTCCAGGATAAGGGGTTGTTCTCAGGATCCTCAAATGGAACAGGAGGTTCATATCTGTTGATGGATTCAGAATCAGTAGGAGGAGTCCTGGAGACAACTGTATCTTTTAGCTTATAAGGGAAAGGACCTGAAGTAGAATCAGTATGGCCTTGTCCTTCCCTTTGTTGAAATCTATGCCCTCTCTGGCTTCCTCTATATTGACCCCTTCTAGATTGATATCCCCTTTGATGTTGCCCCCTTTGATAGTATCTCTAATAAGACTGGGAGGAGCTTTGTCTGGAAGCTGGAGCTTGAGAGGCTGAGCCTGAACCAGAATCTGGAGGAGGAGGAGGAGGAGGCTGATACTGAGAAGATCCTTTTTCATACTTGTCCAGCTTCCTTCTCTTCTTCATAGCCTTTAATTGGTTCTTGGAATACTGCATCCAAGGCTCAGATATGGGGCAGTTATGCAGAATATAGTAGGGAATGTCATTAGAATTCTTTGCCTGAGCTGGGGGGACTGTCATCATGGCCTTGCTTCTGGCCTTCCTCTTCTTGGCAATAGTATTTGCAGAGTCATCTGATTCAGTTTGAAATTGATCACTCTCTGAACTTTGAGGTCTGTCATACAAATCATCAATGCTTTTTATGTATTTCTCTTGTAACTTCAACTGATCAGGAGTCAGGGCAGGAGCAGCAGCAGCAGCAGAAATTTGAGCAGAAGGAACTTTTGAAGCATAAACAACATCACATATAGGTTCTTCCAAGTAAGAAGCAAGTTCTTCAGCAGCAGATGTAGCTTCAATTACAGGAACCATTTCAGTATCTTCAGTAACAGCAGCAGCAGCTTCATCAACAAGAGGCACAATGGCCTTAGTAGCAGCATCAAAGATGGAAACATAAACATCTATAGCCTTCCAGGAATTTACATATGCTTCAATTTGGCTGGGATCATAGACAGAAATAGGCACAATGGCCTTAGACAAGTCTTTAGTATGTGGAACTGGCAAAGATCTGAAGAAAACTGTATCAAACTCAGAGAGCAGGCTCTGGAGATCCATTGCAAAAGAAGGAGCAGGAGCAAGAGTTGGAGCAGACTCAGGCACAACCACTACTTCAGAAGGCATCTCCCCCTGCCTGGATTCAGGGAGAACTGAATCAAGGCACCCAGAAGAGGTAATTGCCTGAGAGGGAATGAAGGAGGAGAGCTGGGAAGACAGCGCCTTGACATGGGTCAGGAGTGGAGCCAGAGTAGTCTCCAGTAATGAGGTTAGCTTAGGAGCTAGCAGCTCATATAACCTGTCTGCCAGGGCTGATAGATCGACATGCTCAAGAGGGGCTTGAGCAAAGGTAGGAGAGAAGGTTGATGGAAGGATGTTGGCTGGAGCTGGTGGCAAGGAGAATGTGGAGATAGGAGGTGAGGGAATGGATGGCTCTGAGAGTGGAATGGTGAAGATAGAGGTTGTTGAGATGGAGCTAGATGAGGCAAGAGATGGGGTGAAGGATGGTTGAGAAAGAATTATGTGCAGCATTTGTTGGAATGAGGAGGTAGAGGGAGGCTCAGGAGGAGTGGAAGTTGAATCATCCATAAAGGAATCATCTACAAGGGAAAATGATGGTGAGGTGAAGATTGGATAAGAGAAAAGAGGATGGAATTCCTCTGAGGTAGATGCTGGAGGGGGTAAAACTGGTGAAGAAATGGTAATGGGGGAAGATATGGCTATGGTGGTGATTGGAGGTGAGGATGAAATGGTTGGGATAGAGACAGCTGGAGGAGGAGGAGAAGCAGGCAACACTTCTGCTAGGGCAGAGACCAGAGGTGGAGTGACTGAGGCAGTCCTGGTGCCTGAAGTCAGTGGAGCAGCAGCTCTGGTAGGGTTTACAATCTGCCTGTCCCATTTGCTGAAAAGGGCACAGGAGAGCCTCTTGGATGCATTAATGAACATCCCAGAAGAGGTTAGCAGCTCAGGGCATCTGGAATGCAGATAGACCCCTAGAATTCTCCCAAAACTGACAGCAGTCTTATTCAGCTTCTTCTTAATCAGGTTGAAGAAAATTGATCCCCAGTCTAGATGTTTCTTATCAAGCAGAGCTCCCATTAAACAAAATTGATATCTTGATATGGTATCATGGGCTGAGTGCTTGGCCATAAGCACTTTCCCAACTACATCAGCCAAAAATTGAAATTCTATCGACATATTTTTCTTCAGCAGCTTGTTAGGGTTTACAGCATTGTGACCCATTCTATCAAGCATGGAGTCATATTCCTCTCCAGATAACTCTATGGAATCTTCTCCAGAACTAAGATGAAAAACTTTAGTTAAAAGAGTCGGGGACAATTGTACCTGAGTCCCTTTTATGAAGCCGACGACAGAGTTCTCATTCTTATCTGTCGCTGTATAACACCATTCTTTTATTTCTTCTGATGCAATCTTCATTCTGGTAGTCATTATTTGGGATAACTCCTGTTCTCTGAATAGATTGAGAATGTCTTTGAAGCGCTGATCGCTTCCATCAAATGAGTTCATGTCGATATCAAACCCGGTGTCGAATTTCATTTTGGAAATCGCAGCACTGGAGCCAGCCATTTGTACCTGCAACAAAGAACCAAACACGACCAAGCGTAGAAGATTTGGAGGGAAAAAGAAGAAAGTTGCAGAGAGTATGAAAGCACAAAGATGAACGACGGCTGAAGAAATGATTTTATATTAGGGTTCGACGGCGAAACGGAAAATCGTGGAGCTCGGTTCGACAAAACGTCGATCTCAGCTCGACGATTTGGGCGACAGACGGAATCTGAAGAGACTTCAATATCTTCGATCTTCGTTCGACGATGTTGAAAAGCGTTGAGCTCCGCTCGACGACCTCTGAACAGAAAGAGGGAGAACCTGGAGCTAACGGAGGCGCTGAACTCAAATCGACGATTTCGGAAACGTCGATCTCTGGTCGACGTTTTTTAGAAAAACTTCGATCTACGTTTGACGATGTCTGGGTAAGCGTCGAGCGCAGTTCAGAGACAAAGCCTATTCTACAGACACAAAAAGAACTGAATTTTTTTAGCCTAGTTTTGGTGTGTTTTAACTTTTCAAAAATCTTGTAAATTAGTTTAGGCTTCCTCCATCTAACATGCCTAACTGATTTAGGAAGAAACTGTGTTTCTTTTCATCCAAAGGCTTGGTGAAAATATCCCCCCTTTGCAAATCAGTAGGGATATATTGAAGTTCAATTTTATTTTTCTCTACATTATCCCTTAGAAAATGATGCCTAATCTCTATGTGTTTTGTCCTACTATGGAGGACTGGATTTTGTGCTATAGAGATAGCACTAGTATTATCACAAAAAATTTTAGACTTCTCTATGTTGTAGCCATAGTCTATGAGCTGATTTTGTATCCACAATATTTGTGAACAGCAACTGCCTGCAGCCATATATTCAGCTTCAGCAGTTGAGGTTGACACAGATGTTTGCTTCTTACAAAACCAGGAGACAAGTCTGTCACCAAGGAACTGACAAGTTCCACTAGTGCTTTTCCTGTCTACTCTGCATCCAGCATAATCAGCATCTGAAAATCTAGTTAGTTCAAATCCTGAGTCTTTTGGATACCAGAGTCCTAGATTTGGACAACTTTTTATATATCTAAGAATCCTTTTAACTAGAGTTAGGTGTGACTCTCTAGGGCTTACTTAGAATCTAGCACATATGCATGTAGCAAACATTATATCTGGTCTACTAGCTGTAAGGTACAATAGAGAGCCAATCATTGCTCTATAAGTTGTCTGATCAACTGGTTTCCCATGTTCATCAGCATCCAATACAGCATTGGTAGGCATGGGTGTTTTCATACAATATGCCTCAGACATACCAAATCTCTTAACCAATTCTTTAGCATACTTGGTTTGGGAAATAAATATGCCCTCAGCATGCTATTTTACTTGCAATCCTAAGAAGAAGGAGAGCTCACCCATGCTACTCATTTCAAATTTGGAATGCATTAGGTTGGAAAACCTTCTGCACAAGTTTGAATCAGTAGATCCAAATATGATATCATCTACATAAATTTGTACTAGTAGGGTATGGGACTTATGGGTTCTAATAAAAAGAGTTTGGTCTACTCTCCCCCTAACAAAATCATTTTCTAGAAGAAAGCATGCTAGGGTCTTATACCATGCTTTAGGAGCTTGCTTGAGACCATATAATGCTTTATGCAATTTGAAAACATAATCAGGGTGAGTTAGAGAGATAAAACCTGGAGGTTGTCTAACATAGACTTCCTCTTTGATGTCCCCATTGAGAAATGCACTCTTCACATCCATCTGGTAGACCTTGAATCCCTTGTGAGCAGCATAAGCTAGGAATATTCTAAAGGCCTCTAACCTTGAAACTGGTGCAAAGGTCTGGTCATAGTCTATTCCTTCTTGTTGAGAATAGCCTTGAGCAACTAGCCTTGCCTTGTTTCTGACAATAACTCCTTGATCATCCAGCTTGTTTCTGAACACCCACTTTGTTCCAACAATGGAGTGATCCTTTGGCTTAGGCACTAGTTCCCAAACTTTATTCCTTTCAAATTGATGCAACTCCTCTTGCATTGCAATGATCCAGTGTGGATCTTGCACTGCATCTTGAATGGATTGAGGCTCAACTTGAGATAGGAAGCAAGTATGCATCAGGTTTTGGTTGACCTGATTTCTGGTTTGCACACCAGCTGAGATGTCTCCAGTTACTTGTGAAATTGGATGATCTCTTGTTGTTACTAAATCAACAGGGGGTGTTGATTGTTCACCAACCTGTGTTATTGTTTCCTCTTGTGGAATAACAACTGGCTCTTCAGGATGATTTTCTTCAAGAGGTTGAACTTCTTCTTCATCATCACTGCTCTCATTCTTTTGCAGAATAGGTTGAGTGGTTGTATCCTCTTCTTTAACCTGTAATCTTTCCATACTTTCTGAAATAGAGTGTACCTGCAAAGGTTCTATGGTAGAAGTAGACTTCTCCTTATAACACATGTTAGTCTCATCAAAAGTAACATGAACAGATTCTTCAATTTTACAGGAAGATTTATTATATACCCTATAGGCCTTGCTGATCATGGAGTATCCCAGAAACACTCCTTCATCAGCTTTAGCTTGGAATTTTGCTAGATACTTCTTGTCATTATTATGAATATAACAAGTACACCCAAAATTTTTAAAATAATCTATTTTAGGTTTCTTCCCTTTGAGCAATTCATAGGGAGTCTTGCCCTTTAGTTTATGTATCAGGCTTCTGTTTAGCACATAGTTGGAGGTGTTCACTGCCTCAGCCCAAAAGGATAGAGGTAGGTGAGCATCTGTCAACAATGTAGTAGCAGATTCAATTAGGGTTCTATTTTTCCTTTCAGCTACCCCATTTTGTTGAGGAGTTCTAGGAGCTGAGAAGGTGTGCCTGATCCCTTCACTTTGATAGAACTCTTG
Organism: Platanthera zijinensis; assembly: GCA_039513925.1. NCBI lineage: Eukaryota > Viridiplantae > Streptophyta > Magnoliopsida > Asparagales > Orchidaceae > Platanthera > Platanthera zijinensis. Next base: position 94,693,105 of record CM077097.1, read on the forward strand.
CATAAGAAGAGAATCAAACTCTGTCCCATGATCACTTCTGATCAGGGCAATGTGAGTGTTGAACTCAATCTGTATACATTTGAGAAACTCTGTCAAACACTTAAAGTTATCAGACTTCTTCCTCATAAAGAATACTCATGTGAATCTAGAGAAGTCATCTACAATCACTAAAGCATAAGATTTCCCTCCTAAGCTTTGTACTGTAATGGGTCCAAAAAGATCCATGTGCAACAAATACAGAATCCTAGGTGAATCACTCTTATTAAGTGACTTAAAGCTATTTTTAGTTTGCTTGCTTAATTGACAAGCCTTGCAAAGTCCTTCCTTCTTGTAGGGGCCAGAAGGTAGTCCTCTAACAAGGTTGTCCTTGGATAGCCTAGCAATGGTTCTAAGGCTTAAATGTCCTAATCTTTTATGCCATAAAACATTTGGCTTAGATATGGAATTGAATAAACAGATATCTACTTTAGATGAAAGAAAATCTACTAAGTAAATGTTACCTGTCCTTTTACCTGTTAACACAGTTATGTTATCCTCTGACTTGATCTTGCACAGGGATTTGTTGAAAGTTACCTTGTATCCTTCATCACATAGCTGACTGATACTTATCAGATTGTGCTTCAGTCCTTCTACATATGCCATCTTCTTGAAAGTGACTGAGCCTATCTGAGCAGCACCATATCCTTTGGTTTGGCCAAAATTTGAATCACCAAAAATCACTTTGGGTCCAAGTTTGGTTATGAAGGATGATAGGTTCTCCCTGTTCCCTGTCATGTGCTTTGAGCACCCACTATCCAGATACCATTGTTGGTTAGATACTGGATAGGTCTTCACCTGTACAAAAACAGCTTATATGTTTTTGACCCAGTTTACCTTGGGCCTAAGTTGATATCCTTTGAATTCAGAAATGAAAGACATCCCAAGTTGACTCTTATAACCTTCAGGATGATATCTCCTAGGAGGTACTATCCATTCAGTATAGGGGTTAAATCTTTGGGATGTGGGACTTCTGGGATTGAATCTAGATGTGCCATTGAAGGAGTGTTCACAGACCTGATCTCTGTTCGACGATTGTCGAGCTAAGGTCGACGATCTTGGGTCAGATCGCCGATCTCTGTTCGAAGATCGATTATTCTGGAGTTCAGAGTTTGGATATCGTCGAGCTGAGGTTGACGATCTTGGGTTGGATCGTTGAGCTCTGCTCGACGCAATCTGTTGAACTGAAATTTTCTCTGGCAGATCTGCATTCTTCATAGCTACCTCTACTACTCCCTTCCCTTTGTCAGAGATAAATTTGATTGGAGTTGTTAATATTATAGGTTGGCTGGATGAAGCACCCAAGCCCAGTGTACTATTAAATCTAGAGTTCACTGTGCTTGTAATGTCCATCAGTCTGATACTTCTCCCATTTAGGGATTCTTCAAACTTTTTGGCCTTTGATAGTTCACTTTTCAGTGAAGCTATCTCCTCCCTACAACATTCCAACTCCTCAGAGAGTTTGAGGTTCTCTAATTTTATAGTGCTATACTCAGATAGTTGTTTTCTGAGGGAAGTGATTTCCTTCTCAGACTCCAACAGATCTAGGCATAGTATCTTAAACTCATGTTTAAAATCCTCAGAACTGAAATCAAATGAATTGATTACCTGATCTTCTTCTAGTTGAGCTTCTGAATCTGATTCTGACTCTTCTGCTTCTGAGTCTGTTTGAGAGGCATTGATAGCTATCATGCAGAATTCCTTTTCATCAGCATCATCCTCATCATCACTGGAGTTGGATGAGGCTTCAGAGTCTTCTTCAGTTTCACTCCATGTCTCAGCAACAAATCCCTTCCTTGTATGTGTGTTCTTGCTGAAGGAGGGTTTGTCTGAGCTATTCTTTCTGAAGTCTTTTTCTTTTCTTCTTTCTCTTCTATCTTTCTTGTCCTTGTTCTTATTTTCTGGACAGTCAGGCACAATATGGCCTGGTTTCCTGCAACCAAAACATATGATTTCTTTATTGTTATTTGATTTACCATACCTTGGTTTATCATGACCCTTGTATGATCTCTTTCTGAAGTCTTTTCTGGCCATCTTGTAGAATCTTTTGGCTAGTAGACTTAGGAGCTCATCATTTCCTGTAGCTTTATCTTCAGGCTCCTCTTCTGCAGCTTTGAAGGCTATGGTCTTTTCTTTCCTTGTGACTGGAGAAGTAGCCTTTTGTTCTTCTTTTCTGTTTTTAATGAGCAGCTCATAGGATTTGAGCTTGCCCAGGAGAGCTTCAGTGGTAATCTCATTTAGACTTCTGGCATCTTTGATTGGCCAGATTCTTGAATCTCAAGCGCTGGGGAAGCACATTAGGATTTTGTCATTAAGCTCAGTCAATGAGATTTCTTTATCCAAGGTCTTCAGTTCATTGACAATCAGACTTAATCTGTTGTACATGTCTGCAACTGACTCAGCTTCTCCTTTCTTGAAGTTCTCATATTAGGTTATGAGGTGAGATCTTCTGTCTTTCCTCTCATCAGCAGACCCTGAGACAATTTCAGAGAGCTTGTCCCAAATTCCTTTGGCTGAGTTGCAGTCAGCTACCTTCTGAAATATCTCATCAGACATTGTCTGAGCTAAGATGTTCATGGCCTTTGCATCTGCAGTTTTCCATTTCTTTATGTCTGCATCTGTTCCTGAGGGAGGTGGAACAGCATTTGTGCTTGAGCTTGCTGGTGGACTTGGACAAACTGTCAAGACAGAATTGAAAATATCTTCATCAATAGAGTTCATATATAGTCTAATCCTTGCTTTCCAAAGTGCAAACTTAGATAGGTTGCACAGTGAAGGTCTGGTGCTTGCATAATCCTTGTTCTGCGCCATGTCTTTGAATAATATAAGATATAAAGAAAATAACCCTCTTAAGAGATAGATTTTACCAAGGATCTCTTGGTTCAGGTGTTAGCCTGTATGAGCAACCAACCTCCCTCTGATACCAATTGAAAGTGAGAGTAAGATCTATCTCAACTCTAGAGGGGGGGGGTGAATACAGTTTATTTAAATTAATTTCACAGTTTTGAAATAATCAGCACATATAAAATTCAATTTATAGTATAGTGTAGAGTGCTAGTAAAGAGTTAAAAACAAAGAAGTAAAGAGCACAGCACACAACATATCAATCACACAAACAAGCCAGAAGACACAAGGAAATATAGTGGTTCCCCAAAAATCTGGGTACATCCACTCTTCTACCACCCTTGGTAGGAATCCACTCAGGATGAGTTGATCAGGTGTCCTGACACCAATGAGCTTTTGATAAGGTGCTCAAAAACCAAAACTAGATTTTTTGATAAGGTGTCTTTCCACCACTGAGTTTTGACAAGGCTCTCAGAACCAGACAGAACTTTTGAAGGGAGTTCAAGAATCCTTTTACAGCAGAAAAAGAAAAGATAAAGAGGTGAAGTTGTCTTCTCTGTTCTCAAATCAAATGAGAGAAGACTAGTGGATCTTTTGTTGTCAAAGCTCCCCCTGAGATGTAGACAGGTTCAGGAATGGAAGCTTTGCTCTAGGGTGATAGGTCTTCAGAAGTTTAGATCTCCAGCAAAAGATTGTTTCAGCAAAAAGGCTGAAAGATGAGGTGTCTGGAGTTCTTGAGATGAAGCTATGATCACTTTTCTGTAAGCAAAAAGATTGTTATTCTGATTCTTCAGAATTGATCACTTGTTATCTGTCACAGCTTAAAACTTGTTGTTGTGCTCTCTGTGTATATTATTGTATATTCTATCTGACTGAAGATAAAAAGGAAGATTTGATTCTCTGAAAAAATTCTTGTCAAAGATAGCCGTTGGCAGTCATAAATGTCTTCCATAAAAAGTCTTGTCTTATAGAGGAAGGTCCAATAAAACATTCCCTGAATAATTCCTTGAAATTTGCTCCAGAATAAAGACAAACGGCTGGCAGATCTCCTTGACATAAATGCTGAGAGAATTCAAAAACATTCCAAAGACTGGCAGCATTAGAATCCTTAGAATCGTTGATCTCTCAGAAAAATCGTCGATCTGAGCTCTACGATCGTCGAACTGAGCTCAGAGATGGAAACAGATCAAACAGACAGAAAACGTCGAACTGAGCTCGAAGATCGTCGAACTAAGCTCAGCGACCTGAAGAATAGCTGAAGAGATATCGTCAACCTGAGCTCGAAGAACGTCGACCGGAATTCGACGATTTATCGAAGTTGAGCTCAGAGAGCGTTGAACCGAGTTCGACGTTTCGTCGACCGGAGCTCGATGAAAATTGCTTTAGACTTGGCTCTATATCCTTGATCTTGGAATGGTCCTGGGGGCAGCTTCAAACCTAAGTTCTAAGCCCTAGACTCATTCTAATGTTGACCTTTACAACTATACAACTAGGTTAACCTGGTTTCCTAAGACAAACATAGTGATCCTTACCCAAATTAGTAATAGGGTGTTCCAACACAAGGTTTGTGTCAGAATGTTACACGTGTAAGCGTATTAAGGCAGACCATAGGAGACCTGGTGGTAAACTAACACCGCTTGATATTCTAAGTTGGAAGTGGGAGAGTATTTTGATTGATTTCATCACTGGTTTACCAAAATCTCCCCGTGGGCACGATTCTGTTTGGGTGATAGTTGATAGATTGACTAAGTGTGCTCACTTTGTGCCCTTTAAGATTGGGTATTCTATGAAGAAGATAGATGAGTTATACCTTGATGAAGTCATCAGATTACATGGAGTGCCGGTTAGCATTGTGTCGGATCGGGACTCCCGATTTATGTCTTGTTTTTGGAAGAGTTTACACAATGGGTTGCGTATCGATTTAAGGTATTCTACCGCCTATCATCCGCAGACAAATGGTCAGATGGAAAGGGTGAATCAGATCGTGGAAGACATGATAAGGTGTTATGAAAGTGAGGGGATAAGTTGTAAACTACTCTAGAGGGGGGGTGAATAGAGTATTCAAATTTATGAATAACTAGTCAGCTCCCTTGGAGTTTATTTGCGGAAAAAATAATCTGATACTTGAACCCTAAGAGCCTAACACAGTGAAGTGCACAAGTGAGAGAGTTAACTGAAATTTCAGTTTAACTATAAACCTATCACAGCAACTAGCAATCCTAGGTAGTTCTATCACAGCCACAAAATAAACAATTAAACAAAAACAGCCAGAGAGACACAGGATATATAGTGGTTCCCTCTAAATAGGTACTCCACTCTTCTACCACCCTGGTAGGAATCCACTACAGGTTTTTGCTAAGGTGCCCTGCCACCAATGATCTGATTCAGGTAGATCAAACAGACCCTTTGAGCTTTTGATAAGGATGCTCAACCACAGGTTGTTGATAAGGTGCCCTGTCACCAATGTTCACTTTTGAAGAGGTGTGAACAAACTCTTTTACAAAGGGGTTGAGAGGGTTAGATTATCTTCTCTGTTGTAAATACAGATTAGAGAACACTTGTGGATTCTCTAAAGAATCAAAGTCTCCCCCTGGCTCAGTGAAAGTCCAGGGAAAGCCTTTGCTTCAGGATGAAGGAGTTTCAGATATACTGAAACTAAATCCTCAGAGATCTGTAGACTGATTTTTATCAGGTCTTCAGATTCTGGAGCACGTGAAGCAGATCTGGAGCTCTTTCTGAAGTCTTGAAAACTCTAAGCAGATGCTCAGGAGACTTGAGAATGAAAGAAATTGCTCTGGGCTTTTTCTTCAGGGGAGCTTTTCTTCTTCTGATTGTGAGATTGTGAAGAGTTGCTCTGAAGATGCTTGAGAGAATGAAGCACAAAAAAAATAACTATGTATCTGTAGCTTGTTTATTTTTCTGAGAAAAATCTCTCTTAAATATCTTCTCATTTTTCTTTTGGAACGGCTCTATTGATTTGAATTCTCGAGCCCTGCAACAGATTATCTCAAAATAGAATATAGCAATAGGAATAGAATGACCTATTAGCTTACTGTCAGTCCCAATGAGGAATTAAATAAGTGGGAAAATATCTCAGTATAAAGACTTACCATTCTTGGAAATAGCAAACAGTGCCAACGGCTAGAATACAGCCTGGCAATATATTTTGTATAATAGGACAAAAAAATGCTTTATCAAAATACTGAATCCCGTGATTTAAGCTTGACATATTTGGTAATTAATTTATTTTGAATTTAAGCCATAAATCTGCAAAAACAACTTCAGAAAATTCTCTAACCACAAGCTAAAATACTTGGAAATAAACCAAGGAATATAATGAATACGAAAAGATAAAGGCAGACAATAATCATCGAACAGGGGTTCGATGATCGTCGACCTAGCTAACAGATCGTCGACTAAGAGCAGAAATCTGTCGAAACAGAAATCGTGAAGCAAGAACACGATCGTTGAACTGCTGATGGAAGATCGTCGACCAACCTTCAGAGCGTAATAAACTTGCTCTGAGATCGTCGACCAGCGGTCGACGATAATTGTCTTGACTTCAACGATTCTATAGCCCTGCTATCGTCGACCAATGATCGACGATCGCGAGGCCTCGTTCGACGATGGTCGAACGGAAAAATGCCTTAACCAAAAATACATCTAGAACTTCTAGCCTAAGCTCTAGGTCAGTTATAAACTGTCCTAGGGAAACTGAACAAGGCCTAATCATGATCATATATAGTTATATGGATCAAGAGGGGCTGGAAAGGGATTACATAAGCCAAATCACATCCAGGGTACCAACAATCTCCCCCTATTTGGGTTATGTTATCCAATCCGATCTAAAACTAATGCACACAATATCAAAAGCAGAGATTAACCAAAAATTTAAATCACAGGCAATCCACAAAAAAACATAAAAACATAAATCAGCAGAACTATAAAGTATCAAGCAGATTTATCAGAGGTTTTGGCATCAGATGAGTTCTTAGGGATTACAGCTGGTTCAAAAATAATTTCTCTGTTTGGATTTGCTGCTTGTCTTTTGGATAGCATTAGGTCATGTTCACCAATAATTTTCTTTTCAGCATAGCTTGGCAGAACTGCAGCAGGGTGCAGCTTCATGTATTCTTCAGTATTAAAAATTTCAGAGTTGACTTGAATTTTGCTGAGTTCCTTTTCTCTGAATTCAGACATAGTTGTATATGCTGTAGGGTCTAGTCCTTGAGCTTTGGCTCTCTCCATCATGCTTAGTGCAATAGATTCCTTAAATCTTGCCATAGAGGCAATTCTTTCAGTTTCAGTCATATCTGATGGAGAGGATGGTCTGTCAGTATTAGCTTGAGCTGCAATCTCCATGTTCCTTTGAAGAGCTGTGGCTAATTTGCTTGAGTCAAGAGGAATCTGTGCAGCCTTCTTAGGATCAGTTTCAGCATATAGAGATCTGGGAGGTGCAAGTTCAATGAACTTCTTGTGGGATTTCTCTGAATAGACCACTCTTTTTCCTTTTGTTTCAGCTGTCTCAGAAGCAGCAGGTTTCCTTGATGTGGAGGATGGACCTTTCCTGGGAGGAGAAGGTTTCCATTCTGGAACTTTCTTTTTAGGAGAAGGAGGAGGAGAGAAAGTAGGTTGCTGAAATGTCATCTTCTTTATTTGTTCCATGGGAACATTTTCATTTCTTTTCCTTCCTTGTCCTGATACATCTTGGCCTCCCTGGCTTTGGTTACTCCTTCTCTGGTAAGACTTAAAGGTGTTGGAACTTGCTGATTTTGCAGATGGAGCAGAAGAGAGACTTCCAGAGGCTCCAGCACCAGGAGGTGGAGGAGGACCTCTGGGGGGAATTTCTGAATTGGAGTGTCATATCTTTTTGTTCTCTTCTTCTCTCTTGTCTGATTCTTTGAAAGTCTCATCCATGGTTGAAATTCCTTGCTCTTGGGATCAATTCCCTTCAGAATGAAATAGGGAACATCCTTGTCTGGATTAGCAGTAGGATGAGCAGATGCTTTTCTTTTCTTGGATACAACCTTTTTCTTCTTCTGGGTACTATCAGAATCCTCAGAGTCATCATCATCAGAGGAGTGGGATGAGGTTCTGCCAGCATAATCATCAAAATCTTGTTCTGAGATATCTTTGGCAGCTATAGCATGTTCAGCCTTTTCTTTCTCCTGCTTCTCTCTATCTTATTTTTCTCTTACTTCCTCAATGGCATCTTGCACAAGGAGGGCATCAAGATCAACATTTGGAGATCTCTTCCAGAGTTCTGATTCAGGATACAAGTCAGGAGCTATCCTGGGGACCAGTTCTGCAATAGAAGGAATGGGTAGAGGATAGGTAAGGATAGGTGGAGAAAAGATGACTGTATCTGCAGGGGCAGATGCTTTCTCTAGAGAGATGACTAGGGAATCCATATGAGAATTAGCCAACCCTTCAATGTACTCAGAGGCAATATTCTCAGCCACAAAGGCTATAAATTGTTCAAGGTTGAGAGTACCTGAGCTTGATTCCTTTTCAGTCATTTTGGAGGCATTCTCTGGTAAGTCTTGCACAGCCTCAGCTTCTTCAGCAGCAGCAGCAGCAGGGATGTTGATTGTGCCTGCATACAAAGAAAGATAAGTTAACAACCAAGTGGGAATAGAGTATTCCCCCCAAGGTGAACAACAGCAGGTAATAGATAGAGTTACCTGTAGATCTACACAGGATACCACTTTGCATCTAGGAAGGAGGTTATAATTCCTTCTAGATGTTCAGTGACATCAGGGATAGACACCTCTGCAAGGCACAAGAGGAGTGCCATACAGGAAAAGAAGAGAGAGTCCTTGACCAAGGGGTCATCAAGGTACTCAGGTCTATAAGGGACCGTTTTCTCTTGAGAAGGAGGAACATAAGGAGATGTGAGTGTGAACTCACAGTCTGAATTGAGAAAGGATTCCAAAGCATTATCAGAGTCAATGGAGATAGCAGCATCAACTTGCAACACTGATGCAAGATCATCAGCAGCTGAGATGGGAAGGAAGGGATAAGAGATTAACTCAAAGTTGGAGTTTGAATTAATTAGAAACTTAAATAAAACTATACCATCTGGTTGAGCAGTAGCATTCTCAAGATGTTGAACCACTACTTTTGAGTCAGTAGTGTCCATTGGAACTTTTTCACACAAGTCCATGAGGACTTCCTCATTATCTCTCTCAGAGACTTCTTCATCAACAGCTATATTCACTAGGGAGTGAATGTCTTTGTTAGATAAAGATATCAATTTAAAGTCCTGATTATAACTTTTAGAGGAAGTGTTTTACCTTCTGGTTGCTCTGGAAGCTCTTGAGGTTCTTCTATAATTGCTGTAAGGGGAAGGGAAGAATTGTCCTGAAGGGCCAAGGCATCACCTGAGACCACTTCAACAGACATCTCCCCCTGCATGACTTCAGTGGGGACTGGAGTCATGCATCTTACAGAAGAGGGCTCAGCAGAGGGTGGAAATGATTTGATGGCTTCAGTAAGGGCTTTGATGGATGCAATGAGAGGGGCATTGGCAACCTCAATCATTTTTTGTATGGATGGAGTGATGAGCTCTACAATTTGTGCAAGCAATTCAGGAGTTATCTGAAATGCTGAGGGTGTGGAGGTGGATGGATGACTATGGGATGCAACTTGAGGTAGTGATGGAATGGAAGCAGTATGATCTGCCACATGATCAAATGAATCATGTGGAGATGAGTGATCATCAACATGAGTGTGAGATTCATGTTGAGAGAGGTGTGTGAGGATTGTAGCAGTTACTATGTCAACACTGGCTGAGGCTGCCAGATGTTGTGGTGTGGGTGACTGGGGTGGAGATGCATGTAGGGATTCATGTTGTGGTGGCACTGCAGATTGTGTGGAGGGTAATGCAGGAGATGAGGATGCAGGGGTAAAGAGGGAGGATGAAGGGATTGCTGAGCCTTCCCCAGCAAGCTGGAGAGTGGCTGAATCAGCCCTTGTGTCTGATGGAGGGTTAGGATCAACCCTGGCTGACTTCTTGATGACTCTCTGAGATTTCTTGAACAGAGAGGGGTCCAACCTCTTGCTGGCGTTGACTGCGGAGGGTGCAGAAACAAGCAGCAGGGGTGCTTTCACATATAGAAACACACCCAACACCCTGGCAAGGTTTACTTCTTTCTGATTGTTCTTTCTCCTTATTAGTTCAAACAGAACTTTTCCCCAGGCTATCTGCATCTTATTCACCAAAACTGACATTAAGGCAAATTGTTGCCTGTTGATGTTGTCGTGAGCAGAGTGCTTTCCCAAAATGACCTTGCCTACCAGGTCTGCCAGAAACTTGTACTCTGGAGACAGGTTTATCTTCAGCAGCTTAGCTGGAATACCCTCAGCATGGCCCATCACAGTTAGCATGCGGCCATATTTCTCTGAATTTTGCTCATAGTCCTCAGTACCGGTTGGTAGACCAAACAACTCAGTCAGAACTTCAGGAGTCAGAATGACCTCCTCTCCATTTATCTTTCCAGTCATCGCTTCGTCGCTGGAGGACGAGGTATATACCCATTCTCGAATCTCTGGTATATGAATCTTTGGTGAGAATGACATAAATTTCTTTAGGCCTTGATCTTCACACAGCTGTAGAATGTCTTGGATGGGTTGATCACATCGACTGAAAGAATCGAAGTCGACACAGAAACCAGTGTCGAACTTCATCCCGAAGAGAACTGCAGAAGGAATCGCCATTAGATTGAAGAGAGAATGGCGAATCGAGATGCAAGGCAGGGGAGAAGAGAATCGCGTGAGAGTAGAGTTCGAGAGCGAATTCTAAGCCAGAAGATGGAATATGAAAAGACGGAGCGGAAGGACGACGATCTCCAGACCTAAATCGACTATCAGATATAAATCTGCGATCGTCGAACCCGGAATAAAATCGGTCGTCGAACAATGACCGACGATAGTCAATATTTGACTAATCGATAAACATTGACCGACTACAAGCAATCACCACGATCGCCGATCAATATATGTTGGTCGACGATTCTCCACACAGCACAGAAAATCTGTCGTCGACCACTGGTCGACAATAGATACCTAAGGAGAGATCGTTGACCAGTTGATCGACGATTTCTGCCTTACTACCGAACGAGCTGTCATCGACCGTTGGTCGACGATAGTTCTGACCTGGTCGAAGATCGTCGAGCAGTCGTTCGACGATTTTAGACAGAAAACAAATCTATCTAAATTTTCACTACTCTGAACTATTAATCATACCAAGCTGGTTCAGGAAGAACAAATGCCTTTGTTCATCATGGGGCTTAGTGAAAATATCTCCTCTCTGCAGGTCTGTGGATATAAATTCCATTGTTATCTTGTTCTTTTCCACATTATCTCTCAGGAAATGATGTCTAATCTCAATGTGCTTGGTCCTGGAATGGTGCACAGGATTTTGAGCAATTGATATTGCACTGGTACTGTCACACAGAATTTTTGTTTTTGAGTGTGTGTACCCATAATCCACTAGCTGATTTTGAATCCACAGGATCTGTGAACAACAACTAGCTGCTGCAATATATTCAGCCTCAGCAGTTGAAGTAGACACAGATGCCTGTTTCTTACAAAACCAAGAGACAAGTCTCTCTCCTAGGAACTGACAGGTCCCTGAGGTGCTTTTCCTGTCAACTCTACAACCAGCATAATCAGCATCTGAATATCCAATTAATTCAAATCCTGACTCAGCTGGGTACCACAGTCCTAAGTTAGGGCATCCCTTAAGGTATCTCAAGATCCTCTTGAGAAGAGTTAAGTGAGATTCCTTTGGGTTGACCTGAAACCTAGCACATAGGCATGTAGCAAACATTATGTCAGGCCTACTTGCAGTCAAATACAGCAGGGAACCAACAATGGCTCTATAGTTCTTTTGATCAACAGACTTGCCATTGACATCAGAATCAATAACTGCATTTGAGGCCATAGGTGTGCTCATTGATGAAGCATCAGACATTCCAAATCTTTTAACCAGCTCTCTGGCATATTTTGATTGAGAAATGAAGATACCATCAACACACTGTTTCACTTGGAGACCAAGGAAATAGGATAACTCACCCATGCTGCTCATCTCAAACTTGGAGTGCATTAGTTCAGAAAACCTCTTGCACAGTTTGGGATCAGTGGAGCCAAATATAATGTCATCTACATAGATTTGAACTAACAGTTGTGAGTCCTTATGATGTCTAATAAATAGGGTTCTATCTACTACACCTCTCACAAACTTGTGTTCTAGAAGGAAATTTGCTAAGGTCTCATACCAAGCTCTAGGAGCTTGCTTAAGTCCATATAGAGCCTTTTGGAGTTTGAACACATGAGTGGGTAAGGTTGATGAAACAAACCCTGGTGGTTGTTCAACAAACACTTCTTCCTTTAAATCTCCATTGAGGAAGGCACTCTTCACATCCATTTGGAAGACCTTAAATCTCTTATAGGCAGCATAGGCTAGGAAAATCCTAATGGCTTCTAGTCTAGCTACAAGGGCAAAAGTTTGATCATAATCTATGCCTTCCTCCTGTCTATAGCCTTGAGCTACTAGCCTAGCCTTATTCCTAACTACTATGCCTTGGGCATCAAGCTTGTTTCTGAACACCCACTTTGTGCCTATGATCAGTTGGCCTCTTGGTCTTGGAACCAAAGTCCAAACTTTACATCTTTCAAACTGGTTAAGTTCCTCTTGCATGGCTATAATCCAGTGTGGATCAAGCTCAACATCTTTAATGGTTAGGGGCTCAACCTGAGAAAGGAAACAAGCAAACATCACATCTTTATTGAGTTGATGTCTTGTCTGGACTCCTACTGAAATGTCTCCAATTACTTGAGATACGGGGTGATCTCTAAGTGTGACAAGATTAGTAGGTTCAACAATGATCTGATCTTCAACAGTTTCAGGATTTAATTCCTCATGTGGAATTTGATCAACTGTTGGAGCAGGTGCTTTAACTTCAAGAAGTTCTACATCAGATTCAGAATCTGAAGAAGCAACCTAAGGAGTTTGTTGGGGATGATTCTCCTGTGTGAGTCTCAAACCTTCCAAATCCTTACTTACTCCTAGGACTTGCACTGTACTATTAGAGGAAGAGTCCTTCTCCTTATAATACATGACTGTCTCATCAAAAGAGACATGTGCAGACTCTTCTATCTTAAGAGAGGATATATTAAGGACCCTATAGGCTTTGCTTACTTGAGAGTATCCTAGAAAAACTCCCATTGAAGCTTTTGCCTCAAATTTTCTAAGGTATTCTTTGTTATTGTTATGAACAAAAGCAACACAGCCAAATACTCTAAAATAGTCTATTTTAGGTTTCACTTGCTTAAGTAACTCATAGGGAGTCTTACCCTTAAGTTTATGTATCAGACTTCTGTTCAATACATAGTTAGTTGTGCTAACTGCTTCAGCCCAAAAGGACAGAGGCATGTTAGCATCTGCCTACAATGTACTTGCAGCTTCAATTAGGGTTCTGTTTTTCCTTTCAACTACCCCATTTTGTTGAGGAGTTCTAGGAGCAGAGAAGCTATGTTTGATACCTTCCTTCTCACAGAATTCTTGCATAAGAAGAGACTCAAACTCAGTACCATGATCACTTCTGATCAAGGCAATCTGAGTAGAGTACTCACTCTGTATACACTTTAGAAAATCTATAAGAACCTTGAAGTTATCAGCCTTAGTTCTCAAGAAGAATACCCAAGTGAACCTAGAGAAGTCATCTACAATTACTAGAGTGTAAGACTTTCCTCCAAGACTCTGTACAGCAATAGGACCAAATAAATCCAAATGTAGCAAGTATAGAATCCTGGGAGAATCACTTTTATTAACTGATTTAAAGCTATTTCTTGTTTGCTTACCTAATTGATAAGTTTTGCAAAGGCCTTCCTTCTTGTAGGGGCAAGAAGGTAAGCCTCTTACAAGGTTGTATTTAGCCAGCCTAGAAATGTTTTTCAAATTTACATGACTAAGTCTCTTATGCCAAAGGGTATTATTACTGGTTACTTCATTAAATAAGCATATTTCAGATTTGGATGAGTTAAAATCTACAACATAAACATTACCAATTCTAATACCTACTAACACAATAGTATTATTTAAAGCAATATTATAAGCAGTGTCAGTAAACCATACCTTGTACCCAGCATCACACATTTGGCTTACAGAGATTAAGTTGTGCTTTAGTCCTGAGACATAAGCAACCTTCTTGAATGTTACAGCTCCTATGGTGAAGCTGCCATACCCTTCAGTCTATCCACAGCTGGAATCCCCAAATACAACTTTTGGTCCCAGCTTGGCTTTGAACCCTGACAGATTCTTCTTCTTTCCTGTCATATGCTTTGAGCATCCACTATCCAGATACCATTTGTCATGTATGACTGGATAGGTCTTCACCTGCAAAGATATCAATTATACATTGTGGACCCAGGTTACCTTGGGTCCAGTATTCTTCACAAAAGAAAAACTAGATATAAAAGATTTTGCAGGCTTAGATTTATATCCTAAAGGGTGTGATCTCCTAGGTGGGATAATCCATTCAGTTGAAGGATTAAACAACCTAGGGTAGTGATTGGGATTTGCAATTCTGGAAGTTTGAAATTTATTTTCCAGCTTAAGTCCAGATCGTCGATCCACGGTCGACGATCGCAAGCCATATCGTCGATCATTTGTAGTAGTGCTATATTCTGGATTCCACGATCGTCGATCACTGGTCGACGACTCAAGATGAGATCGTCGATCTCCTGCACCAAAGATATCATACTTGGTGAAGGTGTTCAGCGATCGTCGATAGATGTTCGACGATTGGTTTGACGGTCGTCGATTAATGTTCGATGATTTTTGTAAAGCTAGGAATTTTTTCTTCCTGTTCTCTTTCTTAATCTTATTCTGAATTTTCTTACATTTTTCAATTTCCTCAGTATTCTTTATTCCTGATTCAGAAATAAATTTTACTGGAGTGCTAAATCTCTCCTTTGTGAGGAGAATGAGTTCACTAGATGTAGCACCTAAGCCTAGTTTATCATTACCAACCCTAGTGTTTGCTATACTGGTTATTTCAGATAATTTAAGGCTTCTGCCATTTAATTGTTCTTCTAATCTCTTAGATTTAGCTAGTTCTAATTTTAGGAATGTTACTTCTTCTTTTGAGCTTTCTAATTCCTTTTCTAATCTAATTATTTCAGTACTTTCCATGTCTAGTTCCATTATCTTTAATCTAAGTGACTTAATTTCTTTTTCAGACAATAGTAAATCTAAACATAGAGTTTTAAATTTTAATTTGAACTCAAGAGATGAGAAATCAAATGAGTCGATTACCTGGTCTTCCATAGAGGAATCTTCTTCATTGTCTCCTTCTTCTTCAGAATTCTCTGCAGCTGACAGAGAGCTGCAGGCATCAATAGCCATGAGGCAGACCTCTTTGGCTTTCTTCTCTTCTTCTTCTTCTGAATCACTGGAGCTAGAGGAGCAGGTATCCTCTTCTGTTTCACTCCAGGTAGCAGCCACAAATCCCTTGTCCTTCTTCTTGTATTTGTGTGAGGAGGACTTGGAGTGGTGCTTCCTGTACTCTTTCTCATGTTTCTTCTCCTTGTGTTTCTTCTCTGGACAATCTGGAGCAATGTGTCCAGGCTTGCTGCAAACATAACAGATGATTTCTTTAGATGGAGTTTTGTCATACCTTGGTTTGTCCTCATACTTGGAGAACTTCTTTCTGAGGTCTCTTCTTCCCATGTTGAAGAACCTCTTGGCAATGAGTGCCAGTAACTCCTCATTTGATTGACTTCCTTCAGAAGTCTCAGCAGCCTTAAGAGCTAGAGAGTGCTCTTTCTTTGTAGGTGTAGGAGTTTTTACTTCAATTGCAGCAGCTCTGCTCTTTAAAGTTTGCTCATATGACTTGAGCTTTCCCAACAGAGCTTCTGTGGAGAGTTCCACAGTGTTTCTTCCATCCTTGATGGGCCATATCCTTGAGTCCCAAGAGATGGGGAGGCACATCAGGATCTTGTCATTGACTTCTGAC
This sequence comes from Platanthera zijinensis, assembly GCA_039513925.1. Lineage (NCBI taxonomy): Eukaryota > Viridiplantae > Streptophyta > Magnoliopsida > Asparagales > Orchidaceae > Platanthera > Platanthera zijinensis. The sequence goes on from CM077097.1 coordinate 94,709,007, forward strand.
AACGTTATCTCCTTGTCCAAAGACCTCAGTTCACTTATTATTGAACTGAGTCTTGTGTACATTGAGTCAATGTCTTCAGCATCATCCTTCTTGAAATTTTCATACTGAGAATTGAGGTTGGATCTCCTGTCCTTCCTCTCATCAGCTGAGCCAGCAACTATGTGGTTGAGGGAATCCCACATAGCTTTGGCTGAGGTACATTCAGCAAGCTTCTGGAATATTTCATCAGACATTGTCTGAGCTAGGATATTCATTGCTTTTGCATCAGCTGCTTTTGCCTTCTTGTAGGTTTCATTGTAGTCAGGTGGTGGCACAGCACTAAGATCAGCAGAAGTGGAAGCAGCAGCAGGCCTAGCAGGTGGTCCTGTCAAAATAGAAGAAAAGATATCTTCATCAATAGAATTCATGTATAGTCTTATCCTGGCCTTCCATATGCCAAACTTGGACAAGTTGCATACAGGAGGTCTGGTGCTTGAATAATCCTTAGACTGGGCCATGTGTGAAAGTGTTTGTGAATGGTATCAGGAAACAACTTATCACAGGATCTTTTAACTCAGGTGTTAGCCTGTATGAACAGCAAACCTGCCTCTGATACCAATTGAAAGTGAGGGGATAAGTTATAAACTACTCTAGAGGGGGGGTGAATAGAGTATTCAAATTTATGAATAACTAGTCAGCTCCCTTGGAGTTTATTTGCGGAAAAAATAATCTGATACTTGAACCCTAAGAGCCTAACACAGTGAAGTGCACAAGTGAGAGAGTTAACTGAAATTTCAGTTTAACTATAAACCTATCACAGCAACTAGCAATCCTAGGTAGTTCTATCACAGCCACAGAATAAACAATTAAACAAAAACAGCCAGAGAGACACAAGATATATAGTGGTTCCCTCTAAATAGGTACTCCACTCTTCTACCACCCTGGTAGGAATCCACTACAGGTTTTTGCTAAGGTGCCCTGCCACCAATGATCTGATTCAGGTAGATCAAACAGACCCTTTGAGCTTTTGATAAGGATGCTCAACCACAGGTTGTTGATAAGGTGCCCTGTCACCAATGTTCACTTTTGAAGAGGTGTGAACAAACTCTTTTATAAAGGGGTTGAGAGGGTTAGATTATCTTCTCTGTTGTAAATACAGATTAGAGAAGACTTGTGGATTCTCTAAAGAATCAAAGTCTCCCCCTAGCTCAGTGAAAGTCCAGGGAAAGCCTTTGCTTCAGGATGAAGGAGTTTCAGATATACTGAAACTAAATCCTCAGAGATCTGTAGACTGATTTTTATCAGGTCTTCAGATTCTGGAGCACGTGAAGCAGATCTGGAGCTCTTTCTGAAGTCTTGAAAACTCTAAGCAGATGCTCAGGAGACTTGAGAATGAAAGAAATTGTTCTGGGCTTTTTCTTCAGGGGAGCTTTTCTTCTTCTGATTGTGAGATTGTGAAGAGTTGCTCTGAAGATGCTTGAGAGAATGAAGCACAAAAAAAATAACTCTGTATCTGTAGCTTTTTTATTTTTCTGAGAAAAATCTCTCTTAAATATCTTCTCATTTTTCTTTTGGAACGGCTCTATTGATTTGAATTCTCGAGCCCTGCAACAGATTATCTCAAAATAGAATATAGCAATAGGAATAGAATGACCTATTAGCTTACTGTCAGTCCCAATGAGGAATTAAATAAGTGGGAAAATATCTCAGTATAAAGACTTACCATTCTTTGAAATAGCAAACAGTGCCAACGGCTAGAATACAGCCTGGCAATATATTTTGTATAATAGGACAAAAAAAATGCTTTATCAAAATACTGAATCCCGTGATTTAAGCTTGACATATTTGATAATTAATTTATTTTGAATTTAAGCCATAAATCTGCAAAAACAACTTCAGAAAATTCTCTAACCACAAGCTAAAACACTTGGAAATAAACCAAGGAATATAATGAATACGAAAAGATAAAGGCAGACAATAATCGTCGAACAGGGGTTCGATGATCGTCGACCTAGCTAACAGATCGTCGACTAAGAGCAGAAATCTGTCGAAACAGAAATCGTGAAGCAAGAACACGATCGTTGAACTGCTGATGGCAGATCGTCGACCAACCTTCAGAGCGTAATAAACTTGCTCTGAGATCGTCGACCAGCGGTCGACGATAATTGTCTTGACTTCAACGATTCTATAGCCCTGCTATCGTCGACCAATGATCGACGATCGCGAGGCCTCGTTCGACGATGGTCGAACGGAAAAATGCCTTAACCAAAAATACATCTAGAACTTCTAGCCTAAGCTCTAGGTCAGTTATAAACTGTCCTAGGGAAACTGAACAAGGCCTAATCATGATCATATATAGTTATATGGATCAAGAGGGGCTGGAAAGGGATTACATAAGCCAAATCACATCCAGGGTACCAACATGTTATATATTAGATCATGGCGGTGCTTGGGATGAACGCCTCAGACTCATGGAATTTGCTTATAATAATAGTTATCAAGAGAGTCTGCAGATGGCCCCGTTTGAGGCCTTGTACGGAAGGCATTGTAGGGTACCTTTGTTTTGGGCTGAGGTTGGTGAGAGACTGCTGCTAGGTTTGGAAGCCCTTGAAGAGATGAATTGTGATGTGACTCATATTCGAGAAAGGCTCCGTATAGCACAAGAGCGTTATGAGAAATATGCTAATTGACGAAGGGTTGATCTGGAGTTCGATGTTGGGGACATGGTTTTTTTGAAAGTCTCTCTGATGTTAGGTGTTAAAAGGTTTGGAAGGAGCCACAAGTTAGACCCCCGGTATGTGGGACCTTTTCAGATTCTTGAGCGCATCGGAGTGTCAGCTTATAGACTGGATCTACCTATTACCTTCTCTGGTGTCCATGATGTGTTCCATGTGAGCCAGTTGCGGAAGTGTATTCTTAGTGATCATCAAGTCCTTGACTCGGTACCTCAGATTCAACCCAACCTTTCGTATGTGGAAGAGCTTGTCTGTGTTTTGGAATCTCAAGATCGAGTGTTACTGAGAAAGACCATCCCCATGGTCAAAGTTCTTTGGAGAAATCAAGACGTCAAGAGCGCGACGTGGGAATTGGAGTCGGCAATGACAAAATCTCATCTGCATCTCTTCTCTTAGTTTCTGGTAAGTCTCCATGTTTTTGGATGTGTTTGATTTTCTCGTTTTGGTTTGATTATTGAGTTATATTAGGTTTCGGGACGAAACTTCTTTTTAGGGGGAGTGACTGTAACGCCCCGATTTTTCTATAATATTATTTGTTTTGGTATCGTCATATTTATGACATCAGGGCGTTACTTTTAACATCATATTGACGGCGCTGCACCGTTAGTGCATTTTTCGCGTCTGTTGGGTCTATTTGACCAAATTTTGGGATTTTTGATTGGACTGAATGTTCTCCTTGATTGAAAGGATGAAGCTTTGAGGTTTTGGACTTGTCCATTTTCATTGCGATCTGAGCATTTTGGAGTCTCGGCGCGTGTTTGTATCTTTGTGATGATTTTTGCTTGTGTAAGCATTTGATGTTAGTGTCTCAAGAATTGTGTGTCGGATTCTAGGGTTGTCTTCGCTGTTAAATTCGTGTAATTCGACGCGTGTTTGGGCCTCCGTTTTGAACTCGTATTTCCTTGTTCAAACTATTTGAATATGATTATTATTATATTAAAGTGTGCTTGTTTTGATTCTCGGGAAGCCCTCCTTAAGGGTAGGTTTTCGTCAATCAGAGGCGGGAGACGAAATTTTCGGTGTTGTCTGGCGCTCGACGAGCGTCGAACGGCGCTCGACGAGCGTCGAACGGCGCTCGACGAAGCGTCGAACGGGTTTTTTTCCTTTATGTTCGACGAACTTCAATCAGAATTCGTCGAAAGGGTTTTGTGTTTGACGAATTCGAGCAGAATTAAACGAACAGGTTTTTTCTTTGTGTTCGACGAACTTCGATCAGAATTCGTCGAACGGGTTTTGTGTTCGACGAACTTCGAGCAGAATTCATCGAACGAGGTTGTTCTTCCCTCTTGTTCTCAAGAAGTCCTATTGTTCTCTGGAAGTGCAGCCTTATTCTCTAGAGGTCCTTTTAGTTCTCGAGAAGTCTTAGTTAGTTCCCGAAAACTCTCCTTCCTCTGTACTCGAGAAGTCTCTTCTAGTACTCGAGATCTGCCCTGTTCTCGAGAAGGCCTCGTCTTGTTCTCGATAAATGTCTGATTGTTCTCAAGAAATCCTTACCTTCTTCTCGAGAAGCCTGGTTCAGCCGATCCCGGTTCATTTTCTTAAGTTCCGTTATTCTAATATTACACTTAGTATATATATACCTACTCCTTCCACCTTCATTTAGACCGAATTCCTGTTCACCTCCCGAACCAGAGCAGTGTGAGCAAGAGAAAGAGTTTTTCTATGATTCTTCCGGTGGCCGCCGACGGTGCTCCGGTGCTCGAAATCTTGAACCGATCATAGATCCTGAAAGCTCTCAGCGAGAGCTTCGTCATCGTGGTAAAATCTTCCCCATTTCTTGAGTTTTTCTCGTTAAGGTTTTTGGCCTTAACCTCTTCTTTGGGCTATTCTTGTTAGATTTCTACTTCCCTCGTTTTCTTTAGCCCGATCTACGATAAGGAGCGATTTGGAGAGTTTCTCCAGTAAAACCAAGGCAAGTGGTGGTTTCACTCCCATCTTCCCTTCTTTCTCCCAATCTGCTGAAATTTCTAACTTCTTTTGTCATTATCATTGATAACTTGCCGATTATAGTGCTGTCTTAATCTTTTGTTTGAAAACACTAGTATTATCATGTTCTTGATTTTGCTAATCTAACCTTGTATAATGGTATATGTTTTGATGATGTGGTTGAATCTTGCTCTTTTAATCATCCCTTAACTATTATGTAGGACGTGTTAAAATTTATCTAGGACTATAAATCCTTCCTAAAGGTTGATTAACCGTTTCTTAAATCTAGAAAGGTCTAGTAGAATCTGATGTGCCAAGTCTTGAGATTTATATCATGGTTTTCCTTTGTTGCGGGTGTTAGTGGACGAAACCACAGCCGCAAGGTTTGTTCCCTTTATTCGTACCTTGTGGAACTCTATCGGGTGTTTGGGCGTCTGCAATGAATGGTGTAGTGTATGAGTATCCCCGCAGTTAGACTGATATTATATCTGTGAGGATGTGTCCGGATGAGCGACCACCTCGCCTGTATTTTTGGGTAGAGTTGACCACACGTGAATAATAAAGTTTTGAGAATTCTTTCTTATGATTTAATCATGTTTTCCCTCTTTTTATCCGTGTGCATCTGGTGTAATTTGTTGTACGTGACGGTTCATGTGAGTGCCCTTTTCTAATTTTGGTACTTTACTCTTGTACTCTACTTTAGTACTTTTGGTCTTGGGTTGGTACCCCTTTTGACCTTTGCTTACTTTTGGCTTACTTTTCTGCCACCGTTTGTACCCTCTTGCCGAGGTGTTCTGTCTTTGGAATGCTTCAAGTTTGGAGCTTTAGCAGGTAGTGGAACTAGTTTTGGAGTTCCTGAGCAGCAGTGTTGGCTGTGGTTTTCACCTCACCATTGCGAGGTAGCTTGTTATTTTAGTTTACTTTACCTAGTTCAAACATGCTTTTGTTTTTTTGTGGGTTCGTGTCAGATTGTTGACGCTCACAGGATAGATGGTTTTGGATACTTTGCCAACTGCTAGTTGTTTCCTTATGATGAATTGGATTGCTTGTTCTCTGAGATGTTTTATGCTAGGAATACATGTTAGGTATTTTCGAGTATAAAAACTACTATTATCACTTCATGCATTGCATGTCTTAACATTCTTACTCATTATATTTAGCGATCGTAAAAGCTATTTCTTACTTCTATTATAAGTGTAGAGTCTTGCATATCATGAGTTGTCCTATGGGGACATTTACACTCATGTAGGGTTTTTAATCTCATAAAAGAAGTATTTTCCGCCGCATATAACTTTTTTTCTCGTGAACTAGATGAGCCACTAAGCCGAGGGATACGGCTAACTGCTTAACTTAAACTGGTTTTTTTTCTCTAAATAACTTAAAAATCTTTCTTTATGCGTTAAGTAAAAGTTTTACCTGAGCATCCGCAGTTATCCTCTGCTGACGTGGCATCATGACGCGCATTTTCCCTTACTCTGATATATGTTTAAAGATGGTGAAAATGCGGGTTGTGACACATTCACATTAGTCAATGTTGGAAATGAAGACAAGTACAAACACTATAGCAGAGAGGAATGGCAGAAACATGAAATTGTCAATGCCAAGAGAAGGATTAACTTCAGAAAATTCAGAAGGGATGATCCTATAGCCCCTCCTCCGCTGCCAAAGTATTTCTCAAAGCCAAAGGCTTACTTTAACAGACAGTTTCAGAAGAGCCAGGGCAAACAAGCTTAATGTTTTTATTTGATGATTGTGAATATTGTTCGCCCCACTAGAACTTTCATATATATATATATATATATATAATGATTTAATGGAAATTGTTCTTAATTCTATTTCCTTTTATATGTCCTTTCCTTATCACGCACTTTCTTATTTTATTATATTGTGTACAATTCACTTTAGTTTATAAGGTTTTGACTTTTTCAAATAGGTGGAGATTGTTGGGTATTGTATCCACAATGACCATGATTTGAAGAAGTGGCCCTTGAACTAAGATGAATTGAGATTGTATTTGATATTGTTTATTTAGTTATGAGATTGCAAGACTATATTGCTAAGTACAACTCAATGTTAGGTTACATTAGGTCATGAAACACGGGACTATACAATGTAATCCTTCATTGTATTGGCCAATGTATTGACTCACGTGTAATCTCTCTATTGGGGTGTACTTCTGATTCAAGTACACTATGAGAAATAAGGAAGGACAAGTTGCCACATTCAGAAGAACATAATTTTTCTCTAAGTAAAATTCGTCGAGTATAGTAGTGAATACTCGTCGAATTCGTCTAGTATACTCACGAATACTCGTCGAATTCGTCGTCTATACTTACTAGCACTCGTCAAATCCATCGTATTTACTTAGGGAATAACCTCTGAGTTTTTGGAAATAAGTTAAGTAAAAACATCGAGCATATTCATGTATACTCGTCGAATTCTTCGAGTGTATCTATCGATACTCGTCAAATTCATCAAATATATATGTCTGATAGTTTAACTTTCAAGGCAGCCTAAACACCTAGAGGGGGGGTGAATAGGTTCTGCTTTTCTTATAAAAACTTCTAGGCAGAATTCAATTCAATGGCTAACACAATAAGCACAACAATCACAGAAAATAAAACATCACAGATTGCACAATGTTTTATAGTGGTTCCCCAAGGTCTGGGTACATCCACTTTCCCCCTTCACCTATCTAGCAGTATGCTAGATTCGGCCAAACTTCCACTAATCTCAGATCAACAGATCCTACACTCAGAACCCAACTGGTTCCTACAACTCAGGCACAACTGCCCTACCTCAGCCTTGCCCCAAGGCCTACAACTCAGAGAAGATCCTTCTCCTACACTCAGGCAAACAGCCCTACCACTCAGAGTTCAACACTCCTACACTCAGCCTTTATAACACAGGCTTACAACTCAGATCTGTGTAAACAGATCCTACAGAAATATAGAAAAGGTTATTTAACTGTCTTGCCAAAATTGAGAGAGAAAAGGCCAAGACAATTCTTGATCAGCTGATGCAATCAACTGTATCTGAGCCTTCTTCAAAGCTTCTTGAATATGAACTTAGCTGAGTTGATTTCCAAACAGCTTCTTGAGAATCCACTGGTGGTTTCTTTCTTCTTCTTCAAATTCTGGCTTGATCTCTCTCTATCCAGCACTTTGAATGATTCTTCTGAATTCTGATTAGAACTCTTCTTTGATCTATCCTTAGATAGTCTTCTTAGATCTCCCGGAGAAGATCTTCTTAAGTGCCTAGCACTTTCTTGAAATGAATTGGATCGTAATCCTTCTCAACTTTTTGATTCTCAACAATGTTTTTCAAGAGTTTTTTTTTCTCCTTCTGAATCTGTCTATTTATAGACTTTCTTCATGGTAACCGGCTGATCCGGTTTCTAACCGTTTTCTGACAAGTCTGACAGCTTTAGTTAACCGGTGGCAACCCACAGCTGTCAAGTCTCCAAACAAGTCCTGTGCCTTTGTCTTGAACCATAAGTTGTCGAGACAGTCTGTCAGAAAGTGTCGAGACCATCTGTCTATTTGTGTCGACACAATTGACTTTGGTGTCGACACAGTCTTTAGTGATGTCGACTAAGTTGCCTTTGAGTCGACACAGCTTCTTCTGAAAATAACTTGGTCTTGACTCTTCAGTGTGTCGACACAAGTCCTGTGTGTCGACACAGTTGTTGTAGAATCATAACTTAGTGAGTGTCGACTTAGCCTTCAGATGTCGACACAGTCTTCTTTTAACTTTGCTATAATGTGTCGACTCAATCACAATGTGTCGACACATTCTGCTGGTGTCGACAAACTTGAGGTCGACTATATTCTTTTGTGTCGACACATTTTCCCAATGTTGAGGTCGACGCTTTTCTTCTGTGTCGACTCAAATTCCCAGTGTTGTGTCGACTTACTTCTTCTGTGTCGACACTTTTTCCCAGTGTAGTTGTAGACTAACTGCTATGTGTCGACACTGTTTCCCAGTGTTGTGTCGACTTACTTCTTCTGTGTCGACACTTTTTCCCAGTGTAGTTGTAGACTAACTGCTATGTGTCGACACTGCTTCCCAGTGTTGTGTCGACTATTTTCTTCTATGTGTCGACACTGCTTCCTCTGTGTCGACACTTGGACTTAGAATTTTTCTGCATACTTTATCAATTCTTCACCTGCACATGTCAACTTAAAACAACATCAAATACACCTTGATGTATATCATTGAGCTAGGTTGGGCTTCTTCAAATCAGGTACACATTTTCCAATGTACCCAACAATCTCCCCCTATTTGGAGAAGTCATAACCCTTATAGCCAATGATATACACCATTTATAAACAGTACTAAATGATGATATATGACATGACAGGAATACTTAATATAAACAAAACATAAAAACAATCCATCACAGAATGCTCATTATAATATGCCAAACAACATTTTGTTTATAACTGGGTAATGTTTGATTACATTGTTTTACATTTAATGATTACATCACAACATTACAAAATACTATGAAGGAACTTAAAACATAATCAGGATTGATCAGGCTCTCTTATGATAATCCCTTTGCCAGATTGAATTGTAGCTGTCACAGGAGCTTCTGATTCTTCAGCTATCTTCTTTCCTTTAAGATCAGCTTTCTTCTGAGCTTCTTCCTTGATCCTTTGCCTTTCAAAATAGTGAAAAGGCTTTGGGAAGTACTTGCTTGGCTCCTTAGCATCTGATGGCAGCCTTCCCAGCTTAGCTTTCCTTCTGAATTGTACTATTACTTCCTGTCTTGCCTCATACTTCTGCCATTCTATTTCATTGTACCACTTCCCTCTCTCATGAACTTTGTCTTGTACAGCTTTCCATGCAGTGAGTATTATGTTCCTTGAAGTAGGACTCCACTGCTCATAATCTGGCTTAAGTACAGCCTGCTCTCTGAATCTTTTCTTTGCTAATAGAGCTTCTTGCTGTTCTTTCAGAGTAGCCTCAGGCTTATCAACCTTCCCAATGACAATATTAGTAACCTCCTTTGGAGGACTATACATTCCTTGAACCTTCTGATCAATCATGTCAAAATCTAGAGGGGGTAAATGACTTGAGCAACCTCAGGTTGATTGCCTTCAAGTATATTTGATTGTATTCCTGATTCAGCCACCATAGCATCATCACACAATGGGGGATATCCCAAAGTGGCTCGGATACTATTGGTCACCCATTTGGAGTGCTCTGAGCCTGCATGAATTAGCATCCTCTCCCCCTTTATGGCTTCTCTAGAGATATGATCTCTTAGATCTTCCTTTTGAAATCTGATTTGGCCATCCAAATAATTCACACCCTCTTTAAAAAATGGTTTTAACTTTTGAAGCTTTTCAGATATTTCTTTTTGAGAGGTTGTGATGGCAGTCTTAACAGAAGCAATGGCAGCTTGAAAATTCTTATCAAATTCTTCCCTTTCTTTGGCTCTATCTGCAGACAGACCTGGAACAATCTTCTTTACCTCCTCAATGATCTCATTATAAGATTCAGTTAAATTATCATTCATTCTTAACTGATTTTCCAATACATAGCTTTATTTCAGGGCAATATCATCCACCTTTGTAGTAATAGCCTCCTGTTGTTTAGCTAGATAAACCACAGCATTGCCACCCTTGTGGAAGCAATCTGTCATTTCCTTTTTATGCATGTTGACTTGAAACTGGATGGACTTTATATCTTGAGCTAAGTCAAACTGAAGTGACTTGCTATTTTCATCAACATACTTTTCCAGAGCCATCCTTTGTTCATCCAATTTTACCTGTAGATCTACCATAAACTTGTTATAATCAAAGGCTGGAGTTACTTGTGGAGGTATTGTTTGTAAAGCCTGCTTATAATTCTTGCTTCTTCTCTTAAAGACAACAAGTTTTCTTTTCTTTGCCATCCTGGCTCCTTCAGTGTCAGTTTCAGATGAAGTATCTAACTGAATTCTTTCTTGAGGAGGATGTATTGTATCTGTCCCAGTGACCTGTTGCTCAGCTTCAACAGCCACTGGCTCCCCCTCAACTTGTGCCTCAACTTCAGCTTCCTGATCAATTTCCATATCTATTGACTTCTCAATTTCTTGTCCACCTCCTACATTATCAGTAGTAGTATCATCATCAGGGAATAACTCCTCCAGAGTAAATTCCAGTTGAGCTGTAACTTCTGCAGCAGTTAAATCTTGAGATAAGTTTAACTGTGCTTTCTCTTGCACTTGTACTTCAGTAGTTGTAGTATCTAGAGGAGGAGTGGACACTAGCTCCCCTTGAACCTGTGCATTAATAAGAATATGAGCAAAGTCTTTTATAGTAAAATACATTATCTCCCCCTACACATGTACCTGATCAGGTGTAGATACATTTTGAGCAGGAGTGGAAACTGGCTCCCCCTACATTTGTGTAGGTGTTGACACTTGCTGGACTACAGTTGAGTCTGGCTGATCTTCAACCTGTGTCCTGAGTGGGTCGTCTTGTAGTTGTTCAGGTTCTTGGTTTTGAGTAGGGGATTTCACAGGGGTGTCTGGCCTGCTCTCTTCAGGCACATCCTTGGACAGCACCCTATCCCACCTTGAGAACAGTCTCATATCCATTCTTCTCATATGATTAATCTTTGTCCCTGGCACTTGCTGCATCACTTCAGGAATCACTCCAGTTAGGTATAAGCTCATGATCCTGGCCATGTTAGGCTTCTTGATTCCTTCTTTGATCTTGTCAAAGATCACTCCTGACCAATCAGTAGGAATTGTAAAAACAATCCTGGTCATCAGGCTGAACATATAGGCAGAAATCCTATCATGTCCACCTGTCTTGCAGAGGATCACTTTCCCAACTATTTCAGACAAGAACTTCCCTTGCTGATTCATACCCTTCCTGTTGAATGCAGCTCCAATCTTCAAGCCTGAGTCCAGTCCACACCATTGAAGGGCTTCCCTTGTCTTAGAACTAGGAACTTCCTCTTCATTCTCAACTACGTGCAATTGAAAGATCTTTCTTAAACTTCTTTGATTAATCTTCACCTTAGTCCCTTGAACAGTGGACTTAATCTTGAGGCCAGTCGAGTGGACTGATGCAGAGATAAAGAACTCGTGCACCTCCTTCTTCCAGATTTTAGTTGGTTCTGAGATGAGAAATTCTAACCCTGACTCAGAGAGGAGGGTGATAACCCCTTGAACATCTGGCGGCGCCTCTGCAAAGGCCTGGCGCACCAACTCATACCCTTCATTAATGTTGTCTTCAATCCTTGGCGCCATCGATTCGTCAAGAAAGCTTGAGAGAAGAGAGAAAGATAGACTGTCGACACAGGGTTTTAGTCTCGAAAACCTTGGAAGCGTGTCGACAGAAAGAGTTTTTGACCTATTTATAGCCTCAGTTGAAAGAAGTTCAAAAGGCGCCAAAAACAGTCAAAATGTGTCGACACAGACGGAATGTGTCGACACAAACTTCTATTGTCTCGACATTACTTCAGCCTACTATGTGTCGACACCAATTTGTGGTTATGTCGACACCTTAGATAGACAGAAATTCTGTGTCGACACTAAGGATAAGTGTCGACACATATTCTGTAAGTGTCGACACCATTTTCCTGGTTGAGTCGACATTACATTTCTTGTTAAGTCGACAATATAACTCTTAAGTGTCGACACATATTCTCTGTATCGACACAATATTTCTGACTTGTCGACATAATTTCTCTGAGTCGACACATTATTACTGAATGTGTCGACACATTCTTACTTAGCCAATTTCTGTAACTTCAATGTGTCCTTTTTAACACTTGATTATATTGTTATTACTTTTACTTACTTATATACCACTTCAATTGCATTGTTAATGATTTTGTTAATACATTAATCAATGGTTAACATACCTAATTCAATTTTGAATTTATTGAATTTGGTTTCATCTAAAGGCTTAGTAAATACATCTGCTATTTGATAATCTGTTTTTACAAATTCCAATGAGATGTCTCCTCTTTCTACATGTTCTCTAAGAAAATGGTATTTGATTTCTATATGCTTAGTTCTACTATGAGAAACTGGATTATTAGCAATAGAAATAGCACTCTTTGAATCACATAAAAGGGGTGTTCTACTTACCTGAATACCATAATCCTTAAGCTGATGCTGCATCCACAATAGCTGTGCACAGCAGCTTCCAGCAGCAACATACTCTGACTCAGCTGTGGAAATTGCCACACTGGTCTGCTTCTTACTACTCCATGATATTAGTCTTCCTCCCAGGAATTGACAAGTACCTGTAGTACTCTTTCTATCCTCTCTACATCCTGCAAAATCTGCATCTGAATAGCCTGTTAGTTGAAAATCTCTATTCCTAGGGTACCAAAGACCTAGAGTAGGAGTGCCCTTTAGATATCTCAGAATCCTTTTGACTGCAGTATAATGAGATTCTTTAGGGCAGGCTTGGTACCTAGCACAGACACATGTTGCATACATAATGTCAGGTCTACTAGCAGTGAGATATAGTAGAGACCCAACTATTCCTCTATACAATGATTCATCAACAGGTTTACCATGTCTCATCTTTGCATATAGGCATACTTGTTCCCATAGGAGTTCTCATGGTGGAGGATGACTCCATACCATACTTCTTAATTAATTCTTTGGTGAACTTAGACTGGGATATGGACAATCCATCATCAGTCTGTCTTACTTGGAGTCCCAAGAAGAACTTAAGTTCTCCCATACTGCTCATCTCAAACTTCCCTTGCATAAGTTTGGCAAACTTTTTACAAAGGTTGTTTTCAGTAGATCCAAAGATTATGTCATCAACATAGATCTGGACTAAGATGATCTTTCCTTTGGATTCCCTAAGGAATAGAGTTTTGTCTATCTTTTCTCTTGAGAATTTATTCTCAATGAGGAAGGTAGACAGGGTTTCATACCAAGCCCTTGGAGCTTGTTTTAACCCATACAAAGCTTTCCTAAGCTTATACACATAATCAGGTTTAAGAGGGTCTACAAAACCTGATGGCTGCTCTACATATACTTCTTCTTTAAGATCACCATTCAGAAATGCTGACTTCACATCCATCTGGTATACTTTGAAGTCTTGGTAGGCTGCATAGGCAAGGAACATTCTGATTGCCTCCAGCCTTGCTACTGGAGCAAAGGTTTGATCAAAGTCAATCCCTTCTTCCTGCCTGTATCCTTTTGCAACTAACCTTGCTTTATTCTTCACTATTATCCCACTTTCATCTAGCTTGTTCCTATAGATCCACTTAGTGCCAATTATGTTGTGGCCTCTTGGTTTAGGAACAAGCTCCCAGACTTTGCACCTTCTGAATTGATTCAGCTCCTCTTGCATGGCATCAATCCAGTGCTGGTCTTGGATAGCTTCTTCAAACTTCTTAGGTTCCATTTGAGACAAGAAACTTGAATGCAAAACTGTGCTTTGATTTCTGCTTCTAGTTTGCACTCCTTGTCTTGGATCACCAATTATCTGATCAGTAGGATGATCTCTTAGATATCTTATAGCTGGAGGAAGATTCCCTTCAGGTTGAGCATCTCCAACTTCTTCATTCTGCTGAACCTCTTGGTTTTCATCAGCTTCCATTATCTCTTGTACTCCCCCTGGGACAGCAGCCTTCATTTTCCAATGCTCCATCTTCCTTTGAAGCTTCAGCAATGGAGAGCTTGTCCATCCTCTTGCTTATACCTGTTGAGTCATTTGATCTACAAGACAACTCACAATTGATTAATCTTGTTTCATCAAATACAACATGCACAGATTCTTCAACAACTTGAGTAGTTAAGTTGAAGACTCTATAGGCCTTACTATTTGTGTTGTACCCAACAAATATCCCATCCTGGGATTTGGCAGCAAACTTAGTCAAATATGACTTGCCATTGTTAAGTATATAGCACTTGCAACCAAAGATCCTAAAATAGGATAGATTTGGTTTTCTGCCTTTCACAATCTCATAGGGAGTCTTTCTGTGGCTTTTGGTGATAGAAGCCCTATTGATGACATGACAAGCAGTGTTAACTGCCTCAGCCCAAAAATATTCTAGGAGAGAGGTGTCACTCAATAGAGTTCTACCAGCTTCAATTAATGTTCTATTCTTTCTTTCAGCAATTCCATTTTGCTGAGGTATTCTTGGTGAGGAGAACTCTTGGAAAATCCCAAAGTCTTTACACAAGTTTGTTATGCTTTCAGATTGAAACTCAGTACCATGGTCACTTCTGATTTTGACCACTGTACTATTCAGTTCATTCTGAATTTGCTTTACAAAATTAAGTAATACACTTGGGGTTTCAGATTTTTGTCTCAGAAAGAACACCCATGTAAATCTAGAATAGTCATCTACAACCACAAAAGTGTAGACCTTCCTACCTAGACTATGAACTGGCATAGGACCAAAAAGATCCATATGCAAGAGGTATAAGCACCTCACAGAATCCTTGTTTTCAAGGCTTTGAAATGAGGATTTTGTCTGCTTGCCCTTTTGACAAGCTGAGCATACCCCTTCCTTTATACACTTAACTTGAGGCCCATTCCTCACTAGTTCTTTACTAATGAGTTGGCCAATTGTCTTGTAGTTTAGATGAGCCAATCTCTTGTGCCACTTAACACAATGAGAAGCATTGTCATCAGCTACAAGACAAATGGGGGAAGCCTTATTTTCACATTCAAAAGTTAAGGCAATATACATTTCTCTTCCTATACCCAGTCAAAATGATCTCTTGATCACTTGACCTTTTGATATGACATCCATCCTTACCAAATGAAATGTCATATCCTAGATCACTCAGCTGGCTTATGCTTATTAGATTATGTTTCAAACCTTTTACATAGGCCACTTGGGTGATAGTAATTAGGTTAGAAGAAATGTTACCAAACCCTTTGATGACTCCCTTCTCAGATCAACCAAAGATCACTTTAGGTCCATCTTTGACAGATGAATACTCCTTCAGCAGCCCCTTTGTTCCAGTCATGTGCCTGGAACAACCACTATCCAAGTACCATATAGGGGCATGGTTACTTGGATTCACCTGCAATACAGAATTACTTACCCTTAGAACCCAAGTAAGTCTTGGGTCCTTGGTTCAGGTTAGCATTAATAAAGTTATCATAACCTCTTCTAACAGGTAGACTCTTATTCTTTATAACACTTGTGTTATACCAGCAGTCTAATGCAAAATGGCCTCTCTTGCCACAGCACCAACATTCAAACTTATTGTATCTAGATCTAGATACATCCTTGTCAGAAGAATTTCTGTTCATTGCTGGTGCTGTTGCAACTTCACCTACTGATTTCTTAAAACCATTGGGTTTATGACCATAGGTAGGCCTGCTTGCATTAACACCCTTGTTCTTCAGAACATTAGTCTTAATATGACCTTGAATGTCTTCATGATAATATATGTTAGAAGGCACTTTCACCTTACTAAACTTTATGGGGACTGAAAGGTTTAGTGGCTGAATAGGGGCTTTGCCTTTCCTCTTGAATCAGCCAGCCCCGGAGTTACCTTTAAATCCTAATCCAGCCTTACCCTTCTGAGTGACAAATTCATCTATCAAGGGTAAGACAGATTTTGGCTTAGAGTAACTAGCCACTAAATCCCTTTCAATTCTAAGTCTGGCCTCCAGACTCTTCACTTGATCATTAGTATAATTAATTGTGCCCATCTGAATAATAGTTATATTCTTCAGCTTGGCAATTTCATTTAATTTTTGATCAAGGACTTTTTCTAACTCAGTTGTTGCAACCCTTAGATCAGCAATTTCCTGAGCCTGAGTTTTAACCAGGTTCTTGCTTTTCTTAAGGGCCTGCAACAAGTCCCCATACTTGTCTATCAATTGATAGACATCTCCTTCAGATTCAGATGCATCTTCATCACTTGATGCAGATGTAGCTAATTCTTCACTTGTACTACAAACAGATGTACTGGAAGGACATTTTACCTCATTAGGATCAGACTGATTCTGGCATATGTCCTCTTCTGATCTTGTCATCAACCCCATGCATTGATGTTCATTGATGGAGTCTAGCAACTGCATAAACTCCTCTTCCTCAGATGCAGCATATAATCCAATATATGCTTCAGCTTCAGATCCTGATTCAGAAGTTGACTGATCTGATAGACTCTTATCTTTCTTTGCTACAAAGGATTTCTCCTTCTTGCCTTTCTGATAAGTCTTCTTCTTTTTTGAAGATTCCTTTCTCTTGTCAGGATAATCAGCCACTACATGTCTAGGCCTATTGCAACAATAGCAGACAATCTTTGAAGTAGTGGCTTTGCTGGGCTTTGATCTACTTTTCTCTTTCCTTGATGACCTTCTCTTCTGGTAATAGTCATCAACTTGCTGTGATGTGGAAGGCCTAGACTTCCATTGCTTCTTTTTCAAGAACCTTTGGAATTGCCTTGTGAATGCAGCAAAGTCTGCATCTGAATCACAGCTTTCTGAACCCTTATCTGAATTTTCAGAACTATCTTCTTCAACTTCCATAGGAGGAGATGGTGATTTCCTCCTATTCTTTCTAGTGGCTTCAGCATTAAATGCCACAGTCTTTTCTCTATGCTCTCCTTTTGAGTTTCTTTCCTCCTCTTCCTTACCATAAGTTGCATTTCATAGGATAGCAACTTTCCAAACAGGGTTGGAGGAGATATCTCTGCCAATTTAGCCACTTCTCTTATGGCACAGATCTTTGTATCCCACTCCTTTGATAAGGATCTTAAGAATTTGTCATTCAGTTCATAGGTACTGAAGACTCTTTCATAGGATATCAACTCATTCACAATTCTATAGAATTTCTTATAGCACTCAGTTATGCTATCAGATTTGCCTTGTCTAAAGCTTTCATACTCCTGATTTAGCATAGACTTTCTGTTCAGCCTTACTTCTTCAGATCCCTCCATGTAGACAATCAATGTGTCCCACATCTCCTTGGAGGTCTTGCAGTGAATCAGATTCTAAAATGTTGAATCATCTATGGCACTAACAATGATGTTCTGTGCCCTTTTGTCCATGGTTGCCAAGATGATTTCATCCTTGGTCATTTCTGAATAAGTCTTTGGTATTTGGATATTTGCATCAAGAACAGATATCTTCATTGGAATGAAGGGGCCTTCCTGTACTGTGATGTAAATCCTTGGGTCAGATGCCTCCATAAACAATCTGACTCTTTCTTTCCAGATCCCAAAGATTTCCTTCTTGCATATGGGTAATTTCATAGACCCTAGCTCCTTATGATTCTCTCCAGAACCCATCTTCTTGAATCTTGAATCTGCCTTTCAGATCTACCTCAGACTGTTAAGTCCTTTTTAAGGAACCTCCCTCTGATACCACTTGATAGTTTAACTTTCAAGGCAGCCTAAACACCTAGAGGGGGGTGAATAGGTTCTGCTTTTCTTATAAAAACTTCTAGGCAGAATTCAATTCAATGGCTAACACAATAAGCACAGCAATCACAGAAAATAAAACATCACAGATTGCACAATGTTTTATAGTGGTTCCCCAAGGTCTGGGTACATCCACTTTCCCCCTTCACCTATCTAGCAGTATGCTAGATTCGGCCAAACTTCCACTAATCTCAGATCAACAGATCCTACACTCAGAACCCAACTGGTTCCTACAACTCAGGCACAACTGCCCTACCTCAGCCTTGCCCCAAGGCCTACAACTCAGAGAAGATCCTTCTCCTACACTCAGGCAAACAGTCCTACCACTCAGAGTTCAACACTCCTACACTCAGCCTTTATAACACAGGCTTACAACTCAGATCTGTATAAACAGATCCTACAGAAATATAGAAAAGGTTATTTAACTGTCTTGCCAAAATTGAGAGAGAAAAGGCCAAGACAATTCTTGATCAGCTGATGCAATCAACTGTATCTGAGCCTTCTTCAAAGCTTCTTGAATATGAACTTAGCTGAGTTGATTTCCAAACAGCTTCTTGAGAATCCACTGGTGGTTTCTTTCTTCTTCTTCAAATTCTGGCTTGATCTCTCTCTATCCAGCACTTTGAATGATTCTTCTGAATTCTGATTAGAACTCTTCTTTGATCTATCCTTAGATAGTCTTCTTAGATCTCCCGGAGAAGATCTTCTTAAGTGCCTAGCACTTTCTTGAAATGAATTGGATCGTAATCCTTCTCAACTTTTTGATTCTCAACAATGTTTTTCAAGAGTTTTTTTTTCTCCTTCTGAATCTGTCTATTTATAGACTTTCTTCATGGTAACCGGCTGATCCGGTTTCTAACCGTTTTCTGACAAGTCTGACAGCTTTAGTTAACCGGTGGCAACCCACAGCTGTCAAGTCTCCAAACAAGTCCTGTGCCTTTGTCTTGAACCATAAGTTGTCGAGACAGTCTGTCAGAAAGTGTCGAGACCATCTGTCTATTTGTGTCGACACAATTGACTTTGGTGTTGACACAGTCTTTAGTGATGTCGACTAAGTTGCCTTTGAGTCGACACAGCTTCTTCTGAAAATAACTTGGTCTTGACTTTTCAGTGTGCCGACACAAGTCCTGTGTGTCGACACAGTTGTTGTAGAATCATAACTTAGTGAGTGTCGACTTAGCCTTCAGGTGTCGACACAGTCTTCTTTTAACTTTGCTATAATGTGTCGACTCAATCACAATGTGTCGACACATTCTGCTGGTGTCGACAAACTTGAGGTCGACTATATTCTTTTGTGTCGACACATTTTCCCAATGTTGAGGTCGACGCTTTTCTTCTGTGTCGACTCAAATTCCCAGTGTTGTGTCGACTTACTTCTTCTATGTCGACACTTTTTCCCAGTGTAGTTGTAGACTAACTGCTATGTGTCGACACTGCTTCCCAGTGTTGTGTCGACTTACTTCTTCTGTGTCGACACTTTTTCCCAGTGTAGTTGTAGACTAACTGCTATGTGTCGACACTGCTTCCCAGTGTTGTGTCGACTATTTTCTTCTATGTGTCGACACTGCTTCCTCTATGTCGACACTTGGACTTAGAATTTTTCTGCATACTTTATCAATTCTTCACCTGCACATGTCAACTTAAAACAACATCAAATACACCTTGATGTATATCATTGAGCTAGGTTGGGCTTCTTCAAATCAGGTACACATTTTCCAATGTACCCAACAATGTCGATACACGACGTATTCGTCGAGACTCACTAGATATGCCTTGAGTTCTCGAATTTACTTCTCTGGATTTTTCTAAATTAAATTTGTCGAATATCACTTTGCCTATGCGTCGAATGCGTTGAGAGTATCTATCAATACTCATCGAATTCGTAGAGTAAGCTAGTCGATATTCGTCGAATTTGTCGAGTATCTCTTCAGGAAAGCGTTGAGTTATCTGTTAGATCTGTCTGGAATCATCTAAGTTATTTTCGTCGAGTTTCGAAGCAGTTCGACGAGTATACCCGTGTATACTCGACGATACTTGACGAATGATACTTAGGGTTTATTTTTTTCTGTTTTCAAATTTCCGAATTGGATCATCCAGACTGCCATGCACAATAATTCGTGGATTTCTCGGTATGGAAGGAATCTTCTAGCCGTTAGATAAGAGGAGTTCCTATAAATACCTAGGGTGGATTTCGAGAAACCCTAATCGTGTTATTGTTCAAATCGAGAAATTTTAAAATGAAAAACTCCTGTCGGCGTACGATGCGGCTTTTCGCTATTCTCTCGGTCGACGACGACTTGCTGCACGATTCGTTCTTCATCAAGCGTGTCGATTAGATCCTTGATCTCTGAAGGTTCTCATATTACTCAGATCTAGTTGATTCGTGTGTTCAGATCAAGTTTACAAAGCTTTCAGTTTCTTTTGTTCCTCAAGACGTTCTCTGAGTGGTAGGAGAGTTGTCTCTGAGTTGTTGGAGTTGAGGCTCCGAGGTGTTAGATTGTGTTCAATCTGAGATAAAGGTGAAGTAGCTGAATTTAGCCCTTCGTGGTAGAAAGGCGAGGCGGGGCAGTAGACGTACCCAACTCGGGGAATCACTATAAATTCTATGTGATTATTTTTTTACAAATTTTTATTCCGCTATAAGACGTAGAACTCACCTATTCACCCTCATCTAGGTGATTTAGGTTGACTACTAGACACTTTCACATATGATATTGAAGAAATAGTTCGAATAATTCAACAAAGAATGAAGATTGCACAAGACCGAAAACAAAAATATTATAACCCCCGACATCGTCTGGTGGAATTTAATGTTTGTGATCAAGTGTACTTGAAAATCAAACCGTTTAAAGGAGTCACTCGATTGTGTCGTATCAAAAAACTGAGTTTGAGATTTGTAGGCCCCTTTTTTATCCTTGAGTGTGTTGACGAAGTGTCTTTTCGTTTAGCTCTTCTAGATAAATTACATAATTTACATGATGTTTTCATGTATATGCATTTCAGAGCTATATTCAAGATTCAAAGCTGATGGTGTTTGCCAGTGACTTGCAAATCAAAGCTGATTTTTCGAGTTTGACGACACCTTATCAGATTATTAATTGACAAAGCAAGAACCTTCGGAATCGCGATGTTACTTTTGTTAAAGTCTGGTGGAAAGGTCACCTCACTAAGGGTGCTACTTGGGAGAGAGAAGATATGATGATGAATTTGTTTAATTCCTTCTTTCTGAACCAAGAAGATTGAATTTTTCAAGACAACAATTCTGATAAAGAGGGAGAAATTGTAAGACTACAACCTGTTTTGTAGATAAAATATTTTATATTATGAAGAATAAAATTAATTCCCCGGTGTTGAAAACTAAACTCAGTGTCGATTTGGCGCTGCATAATTTATTTTGAAGTTCATGATTTTCGATGATTTTGCGACGATCATCTCGTATTTTATTATTCAATAAACTTTACATATATGCTTGAATAGTGGCTTATTTGGAGCTCCTAGTGGACTGGATGGTTGCTTGTGTTGGATGGATGTTTTGTGGGTGGTTTGCCTTAGGTTTGGTGACTCTTGTGGGCAACCCTTGGTGTTATTGTTGGCATCCTTTGGTGATGCTATCAGCAACCCTTTGTGTTGCAGATTGGATGTCCACAATGCTGTTTTTGTGCCCCTTTTGTTGGATGATTGTTGACTACCTCTCTTGGCTTTTATTAGGTATAAAAGTGGCTGAAATTTGAAGTCTTTCGTGACTGAATTTTGATTTGATTTTTCTTTATTTAGAGTCACCTAAGCTAGTCATCCCCCTAGACAACTCATATTGGTTATAACTGTTACTATCTTTGGAGTCAACTCGTAACTATTTAACGGAGCAACCATAAAGTAAATGAATTACTTGATACTACAGAGGATAACGTCCGACAATAGACGCGACGAGAATCCTATCTAGGTGAAGGGTAAAGAAAAAGTTGTGGCGAGTCCTTACCGCTTTGATTACGCATATATTTGAATTATTTTAAATTATGAACAAGTAAAACTACTTCCTTGCATGGAAACTGAATATGAATTGAGTTAAATTGAAATAATTTTAAGATTTGAATAAAATCGCTAAAGATCTAAACATGGATTAACAAGCGATGAACACTTTGAGGGAAAATTTATATAAGTATTTCCTATATTTTGAAAATGAATATGAATTGCATATGAAAAGAATAAGAAATTGAGAGTGTGTTGACGCATCAAAAAGCTAAGTGCTAGCCATATATGGGGATTGATCAACAAATTCCTACACCTTATGGGGGGGGGGGGGGGTAGAACTCCTACACCCAACCCAGTAGGGGGTGAATTCCTACATAAGTTGATATTGGAATTTCTAATCTAAGAGGAGGCGTGAAAGCTAGGTTAGTTGATGAGCGCTATAGAGTGAGCATTGATACAATGGGCACAAATGTTTGAGAAAATTGAAATTGACATGAATTCTATACTGTATATAGAAATGAAAATGAATGTAAGAAATAAGAATTTGATGCAAGAAATTATTAATTTATGTTTTACTAGCTCATTGTACAATACCTTACTTGCTTCATGTACTTACTGTTTTATTACACATGTTCATATAAAATTTATAATTACGTATTGATGCGAACTCTTCGTGTTTGCCTGTAGTGCAGTTGAAAAAGTAAGTAACCCACTTAGTTTTCTAAACTAACTAGTTGGCAATTTCTCTTTTTAGGATCAGACTACTAGCATACCAAACCCCGCTAGGAGGATACTTACAAAGGCAGATTAAAAGCTAAGGGAAGACGTGGCTTGTCCACGAGTAAGATTTTTTTTTTTTTACGTTTGCTACCATCTATATATGATATAAATATGTCTAGTTGTTTTTCCTTGTACTCTGGAAGGACATGATGTAAATTATCTTTAATAAATAGAAAGTTGTTTTATGTTTCTCCTGGTATCACTTATGTGCTTTACATATTAGAACTGTTGCATTATGTAATTGTGAAAAATCGCTCAGAATAAAGATTTAAATTGTTGCGGACTTCAGAGTGTTATATATTTTTATTTAAGATTAATATATTTTAATATTTTTATGAAAATCTATTTTAGTTTTATTTTCTATTTTATGCAAATCTATTTTTGTAATATTTAATATTTATTAATATTTTTATACAACTCTATTTTCATTTATTTTTTTCTAAGTACTATTTTAGTTTTCAAAGTTTTTTTAGATTAGATATAATACATGACAAAGAGAAACTTTAAATATTAATACCAAAATAAATTTAGGGCCGGTTTGAATAAGCGTTTTTATCCTATTCATTTCAAATAAATGTACCACAACATTCTTCCTCTTTTTTTTTGCGCCTTGGTTTTGAACGCCGGCGTTTTGATCCCTCTTATGACTTCTTTAGTTAACTCCCTGTGACCCGGACCTCCACTCATCGATGTTTTCTTTCGTTTTTCTGCTACAAGCTGGAGAGCATATAAGCTCAATTTCGATGGAAAGCAATCTCGAAGAACTAGATAAATTTTAGAAACTGAGTGCCAATTGGCCGGAATGAAAGACTTCTATAAATCGGCACAACCGATGAGAATCGCCAGCAGGATATGGGGCGGTGGATTGCTCAAAGGAGAAATCGTTTGTGCAATAATTGACCAATGTTACCATAGGGTTTTGTGAGAGGTGAACTCATTGTCGGGTGTGATATTATTTCTTCATCCTTGGTCGAGATGGGGAATATTTCTACATTGTTCGGAGAAGGATCAAAAAGTCTTATTTTTCGCCCATGGTTGAGAGGAAAAAAAATTAGTACGTTTAACGTACCAAATAATAGGTGTGCGAATAAATTACAATCACCGCCTATTGGGGACCACTTCATTTCATTTTGAAATGCATGTTCCCCCAATTTTCTTTCTGCTTCCCTGCCTACAACCTAACATTCTGACAGAATCAACGGCGACCTCGAGCTTTGACGGTGCCCAGGAAGTTATGGCGAACTCAACGCAGCGGTCGCCTGCAGAAATCATCCTTAGCGTCAAGTAAAGGTAAACTTCTGGCTCACCATTCGTCGACCTTCTTCTCGCTGGATGCATGAGGGATACTGTTGTTTCTAGGGTTTGTGTATTTTTTTCTCGTCGACCTTGTTCCTTTTAGTATATAAGATTAATCATTTTTAAGGTTTTGAAAACCCCATAAAAACTCGTACTTAGGGATTTTTAGGTTTTCCACTATAGATACCGTTGGAAATCCCTTGTTTCTGCTAGATTCAGTCAGGACACGGCCGTAGTTCGGGTTTTTGTTCTTATTTTTTGTTGTTAGTGTACCTATTGCCATTATGGATTTATTTCATCTATGTTATTCCTTTTAGTTAATAGCACTTAATTCTTTTTAAGGTTATAAATATTATTCTTTCCCGTAGATACCCATAATGAAGTAGTTTCTAGTATGGATATAGTCCAAATACGACCATACAATTGTTGTATACAGTCATATTCAGTGCATATACGGTCGTAAATATTGTTGTGTACAATGGTTGAACTGGTTTTATTAGCAACATTGCAATGTAATCCATGCATGCATACTATGGTTTTGAAGATTGCAAGAGGTAGCATGTGTGTTCATTAAATACAATTGTATATGCACTTCATTATTCTTTATAATCCGACAGTATAATTGTTTTTTCTGATACATGTTCAACAACACTGAATTTTCGTTGTGTCATTCCATCTTTCAAGGAGAGAGCACAACCGCTTCTCAATTCTCTCAATAAAAGTTCAAGGAATGATTTACAAGCTGCTGAAATTCTTCCTCTCTTTACTATTCCCAACCTAAACCAAAATATATCTCTTTTGGCTACATTGATTAGGGCATACTCTCGCAAACATAGAACATTCTAGCTAGGAAAGGTGTACATGAAGCTAACAATCAACCAAGTTGCATTAATGCTCAGTTTACTAAATACACAACTTCCTTTCAATTTTAATAGGACGCCACTTAAAAATTATGAGCATAAGAACTTGACAACTGAGTTGTTGTTGCTTTCTGATTCACAATGGTCTTAAGAGGTAGAGGCACAAAGGGTTGACACCCTTGTTAAGTATCTTTTGTGCAAGTTAATTTTTCCATTGAAGATTATGAAGATACTCACTTGTCTGTATACCTTCGGAAGGTTGGAAGAGTTCAATAAGTATAATTGGCTTGAAGCGGTGTATAAATGTAACATCCTCATTCCTACTAGACCCCTAGTGCGTGTTAGGGCATGATATGTGGTGGGTCATGTGAGTTAGGACAAGGAGGGTACTCTCGGACTCATTGAGTTGAGATGAACTCACATAGTGCTCATGAAAGAGCACAAGTCAACCTAGGTCAAATTTATCCCAAATTGAACTCACAAGAACAAATTGACCTCACCACTAGGTCCCTAACCCTAAGGGAGATCCAATTGAACCTAGAACCCATGAATTAGTTGACCAAATTAGGCTATGTTGACCAAGAGTTGACTTTAGTCAAAAATTGGGAGAAACTCTAAATTCCCTTTGTCATGTCACCACTTCTAGAAATTGGATGGCATGGGTGGTAAATATGATCATGGGATATAAGGTGGTACACCCATGTAGGCCTTAGCCTATGGAAATTAATCAAATTTTCAAAATTTTCATTTTAGGTCTATTTTGACCAAGGTTGACTTTTAAGGTTTGCTTGGCCAACCAATGGTGTGGTTGACCCAATTGGGTGGTCATGGGTCCTATGGCACCATGCCATGTTGGTTGGGTCATGGTGGGGTCTACTTTGGGCTAATTGATCCATAAGGTGCGGGTTTGACCAAAATTGGTTTAAGTTTGACTTTGGTCAAATTGGGTGAATTGGTTGACCCATTCATGGGGCTTTTGGTCCATTGGGTCCCTAATGATGTTAGAAGGTTGGGCGTGAGGACAATTTGACCAATTGAGGAATAAATGGATCTTGATTGGGTTGAATTGGACTATGTTGACAAAAAGTTGACTTTGGTCAAATTGACCAATTTGGTCGACCAATTCATGGGTTCTAGGTTCAATTGGGTCTCCCTTAGGGTTAGGGACCTAATTGTGAGGCCAATTTGTTCTTGTGAGTTCAATTTGGTGGAAATTTAACTTGGACTGACTTGTGCTCTCTCATGAGCACTGTGAGTTCACCTCAACTCAATGAGTCTTATGATCTCCTCCTTGCCCTAACTCACATGACCCATCACATGTCATGCCCTAACACACACTAGGGATCTAGTAGGAATGGGGATCTTACAATAAATTTTTGCACTCTGATTCCGGGCACTAAGTAATGAAGCCTAAAAAAAGAAAGACAACGAGAGCTTGGGTTATATGGAAGTGAAAGTCTTTAATTTAAAGGATAGCTAAATCACCTAGAGGGGGGTGAATAAGTTTCTTAGACTCTTGTGACTTTCTTTTATTTTTCTTCTTAATTACTTTGTGAGTTAGTAGTTTACTGCTTTCAAGAAACACATTACCTGCAACAAAGAAACAACACAAAAAGCACACACACAATTTATAGTGGTTCTCTAGATTATGGGTATATCCACTTTCCTCCCACCTTTTTAACTTCTTGTTAGACAAGACATTTCTCCAAAAACTCAGCTCCAAAGAGCTTACACCACAGATCGCTCAGGATCTCTCAGTCTCCTCCAAGACTTACAGCTCAGGCATTAATCCCTACAACTCAGTGATTAACTGATCACCTACCTCAAGATAAAGGCCCTACCACTCAGGCTGGGAGGACAGCCCTACCTCAGATCCATAAAGGAACCTACCTCAGAGAGAATGACTTTCCTAAAACTCAGGCAAAAAGGCCCTATCTTAGATCCAAAGGATCCTACAACTCAGGCACAAGTGTCCTAAAACTCAGAGAGAATGACTCTCCTACCTCAGGCTTAAAAGCCCTACAGCTCAGTGTTCAAATGATCACCTACCTAAGATCCAAGCTAGATCCTACAACTCAGATTCACACTTGAATCCTACTGCTCAGGCCCAAGGCCCGTACACTCAGATTCTCAATAGAATCCTAATGCTCAGATCCACACTTGGATCCTACACTCAGCTTTTATATATTCAGGCCTACAAATCAGATCTGTAAAGATCCTACAGGAGTACAATGGTTTTAGTTAATCTGACATAGAGAAATTTCTCTGTCTCAGCTACTAGAGCTGAGTTATCTCAACTCTAACTATCTTCACAGCAGCAAGTATGGATCTGCTTAAGCTGGAATTAACTTGCAGAAATCAGTTCTGCTTCTTCTTTCCTTTCTAGACTGAACTAGAACCTCAGTTCTTTCTTCTTCAATGCTCCAGAAGTTGATCTTCAGGATAAGGCTTGGTTGAGCTGAGAAGTAACTACAGTTGGGGCTTTTTTCCTTAACTACTTCTTGAGCTGAGATATACTCAACCCTATCTTTTAGACTACTAAACCCAGATGATTCAGCTCCTTCTTCTTGCTCTAAAAGTAAGCCTTCAGAACTTACTGGTGTGTGCAAAAATTGCACCAACTAACTTGCTTTAGATCCCAGATCTTGAAGCTCAGGTTACACCTTGGCTGCTCTCTTTTCTTCTGAGATTATCTCTGAACTTGTTGTTGTTGATAAAGAGGATAACATCTAACTTTTTGAGCTTTTAGACTAGCTTATTTTAACTTTGGTATTCCGCCTCTACAATAATGGCGAGGAAGAAGATGACTGTCAGCTTTATGTGTGAAAAGCTACTTTCTTCAATCACGGCTCTGCCTTTTCTATTCCGCCGCTCAACGACTCTTTGAGCTATTGGGCCCACACAAGGAGTTGGTCATTGCACCTTGCATTAACTACAAAAGTCGTGTGGTAGGCCTGCGGCGCCATTTGTCGCGTACTATAGCCTTCCCACAATATTTTGAATTTGGCTGACAATTGCTTACGTCAGCACTTATGGACTTGGTCAAATTCAAACACATTAGTATAAGCGTTGAGTGAGTAGACTTCACTCAATGCCAAAACACTTAGATAGATTTTCTGTCACTAAGCGTTGAGTGAGTAAGCTTCACTCAACACAAAAACACTTAGACAGATTTTCTATCACTAGGCGTTGAGTGAGCAACCTTCACTCAACACCAAAACACTTGGAAAAGTTTTCTGTCGTTAGGCATTGAGTGAGCAATCTTCACTCAACACTAAAGCCCTTAGACATGTTTCTATCACTTGGCATTGAGTGAGCAACCTTCACTCAACTCTTTTAGACTTAGCCAAATTTCCTGCCTAAGAAGCATTGAGAGTTGCTTCTCCACTCAACGCTTTCTACATTTGTCAATTATATTGACGTGACATTGAGTGAGTAGGCTTCACTCAACGCTTCTGTCCTTAAGACAATATCACAGTTGATTAGGCGTTGAGTTGATAGCCTTCACTCAATGCTTTTGTCCTTTGACAAAATTTTGTGTTTCAAACACAGTGGCTCTGACTGAACAATGGACAGTCAATGCTATGTCCTCATGGCGTTGAGTGAGCTTGCCTCACTCAATGCCTATGGACTTAGTCAAATAATTACACAGATTTTTTGTGGCTTTGATAGGATGAGCTATACTCAACGAATATGATGTATGGCGTTGAGTGATTAGACATCACTCAATGCCTGTGGACTTAGCCACATTTTCAGCTTGCCAACAGCTTGGCTTTGACTATGCATGTTGTACTCACAGCTTTTAGTCATCTGGCGTTGAGTGAATAGACTTCACTCAATGCCTGTAGACTTAGATGGATTTTTTTCTCTCCATGTCTCTACCTTGTGACCACCTGTCACCATCACTTAGACAATCTGTCTAAACCTGTTCCAAGGAACATCCTACACATGATGAGCTTGAACAACATTAAATACAATAATGTGTATACCATTGACTTGTTTGACTTCTTACAAATTTGGGACATTGGGCACAATAGACCCAACAGGAACATTGCTCGGTGCTCCTGGTGGTATGTCACAGATTAATTTTACTGCTACTTTTTTAAATAAATTATTCATTTTAAGTAATATATCGTAGTTATAGGTGTGGTTTATGAAATGACAAACTTCCAACTATCTGTTGATGACTTAGCGAGGCCCCAACTTTGTTGATAGTCTTCTAAGTTTAGTTTTAGTATCAAATTTTGCTCAAAATTGCATTAAAATTTATGCATTTGTGGGAGAGTATGATATATTTTCTACTAAATATGAATAGATTATTGCATTACATAATTTCTAATCATATTACATAACACTTCAATAATTGTATACGTGAAGTCGTCTTTCGAGAGCATATTGCAAACAGAGGAAAGGTTATTAGAAGTTGAAGTACCAAAGGATAGATATTTTGAAGAATCATATCCTACGGAAGAGGATAAAGAGGATGGAGAATCAAAGAAGGAGGAGGAAAACAAAAGAATTTAATAATTACTTGAAGGGAAAGTTCGAAGCTTTATGAAAAAAAAAGTAAAAAAGGAAAGAAGCATAAGAAAGAGGACAGAGAAGGATCTTAGGAGGTTGATAAGGAAGACAAATGAGAAAGAACATTGTTAAACTGAGGGGAAGGTGGAAGGGAAGAGTTCTGTGAAGGAAGATGGGAATAGAGAGGCGAACAAGGTGATACACATAATGGATCAAGTGACTTTAGAGCTAGTAATACAATCCAAAAAGACTAAGGATTTTATATATGAAGAGTTGAGTAAATTACACACTCATATTGATACTAGGATAGATGCATTAACCACCACAATCTTATAAAGATGAAATTGACCCTCATGACCTATATTTGAGGAAACAGTTGGTTCCCACCCTTCTACATCTAGAGTACCATCAAATGTCGGAGATGTGCTTAATCCCCCAAAAGATATTTTATCTGTGTTAGTGGTTGTTGTTCTTCCTTCCACCAGGGTGGAGAGTGATAGAAGTCTGATTAAATCAATTAAACGTCGTCGTGATTGAAAGTAAAATGCTAAATTTGTTTTATCATCCTCTCAAATAGAATATCCTGAATAAAAAGCATAGCCAAAAGCAAACGACAGATCATAGACCACATTTTTTCAAAGTTCTCGAATAGGTTTTCACTCTTTTTGCTGCTTTCATTTATATTGGATAGTTTTAAATTCTTAATGAGAGATTACTTAAGTAGTTAATGATTTAATGCAGAAATAGTATATTAATTGACGGGTTATTTTTTGTTTATATCAATCACATTTTAATGCCCTTTTGAGAGACTGATGTATTAATGACGTCCACTTATATGCCTACAATATTGTACTAACCCTCCAGAAATCGATGAATCCTAGGAATTTTAAGCAATTCTTATATGTTTCTATCAATCATGATGTTAGTATTTGTTCTCAATTATCTATTAAACAAAGTTCAAATACTTATTTGGCAAAGGCTTGTACTAACTGAAATTATTAAGCAGAATCTAAAGAAAAACAAATTGAGCTCAACATCCCTAATCAGCCACATCACCTCCGATTCAGTGATGTATGCTGACTATATATTTATTCTCGTACATCTTGGTAATCATTGGGATTTGCTCGTTGGAACATAAAAGAAGAGTGCTAGCAATACTATGATTCACTTTATAAGTTATCAAATTTCAATAAACTTCCAAAAGTGGTGTGTAATATTTTTCAATACTACTCACCGTATATAATTATTATACACTAATTTTTTCCTTATATAGATTGATTTCTTTGAAGAAGATGCTAGCAAGGTCTTTCCCCATAACATTCATAAGTGACAAATTTTCTTTGTTGAAAATTGCCCAACATAATCAATCATAAATGTTTGTGGTGTGTTTGATATGATGTATATGAAAACTATACTGGGAAAGGGTGAAATATCTTGGGAGAAGCATCAAAAATGGGGAGAAGCAATGCCAAAGATTCCGGCGAAGATTGCAATAGAGATTGTAAAGACCTTCCCGAAAAAGATAATGGGTAAGTAGATAGGTTTGGTTTTGTATGTTATTTGTGCATCATTACTTATGTGTATTTCTGTAGGTTGTGTTCCATGTTTATGCTCAAAAGAATACAGACAAATTTGTCAAATACAACTTTTTTGTTCTTTTATATGATCATAATGTGATTGTATACGATTGAATTTATCTTAATACGTTTGTACTTGGTTTGATAGTATTATGGGAAAAACCTATTACATGTTTATTGCACAATGCCACTACTTGGTTTGTGCAGGTTTAGTTTTGTATGTTATTGTAGGTTGTGTTCCATGTTTACGTTGAACATTACATGACCAAATTTTTTAATTATAGGCTTCCTATTCTTGTATATACAAGATTGTATTGTAATTTTATACGGTTGGATTTATGTCAATACACTCATACTAGATTTGATTGTATCATGTGAAAGAACATATTGCATGTTCACTACACAATACCATAACTTGGTTTAGTTTATAGAATTAACAAGTTCTGTATGTTGTGTACTATGTGTTCGCTGAACTTTGTTTTTAAGTAATCAATTAAATACAACTGAATTTTTAAAATACTATCTTGATGACCCGTATTACGATTGTCATTGGCTATAATACGATTGTATTTGAACTAATACGTTGGTATTGGGAGAATTAGAAACACGTTGAATTATGCAGTTGTTAATGTGTTAATTCATGTTTAATTCAATATCTTGAAAATTGGGATGTCCCAGTGGAGTAGAAGAAAGAGACAAAGGACAAGGGAAATTTGCAACACTACCAGGTATCATTTAGTTGGCTCGAAAAAATAATAT
Source organism: Platanthera zijinensis (assembly GCA_039513925.1). Lineage (NCBI taxonomy): Eukaryota > Viridiplantae > Streptophyta > Magnoliopsida > Asparagales > Orchidaceae > Platanthera > Platanthera zijinensis. The sequence continues at coordinate 94,740,775 of CM077097.1, forward strand.
AAATTCACTCATCTATTTCAGGACTATGATGATGAACGCATTATTGTTAGATAATAATTTATTTTTTTGTTTCTGGACATTTTGTGGTTCTTTAATGTTTTTAAACTAGTAAACTTACATCTTCACAGACTACGGAGGCCAAGTTGCAAGCACAGTATAAAACCTTCCTGAAAAAGATAATGGGTAAGTAAACATGTTTTGTTATGTATGTTGTTTGTGCAATATTAGTTATGTGTTTCTGTATATTGTTTTCCATGTTTACGCTCAAAATTATATGGATAGATTTGTCAAATATAGTCTGATTTGTCTCAATATGCTTGTACTAGGTTTGATAGTATTATGGGAAAAAGACATATTACATGTTCACTGCATAATAACACTATTTGGTTTGTGCAAGTTTAGTTATGTACATTTTTATAGGTTGTGTTCCATGTTTAACGCTCAATATTATATGGCCAGATTTGGTAATTATAGGCTTTTTGTGCATGTATACGATCATATTATAATTTATACAATCGGATTTATGCCAATATGCTCGTACTAGGTTTAATTGTATCATGGGAAATAACTTAATACATGTTTACTACCCAATACCACAACATGATTTAGTTTATAGGATTTTACAAGTTCTGTATGTTGTATACAATATGTTCACTGAACTTTGTTTTCAAGTAATCATTTAAATACAACTTGATGTTTAAAATACTATCTCGATGACATATTACGGAGGCCAAGTTCCTTGAAAGCGCAGTATTTTTTACAATAACATAATTCACTATCTAAAGACATGAGGAATTGATGAAAAATGTAAAGATACATTAATAGATAACTCGTCATTCATAGAGAATTTGTCGTTCAAATCAACAATTGTTGGAGTGAGGTTTAAATTTGAATCAATCTCGCAAAAAATGTCCATAAAATTATGCTCCTTTGGTTGCATCAGAACATCAATCATACTCGAGTCCTTTCCTTTTGGCACCGCGTGACCTCCCTGTCTGAAATTAGAAAAACATAAAATGGTGAGTCCATCACAATTTAGTGCAAATAAACATAAAAAAAATATAAGCTTAGTTTCTTGGAGGTGAACTCCCAATAATTCTTCAAACATGCGTTTGATACTCCTTTTGGTCGCATTGACAGTGAATCTTTCACAACACCTTTGTCTTTGTGGATGTGGTCAACAAAACCCTTTTTAATCTTCTCATCTTTGTCAACCATATCTTCTATACTTATACCAACATCATTTATTACATTTACAAGGTAATCTTTTGCTAGTTGATAATTTTCAATTCGTTGGCATAAGTCATATGTGTACCACATCATGTGATTTTTGAAAATTAATTCTGACTCGTAGTGCTTTGAGGTTGTGAGCATTAAAAATTTGTTTTACTTCTTCGCTTGCTTTGTAAATCTCCTCAAAATGTAATTTGGTTGAATATTCTTTAGATTACGAATATTATATACCCGCAAAGCATGTTTGCACAATAAATCTTTTGTTTGAAAACCTCTACAAGAACACTCTATATCATTGCTCTTAGTCTCTATTGTCACAATCCACTTCTTTTCAACACCACCTCCATCACAAAGACGTGTGTTGTTTACGATCATATCATGGTCACATATTTTTTTCTCCGCTACCATCAAACCTACTGCATCCTCCATAAAAACTTGCTCAAATATTGTATACATATTTTTAATATATATCTTTGATATTTGCTCTCAAGGATTGAGCACTTTTTGAATCTTAGAGTGATAATACTTTGTCTACATTTGAAGTCTTCATCATGTTCACTCCTTCGCCAACTATATATCAATTTTTCCATTCCAAGAAAGCATTCGACTAGTGAACTTGTAGCCTTTGAGCATCCGTGTAGATGATTATTTGCCGATTCATTATGTTGGGTAGATAATATGCTGAGATCCAATACTTTTTTTTATTAAATGTAGGGGACCACCACATTTTAATATTGTATAGATCATGTAACCATCGATTCTCTTGCAAGTTACCTTTGATTATCGTTTCTCTCCAATATAACTCAAACTCCTTTTCATTATCACATTTACTCATACAAGTATAAAATAGAGACCTAACCTGGTTATCATGGTTGAAAGCTGGTATTTTTGAGGGTGCTTTTTTTTGAAATAAGCCATTGGCATAAGCGATGACGAGTACTAGTGAATACCCTCTCAATGAAACCTATCATTGCATGATCATGATTCTTATAAATGGTGGTTGATTGTTTACCTCCAACAAACTTTAAGGTCTCAAAAACCCAACAAAATGATTCTATCGTCTCGTGCGCTATAAATGCACCGCCAACAAAAACGTTATGCCAATGGTGGTTCACTGCTATGAATGAAGCAGATTCTAAATTATATATGTTTAACCTTTAAGTAGTGTCAAAAATGATGACATCGCCAAAACATTCGTATTCCAATTTCCTATGTCCGTCAATCCAAAAGAAATTGTTCAGCCGGTTCATTTCATTTATCTGCACATCAAAAGAGAATATACTATCATCCAACTGTCTCTCCTTAAATATTTCCAATAAACTAGTAGCGTCTCTATTTTCATTGAGCACTCTTCTCTCTCAATGTACAAAGTTATATGCATCTGTCTTCGTGAACCCTACATTTTGCACACTACCAACTTTTGTCACTATCAAATTATAAGCATCAACTATTCGTATGCTTACTCCTGTCATATTCTTGATCAAGGTCGCTTGGTCATCAAATACATGGTGATGCGATCTCAACAAATGTGCATCTTACTACGGTGCCAACGAATGATTGTGCTCTTCAATAAATTTTGAGACCTTCTAGTTCTTACCTTCTTCATCAGCAGTGAAGTGTAAGCAAGCTAAGCATCCTGTGCAAGTATCGAGATGGTAAATTTCTTCTGCACGTCAATGCACGGCTTGAAAATCTTAAAATCAACTTTAGAACAAGAATACTTTCGTACCTTTATGATCTTGGTATGAGTCCAGTAGTATATATGTTGTTTTCGGACACTAAATCTACACTTGTGAGTAGGGGAGAGCACAAAAAACCACAAATCGCAAAAATCGCCCGCACCGCAAAAACCCACCAAACTTTAAACCGCACTGCATATTGTAGGTGTGGTACGGTTTTGAAATTTTGTAAACCATGTGCAGTGCGGTGCAGTTTTCAAATCTTAAAAACCGCAAACACCGTGCCCCGCCAATTATTTGGGCACTTGAAATTTTTCTTGATTTTGTGACATAATATTTTAATATGTTAAGTAAAATATTCACATTTTATTCATGTATAGCCCGCACCGCACCAATAATGAATATTGAATTCCCAATATAATAGCTCTGAATCTTGCGGCTTATATCAGTTATATGCGCCATATTTGGGATTATGATTGGGCAATATACGCAAACTTGTACACTTGTTATATACAACATCAGGTAGTGGTACCTTGTTAGCAGTACTGTATATGTGCTCGTATAAATATGATAAGTATACTTGCAGTTGGCTATATATTATCGCCTCTTTGTGCAAACAGGTATTTCATATTTGTATTATTGCTGTTTTAAGGATGGGCTGGCAGTTCGGACAAGGGATGATGAAGTCAAGAATAAATTTAGATATTTAGGTTCCGTTTGGGGGAACTTATTTTCACCGGTCAAACGATTACGACCGCATGAATCGAACCTTAAATATGGTTTGGTTCATGCGGTCGCAACTGCTTGACCGGTGAAAATAAGTCCCCTCAAACGGAGCCTTAGTGTGATAAAGTTGGTTATTTGTAAGTGATGGGTTCCACCATCATTTATAGGAGAAAAAGATCCCCACCCCCATGATCTCCACCCAAGGAAAATCGTGGGTGGGCCCCACCCCCCATAATCTCTCATAATGATGGGATTTATGGGGGTGGGACCCGCTCCCTCCCCTCATGGGGGAAACCGCCGCCGGGAGAACTGTCGCCGACTGGCGGCTTAGACACCGTCGACGGCCGCCCCCCCACCCCCGGCCACCGCCATGGCCGGCCCCGTCGTCGGGGCAGCCGCGACAAGCCTCCTGCAAGGCCACGGCCGGCCTAGCCGGGGGCGGCCGAGCCGCGGCCGACAACGGCCGCCGCGGCCGCGGCCGGCCGCGGCCCGGCCCGGCCGCGGCCGGTCACGGCCTCCCTTGTCGTGGCCGGTCACGGCCTCCCTTGACGCGGGCCACCGCCATGAGCCGCCCGGCCGACCGCCGCCGTCGTTATGGCGGCTCGCCGTCATGAGAGCCCCCCCCCCCCCCCCGCCGTCCGATGAAGGGGAGGCTCTCCTCGCCGTCCGATCAAGGGGGGTAACCACCCACTACCCCACCACTTTAGTGGTGGGGCCCGCCATGATTCACCCCTGGAGGCTATAAAAGGACCCCCAGGGGTTCCTCATTTCTCACTTTTTCTCCTCCCTGGTTCTTCTCCTTCTTCCTCAGGGGAGAGCTCTCCCGCCTCCTCCACCAAGTCGGCCTCTGCTCGTCGTGAACCACTGCCAGTCACCAACAGCCACCGACAACCACCAGCATCCACCAGCGGCTATAGGCACCCCACCAACGCATTGGCAGCAAGAGGACGCCCAAGACCTCGAGGAAATTGAAAGAATAGGATATTGGGAGCGAGCAACTGCGCGCCGCCCCGAGCATGCGCACCAGGAGCATTCCACACATTCCTTTGTCCAAGTCACTCCCGTGGTGCAGCCTATTGCCCGCAGGAGACTACAGTCTCTCTCTCTCACCCCCCAAGTTGTAACGGGAGCGGCCTGTCGCCCTGATTCACCAAGCATACTGTAATCACCACAAGCTAGTGGAACTTGACTGGCACAGACCCGGTCACGTGGTTTTTTACCCATTTCAGGGGTTTTTCCATGTCATCAAGACTTGTCTTCACTGTTCATTTTCATCGACTGTGTGCGCGCTCGACCGCTCCGTGAGCTGAGACGGTCCAAGATTATCCGGTCCGATCGGGGCGTCGAGTTAGTCCGCAACAGTTTGGCACCATCTGTGGGAAACGATTTCCCAACATCCTTTGAAGCATAAGATCACCAGCATCGCCCCCTCCAAGTACTGTCTTAATGACAAAGAGAAGTGCTCGTACCGCTGAAGGCTCCGCCCTTGGCGGGCATGCCGAGTCTGCACGTTCCCACTCTTTAGTGGACATAACACTGACCGCTAAAGCTACATTTTCTCCTATAGAGGGACGCGTTCGTCAAATGGAAGAACAACAAACCGAAATGCTCACACTGCTGCGGAACCTTGGAGCTCCTCCAGCTCCCCCACTATAACCAGCTCATGTGGATCCACCACCGCAACCAAATCAGGGCAGAGCTCAATAGGTTCCTCCAAGGCAGGAGATATCCGAAGAATATTCTGATGCTGCAAGTTCCGCTCACCCGGCCCAGAGGAGAGCGAGAGCGGACCACCATCATAATGAGCCCGCTAACGAAGTCCGTCTACCTCTGATGGAAAGACATACTCGGGAGGAAATTCGAGAGGTCATCGTCGAAGAATATCGCCAAGAAGGTGCAAGAGATATTCGTACCCGCCGACCACTCTGCCAGGGTTCCCCGCTGACACCCCAGATTCTGGATCATCTAATTCCGCATGGTTTCAAACTGCCCGATATCGAAACTTTCGATGCAACTGACGATCTGTTGGAACATGTCAACCACTTCACTACCGTTATAAGGATCTACAGCGCACCTGATCAATTACTCTGCCAAGTGTCTCCAGCCACTCTCAAGGGGTAGACCCGCACATGGTTTCACTCCTTGAGAGCGGGCACTATCGCCAACTTCACAAAGCTAACGAGATAGTTCACGGATCAATTTATAGCAAATCAGAGGATTGTCCGCGACCCTTCCCACTTATCAGGTATCCGCCAGAACGAAGGGGACTCTTTGAAGGATTTCTTCCGCAGGTTCTCCGCAAAAGCCCGCCAAATCCCAGGGATCAACCCAGAACTGTTAAGAGGAGTGTTCCTCGGAGGTCTTCGCCCAAGCAGCTTCTATTCAACATTAATGAGGGAAACCATCGCTAGATACCCTAACCTCGTGCACCGCATAGAGGCGCAGATCGCAGCCGATGAGGCTATTGAAGCTCATCGTCAACAATTTGATGACAACAAGAAGAGAAAAAGGGAAAAAGAGCCGGCCCCTCAACAACAAGAAGGAAGATTCCGACACGACCATCAGAGAGATCAGCCGCCCCGGGAGTACACACCCCTAAACACCTCCAGGACAAATGTGTTTTATGCGATCCAAGGCAACGAGCCGCTCCGAAGGCCTAGACCTCTCGCTAAAAATACTGGGGACCAGACAAAGTACTGCGAGTTTCACCGTGGACAAGGACACGACACGGAAGATTGCTCAAAGCTCAAGGAGGAGATCGAGTATCTCATTAAACAAGGCCTCCTGGGGAGATTCTTACGGGGATATGCACCAAGTCTGCTGAAAGGAAATCGGCTCACCGTTTGCTAGACCAGACTGGGGGGCAACCCCTTAGACGACCAACCCAAGAGAGGGCTTCGCACCTCAGAAGGGCTCTATCTATTATAGCATTTATCAAATTTTACTTTCCTATGAATTATGTATTCCCACAAAAACAATTTCACGACTGTAACTCTAAAAAGTTAACATTTTCTAATTTTAGGCCTGCTGATGGCAAGCGTCATCCGTGTAACGTCCCGATTTGCGCTAGACCCATTGTGCATGTTTTTGGTGTCGGGAGAGCTAGTGTAGGCTCAAGGGGGTGCAGGTGATCAGGTGCGCGCTAGCGGGAAATAAGGAAATAGGCTAGAAACTGGAGTTGAGCATGACACGGGTAGGGACACGGGCGTGTCCTTACATGTGTTCAACGGTGCTGAGTGGCTATGGCGCTGGGTGATTTTGAGACAGTGTTGAGTGGTGTGTCCCGAGAAGGACACGGGTAGGGACACAGGCGTGTCCCTACCCGTGTTCAATGGCCTTGAGTGTGTCCCGAGGAGGACACAGGTAGGGACACGGGCGTGTCCTTACCCGTGTGCCCCAAAGCAAACAAGGCGAGAAGTGCCCCGAGCAGGATACGAGTGTCGACACGGCCAGTACCACGGTCGTGTCACCTGGACACGGGTACCGACACGGGCGTGTCAGTACCCGTGTAGGAGCACGAAACGGTAGTCAAGCCGTTTCGCCAGAGCAGGACACAGGTAAGGACACGACCGTGTCCCTACCCGTGTCACTTCTGTATAAAAGAGAAAAGTAAAACCCTAGCATCCTCATTCTCTTCCCAATCCCTATTTTCTGGAGAGAAATTCCTGGAGCAAGAGGAACTTTTTGTGCAAGCTTTGGAGGAGGAGAAACGTCACCGCCGTCAAGGAGAAAGTGATGTCGCGGAGGAGGATGACAAGATCCATGGTCGAGGATGGTGTTACCACTGGAAATGAGGTGAGCTTCCTACCCTCTCCCTTGGTGCTAGATCTGTAGATATCTAGGTGAGATGTTGACTCAAGAGAGTCTAGACATGGGAGATGGAGATTTCTCTAGGAAGGGCTTTGCTAGAATATGTGTTCTAAAGATTAGTCAACTTCAACCTCCCCTTCCTCAAATGATGATGGGGGTGGATCCGTGAAGAGGAATGGCCTTGAGAGGGAGAATAAGGGTGGAGCTTTTGGTGGCGATTTGGGGAAAATCTCTTGAGGAGGAAGATGAACGGATGTCGTTCATTCCGCTTCAAGATGCGTGCATAATATTTGTTTTGCACGCAGCGACCTTCTTAGCCGTTTTCGGGCAAGAAATGGTCGAATATGGGTTTTTGACTAAACACGAAAGTCATAGCCACTGAAATTACCTTTCCAACGGGTGGTTACACGCCTTCGGGTGAAGCCTGTAGCCACGGAAATGTCCGAACGAAGTAAGACTGTAAACTAAGCGCACAGATTTTGTATTCTGTACGCTGCAGTCTTTGGAGCCAATTTCGTGTAGGTTAGAGCCTGATCTGGGTTGCAGGCTGAACACGAAAGTTATATCCAATGGAAAGACCTTTCCATAGAGGGGTTACTCGCACTCACCGGATTCCCGTAGCCACGGGAATCCTCGGTTGAATTTGCTGTCCAGATTTAATTCTGCACTTAAATTTATGGGTGATTATAACATGAACTTGGATTCGGTGGAATTAATGTTGCAATCTAATGCGAGGTTCAGCTGAACTCTTTTATGATAACCACTGTAGTGTTATGAATGTTGAAGCTTGTTAATTTGAATTCGTAATATGGGTGGTGATGCAAGCTTAAATTGAACGAAATGTCTTGATATAAATTGCTAGATCATTTATGCGCTTTGTATATATTCTATGTGGAAATCGTTTGGGGTGACATGTAAATAAATAAGCTATGGTCATATGTATGTTGAGTTTATAGAATGATGTTTAGTAGTCCAATTAGAGTTGTCACTTAAAACCGAAAACCGCAAACCGAACCAGAACCGAACCGGAATCGCAAAGAACTGGACCGAACCGTTCGCAAATTATTCGGGTTTTGGTTTGAATTTTGGAACCGTGAACAACATTGGTCCGGGTGTAGTTCTTACATTTTATTATCCGAACCAGAACCGGAACCGGAACCGCAATATACAAGTCTCAAGCGGTTTCAAGATTTTTAGACCCGATCCGAACCGGACCGAGGTAGAACCAAAGCGCAACCTGTTTATTATTATTATTATATTGTTATTATTTTATAATTTATCTATAATATTTATACTTAATATCACGAGTGAAGCTGGTGCAGTTTGAATTCAAACCGCAATCGCACTAAAGAGGACGATTTTGGACCGAACAAAACTTTTCCGCATAAAAACCATATGGTATGATTTGACATTGGTGCGGTTTGGAGTCAATTTTTGCAATGCATTTTTTATTTTTATACAGTTATATAATATATTTTAAATTTTACTGACATATTTTTTGAAATATTTTATTTAAAAAATATAGAAGATATAAAACTACTATTTATTAGTAATCATAAAAGACAACTAATTGTAGGCGGTAGTTACGGTTGAGCATGCCGATGAGACGTTCGCAAGCCAACTAGAATTTGTGGCAAGTCTATACGCATAGAAAGGAAATTGATATTATCACACCAATTGCGGAAAAGACCGTCGAGAAGTGCGCAACATAATTATTTTTATTTCGATATTGTTTTGAGTTTTACTATTTATAGCCCGCTTTTATTTCATTCCGTCAAGCTTGATTTTGGTTTTAGTTGGAACCGATTGGAACCGGACCGAACCGCATGGAACCGGACCGAACCGATAGTCACCGGTTTTGTTTTGGTTCTTGTTGAGCCGTAACCGGAACCGTTGACACGACGGTTCAAAAAATTAAGCTGGAACCGGAACCAGAACTGGACCGGTCAAACCAAATAAGGTTTTGGTTCTAATTTGAAGAACCGTTACCTTAATGGTTCGGTTCATTGTTTTAGTAGAACCGGAACTGAACCGGAACCGTGACAGCTCTAAGTCCAATGCTTAGAGTGTCGTCTCCCTACGGGTAGCATTGTGGAAGGTTGTAAGTGCGGCGTTGGCCATCACTAGTCGGAATGGGTTGAGATGAATAAACTAGATGGTTGGGCTTGACCCTCGTGCTTTCTCCGAGGTTCCTTCTATGCCACAGTGTTGTGGAATTGCATGCGGTGTGAGTCGACATGCGGTGTCGTAATCCTGGGTTAAGGATAGTGTGGCAGGTCTACGGGCTCGCCTATCGTTCCACCGATGGGAGTTGAAGAATAGACTTAGGGTGGTTGGGCTTGCCCCTCGTGCTTTCTCCGAGATTCCTTCTGTGCAAAGTGATCGGTTGGACTTGATTCTCGTGCTTTTCCGAGGATCCATCCGTCACACATGGCCAGTCCGGGGCTAAGATCTTGGTGCACATCTACCCAAGTGAACCCGCCGGGCCGTAGTACGCATGGGCTTCACTTGTGTGTTCTTAGAGTTGAGGCGTACGGAGGCCTAAGTGAAGTAGTGTGAATGCCCACTTAGTAGTAAAAATGCCCGTTCTACTATCACCGTCTGGCCACGACAGTTGGCGCCTGAAAGGTTAGCTACCTGCTCGAAAAGTGGGAACTATTAGTCTGTGTCGACATAGTAACTGCATGTGCGTGATCATGGGTGTGTCATTGCATCGCATACATAACATTGCAACTCATTACATACACAAAGACCCTCATCGAATAAGTTTGTATGGGCACTCATATACGATGAGTTATTTATTGCTGAACAATTCTCAACTTATATGCTTGTATGGGCATCCATATAAGTTGAGTTACTTTTGTTGTAACTCTATATTCATATGCTGTGATAGATGGTAGAACTGATAGAATTTCTTATTACTCGTGTTACCACTTGCTTGTTTATACTCCTGTTTATTATATATATTGTACCCTGTCTATTTTTCCGCCCGGTGCCGAGGAGTCGTCGGGGGAGCGGATGTGAAGCCACCTAGTCTTTATGACTAACGGTTGCTACATCTTCCTTTTTAGGAGGAAACCCCGCAGGTGGAGTTGCAGGTGATGGAGCCGGTCAGCCAGGCCAGGACGACAGGGCCTGAAGGGACGGTGTCATCGTTACCGTATATTACAGATGTGAGTGATGAGAGTTTTTGGTTGTAGCCCTTCGGGGCAATTTTATTGTTATACTCTGATATTATAGAAGCATGTTTTAGCTTATCTTTTATTGTACTTTTGGACTTATAACTTGTGTGGATTTGAATTCTTCATATATTCTCTTGGTTGGGTTGGCATATTGTTTTGATATTGGTTGTAGCCGACAGATTAGGTGACTTGGGGTACAGACTAACACGTGTGTTGGTGCTACCCCAAGGCGTCTGTTCTGGGCATAAGACCCCTCTCGTGCCGTGTCTTGTGTTCAGGGAGGGGGGTCTTACAAATGGTATCAGTTTGCCACGATCCTCAACTAAAGAAGTCATTCAACAATGGGCCACTCCCGTTCGACTAGTCAGTTTGGGGACAAACTGACTTAGCGGAAGCAGTGGTGTGCCCATATATAATTCACACTATGTTTGTCCAACTCTGACCTTAAGATTAGCCAACCTGACCGTAAGTTTGCATTTTATGTATAGATTCCAGTGCATATTGAGCCGTTGGGGGGCACTCCTGCCCCTCCCATACCCACTCAGTTCCAACAGTCTGAGTTGGGGAAGACGCTCACCACAATCTTGGATGCTTTCAGGGCACATCAGCCTCCGGTGCTACAACAGGCCCCGGGCTCTAACTGGCTAAGCGCCTTCCGGGCTCTCTCCCCTCCCACTTACCTTGGGACGGAGTCAGCCGTGCACACGGAAGAATGGCTTGACACAGCACAAGAGTTATTGGCTGGTATCCGTTGTCCAACCAACATGGCTGTGTCACTAGCAGTGTCCACCTTGGAGCTACATGCAAGAGGTGGTGGAAGTCACTCATGGGCTTTACCTTCCAAGGCTGAGTCTATATAGAGATAAGTTGGAGCGAATTCTCAGATGTTTTCTTGGAGCACTTCATTCTTTCATCCGCTCGAGATGAACTTGAGGAGAGGTTTCTTCTACTGAAATAAGGATCAAAGACGGTTACGGAATACCAGCGAGAGTTCCAATATCTCGCAAGGTTCGCGGACTCATACGAGTTAGATGATAGAGGTTATGCCAAGCGTTTCTACAAAGGGCTGCGAGATCCCCTAAGGCAGGCCCTTTTGTTTATAGCGGATGCTATCTTGGAGGAGATCATCGATATGGCAAAAAGATTGGAGGCGGACCACTTGGGTAGTAGTAAGAGACCTGCAGAGGGCGTTATTGAAGCTGGACCGAGTAATAGAAGGAGACAGGACGTTAGAATAAGAAGAGGATATCAAGGGGATGGAGGGCGTGTCCACCGAAACTATAGGGTGGAGCATCCGGTTCCGAAACTGCCCGCGTTGCCTCCACTACCACAGCCTCAGCAATTTCAGCAACTTGAGAGGCATCCTGGGCGGGTGTGTTTTGAATGCAACCAACCGGGTCACATTCGACGTTTCTACCCGCAATTGTTTGGGAACGCCCCTCCCGCTCTCCCTCCGGCGGCCCCTCGAGGACGGGGTTACATGCGTGGTCGAGGACGAGGACCGCGAGGAGGTAATCTCGGCCCTTACCGGGATCAAGTGTACGCGCTAGACATGGCGCAAGAACGGAATCCTCAGAATGTTATTGCAGGTACGTGCAGTAACCTTTCATGTTTTCAATATTAAACTTAAGTTGCTTACGACATTCTAACTATCTAGTAATACGTTTTGATTATTGGCACTTAGGCACCGTAATGATTGGCGGAAAGACGGCTTATGCGTTGTTCGATACCGGTGCCTCACACTCCTTTGTGTCCGAGGATTTCATTAAGGATGTGGGGGGTGTGCAATATTTTGTTGGAATAGCCCGACTAGTGCGCCTTCCGGACGGTTCAGATATGGTTGCAACCGCTAAGTGTGAGCTTGAGGTACTTATTGAGGGAAGGGCTTTCGATACGCCTGCCACTGTCTTGAAAATGCCAGAATTCGACATCATTCTGGGCATGACATGGTTGGACTTGCACTTTGCAAGGATCGACTGCGCGGAGAAGCGGATCTATTTGAGACATGGAGACTCCGATATCATCTTCCAAGGTATTAACTTCGCACCTCGTCTGACGTTATCGTCCGTTCAAGTTGTAAAGGCCCACATGAAGGGGGCGAAGTTTTCATGATCTGGTCCGAGTTAAAGGAAGTAGCGTTGGACGTAAAAGACGCACGGGTAGTGCGAGACTTCCCCAAGGTATTTCCTGAGAAGCTACCAGGATTACTTCCGCATAGAGAGGTTGACTTTCAAATTAATCTTGTACCGGGTGCCAAGCCTGTATCCAAGGCCCCTTACCGAATGGCCCCAAAAGAACTCGCGGAGTTTAGAGTTCAACTACAAGAACTGGTGGAGTCATGGTTTGTTCGCCCCAGTTCGTCACCCTGGGGAGCCCCTGTATTGTTCGTGAAGAAGGAGGATGGAACCCTGCGTCTGTGCATAGATTATCGGGAACTCAATCGGTTGACGGTGCGGAACACTTACCCGCTACCTCGGATCGACGAGTTGTTCGATCAACTAGTGGGAGCACATTGGTTTTCTAAGCTAGACTTGCGCTCAGGGTATTACCAGTTGAGAATAAAAGAAGGGGACATCCAGAAAACAGCCTTTAGTTCAAGATATGGGTTGTACGAGTTCACTGTGATGCCATTTGGGCTCACAAATGCCCCTTCGGCCTTCATGAGCCTGATGAACAAGGTGTTCGAGCCCTATTTGGACATCTTCGTCATTGTCTTCATCGACGACATCCTCGTCTACTCAAGGACAGAGGAGGAGCATGGCGAGCACCTGACCTTGGTGTTGAAGAAATTGAAGGAGCACGCCTTATACGCCAAATTTAGCAAATATGAATTCTGGCTTAAGGAGGTTGCCTTCTTGGGTCATGTGATCAGTGGGGCTGGGCTAGCTGTGGATCCGGCCAAAGTGTGTGTCGTAAAGGAGTGATCGCCTTTGAAGTCAGCGGTCGATGTGCGGAGCTTCCTTGGACTTGCCAGATACTACCGCAAGTTCGGAAAAGAATTCTCCAAGATTGCCCTCCCGCTTACTTCTTTGACAAAGAAAGGAGTGTCATTTGAGTGGACACCCCAATGTGAAGCGGCATTTCAAGAATTGAAGGATAGACTTACCTCCGCCCCTATCCTTGTCCTTCCGTCTAGGAAGGAAGGATTCCAAGTTTACACGGACACGTCATATCAAGGGATGGGTGCGGTATTGATGCAGCGCGAGCACATGATTGCTTATGCTTCAAGATAATTGAAGAAGCACGAAATCAATTACCCGGTTCATGATTTGGAGCTAGGAGCAGTGGTCTTCGCCTTGAAAGTTTGGAGGCATTATTTATACGGCGTCCACTACGAGATCTTTTCAGATCACAAAAACTTGAAGTACGTTCATACTCAGAAGGAGCTAAACTTAAGACAACGGCGGTGGTTGGAATTTCTATGTGACTACAAGTTCACCTTGAACTACTACCCCAGAAAAGCAAACTCGGTAGCCGATGCGTTGAGTAGAAAAGTACCAGGCTCGAGCCCAGAGTCTCGGTTGATGAGTATGGAGTTGGATTAGATGATTGAAGAGATGGAGATTACTTTGATATTTAAGGCTCCTTCGGCAAAATATATGGAGTACTTGACCAGCATGAGCATAGTTTGTGATATCCGGGACTGGATCCGTATGGAGCAAGGAGTGGACGTGGCTCTGGCCCCGACAATCAAGTCAATCAAAGATGGGACTACCGACGAATACACCCTAAAAGACGGCCTCGTTGATTTTCGCGGCCTGCTCTATATTCCCAAGGGCGGTAAAATCCGGGAGGATATCTTGAGAGAGGCACATTGCTCTCAGTATTCAGTGCACCCGGGAATTGCAAAGATGTACGCCGGCCTACGGAAGACTATGTGTTGGCCGGGAATGAAGAAGGATGTCCGATACTTTGTTACACATTGTGAAGCCTATCAAATATTGAAGGTGAAGTGCAGGGTCCCGGTGGCCTGTTGCAGTCGTTGCCCATCCCCGAATAGAAGTTCGAGGATATTTCCATGGACTTCGTACATGGACTACCTCGCTCCCGCTCGGGGAATGATTCAGTGTGGGTGATCGTCGATCGACTGACCAAAGTAGCCCGGTTTATCCCTATGAGGAAGGAGGCTCACGTAGATGTCTTGGTACACCTCTTTGTGGAGCAGTTTGTACGGTATCATGGCATGCCTAAGACGATAGTTTCGGACCGCGATGGTCGCTTTACCTCCAAGGAGTGGAAGGCGGTACAGGCGTATTTGGGCTCGCGCCTTACCTTCAGCACCGCGTTCCATCCTCAGACGGACGGGCAGTCTGAGCGGACCATCCGGATATTGGAGGATCTATTGAGATTATGTGTGTTGGATAGGGGAGAGTCGTGGGAAAGGCTCTTACCATTGGTGGAATTCTCCTACAACAACAGCCATCAAGCGAGCATCGGCATGCCGCCCCATGAGGCCCTTTATGGAAGAAGGTGTAGAACCCCCTTGTCTTGGGTACAGGATGAAGACCCGAAGACTTTGGGAGTTGAATATATAGACAACACTGATGCGATGGTTAGACTGATAAGGGATCGTATGTTGGAGGCTCAAAGTCGGCAGGCGAAGTATTATAACGCAAGGCACCGTATGGTGGAGTTTTAAGTGGGTGATAAGGTGTTTCTGAAAATCCGGCCGATGCATGGAGTGTCACGGGTACGTGGAGTAAAGAAGCTCAGCCACAGGTATGTTGGGCCCTATGTCATTTTGGAAAGGATTGGCCCTTTGGCCTATCGGTTGGAGTTACCGCTGGAGCTGGAGAATCTCCACGACGTGTTCTATGTGTCGTCGCTTCGGAAAGCGCTGTTGCGGTCCGATCAATACATCCCCACAACTGATGGTCCTGTGGCGTCAGATAGATCTGTGCGACTGGATCCGGTACGGATCGTAGACAATGAGATAAGAACCTTGCGCCGCAAAAGTGTTCCCTTGGTGAAGGTGCTATGGTCTAATCATGGGAAGGAGGAATTCACATGGGAGCCAATGGATTTGATGCAAAGACGCTATCCGAAGTTGTTTACTCCAGGTAATTTTATTTAAAAGCATATTATATTTTCTGTATGCTTCACTCCCCATAGTCTTAGCCTGATTTCGGGGACGAAATCTTTTATTTTTTTATAGGATTTGTAACGTCCTGATTCACGCTAGGCCCCTTGTGCGTGTTTTTGGTGTCGGGAGAGCTGGTATAGGATCAAGGGGGTGTAGGTGATAAGGTGCGCATTTACGGGAAATAAGGAAATAGGCTAGAAACTGGAGTTGAGCATGACACAGGTAGGGACACGGGCGTGTCCCTACCCGTGTTCAACGGTGCTGAGTGGCTATGGCGCTGGGTGATTTTGAGATAATGTTGAGTGGTGTGTCCCGAGAAGGACACGGGTAGGGACACAGGCGTGTCCCTACCTGTGTTCAGTGACCTTGAGTGTGTCCCGAGGAGGACACGGGTAGGGACACGGGCGTGTCCCTACCCGTTTTCAGTGGCCTTGAGTGTGTCCCGAGGAGGACACGGGTAGGGACACGGGCAGGGACACGGGCGTGTCCCTACCCGTGTGCCCTAAGGCAAACAAGGCAAGAAGTGCCCCGAGCAGGACACTGGTGTCGACACAACCAGTACCACGGCCGTGTCACCTGGACACAGGTACCGACACGGGCATGTCAGTACCCGTGTAGGAGCACGAAATGATAGTCGAGCCGTTTCGCCAGAACAGGACACGAGTAAGGACCCGTGTCACTTCTGTATAAAAGAGAAAATTAAAACCCTAGCATCATCATTCTCTTCCCAAGCCCTATTTTCTGGAGAGAAATTCCTGGAGCAAGAGGAACTTCTTGAGCAAGCTTTGGAGGAGGAGAAACGCCACCACCGTCAAGGAGAAAGTGATGTCGCGGAGGAGGATGACAAGATCCATGGTCGAGGATGGTGTTACCGCTGGAAATGAGGTGAGCTTCATACCCTCTCCCTTGGTGCTAGATCTGTAGATATCTAGGTGAGATGTCGACTCAAGAGAGTCTAGACATGGGAGATGGAGATTTTCCTAGGAAGGGCCTTGCTAGAACATGTGTTCTAAAGATTAGTCATCTTCAACCTCCCCTTCCTCAAATGATGATGGGGGTGGATCCGTGAAGAGGAATGGCCTTGAGAGGGAGAATAAGGGTGGAGGAGCTTTTGGTGGTGATTTGGGGAAAATCTCTTGAGGAGGAAGATGAACGGATGTCGTTCATTCCTCTTCAAGATGCGTGCAGAATCTGTGTTCTGCACGCAGCGACCTTCTTGGCCATTTTCGAGCAAGAAATGGTTGAATCTTGGTTTTCGACTAAACACAAAAGTCGTAGCCACTGAAATTATCTTTCCAAAGGGTGGTTACACGCCTTCGGTTTAAGCCTGTAACCACAGCAATGTCCGAACGAAGTAAGGGCTGTAAACTAAGCGCACAGAATTTGTATTCTGTACGTTGCAGTCTTTGGAGCCAATTTCGTGTAGGTTAGAGCCTGATCTGGGTTGTAGGCTGAACACGAAAGTTGTAGCCAATGGAAAGACCTTTCCATAGAGGGGTTACTCACACTCACCGGATTCCCATAGCCACAGGAATCCTCGGTTGAATTTGTTGTCCAGATTTAATTCTGCACTTAAATTTCTGGGTGATTATAACATGAACTTGGATTTGGTGGAATTAATGATGCAATCGGCGAGGTTCGGCTGAACTATTTTATGATAACCACTGTAGTGTTATGAATGTTGAAGCTTGTTAATTTGAATTCATAATATGGGTGGTGATGCAAGCTTAAATTGAACGAAATGTCTTGATATAAATTATTAGATCATTTATGCGCATTGTATATATTCTATGTGGAAATCGTTTGAGGTGACATGTAGATGAATAAGATATGACTATATGTATGTTGAGTTGATAGAATGATGTTTAGTAGTCCAATGCTTAGATTGTCGTCTCCCTACGGGTAGCATTGTGGAAGGTTGTAAGTGCGGCGTTGGTTGTCACTAGTCGGAATGGGTTGAGATGAATAAACTTGATGGTTGGGCTTGAACCTCGTGCTTTCTGCGAGGTTCCTTCCATGCCACGGTGTTGTGGAATTGCATGCGGTGTGATTCGACATGCGGTGTCGTAATCCTGGGTTAAGGATAGTGTGGCAGGTTTACTGGCTCGTTATCGTTCCACCGATGGGAGTTGACGAATAGACTTAGGGCGGTTGGGCTTGCCCCTCGTGCTTTCTCTAAGGTTCCTTCTGTGCTAAGTGATCGGTTGGACTTGATTCTCGTGCTTTTCCGAGGATCCATCCGTCACACATGGCCAGTCCGGGGCTAGGATCTTGGTGCACATCTACCCAAGTGAACCCGCTGGGCCGTAGTATACATGGGCTCCGCTGTTGTGTTCTTAGCGTTGAGGCGTACGGAGGCCTAAGTGAAGTAGTGTGAATGCCCACTTAGTAGTAGAAATGCCCGTTCTACTGTCACCATCTGGCCACGACGGTTGGCACCTAAGAGGTTTGTTACCTGCTCAAAAAGTGGGAACTACTAGTCTGTGTCGACATAGCAACTACATGTGCGTGATCATGGGTGTGTCATTGCATCACATACATAACATTGCAACTCATTACATGCACAAGACCCTCATCGTATAAGTTTGTATGGGCACTCATATACGATGAGTTATTTATTGCTGAACGATCCTCAACTTATATGCTTGTATGAGCATCCATATAAGTTGAGTTACTTTTGCTGTAACTCTATATTCATATGTTGTGATAAATGGTAGAACTGATAGAATTCCTTATTACTCGTGTTACCACTTGCTTGTTTATATTCCTGTTTATTATATATACTGTACCCTGTCTATTTCTCCGCCCGGTGCCGAGGAGTCGCCGGGGGAGCGGATGTGAAGCCACTTAGTCTTTATGACTAACGGTTGCTACGTCTTCCTTTTTAGGAGGAAATTCCGCAAGTGGAGTAGCAGGTGATGGAGTCGGTCAGCCAGGCCAGGACGATAGGGCCTGAAGGGACGGTGCCATCGTTACCGTCTATTACAGATGTGAGTGATGAGAGTTTTTGGTTGTAGCCCTTCAGGGCAATTTTATTGTTATACTCTGATATTATAGAAGCATGTTTTAGCTTCTCTTTTATTGTACTTTTGGACTTATAACTTGTGTGAATTTGACTTCTTCATATATTCTCTTAGTTGGGTTGGCATATTGTTTTGATATTGGTTGTAGCCGGCAGATTAGGCGACTTGGGGTACAGACTAACCCGTGTGTTGGTGCTACCCCAAGGCGGCTGTTCTGGGCATAAGACCCCTCTCGTGTCGTGTCTTGTGTTCCGGGAAGAGGGTCTTACAATTCGTGCAGTTTGAAATGCGTACTCATGTCGCCCAAAAATGAAGACGTCCATTTACCCTCACAGCAACTGCCTCCGTGCAGCGCGCTCCTTACTGCAACTGCCTCCGTGCAGCGCGCTCCTTACAGCAACTGCCTCCGTGCAGCGCGCTCCTTACAACAACTGCCTCCGTGCAGCGCGCTCCTTACAGCAACTGCCTCCGTGCATCGCGCTCCTTACAGCAACTGCCTCCGTGCAGCGCGCTCCTTACAGCAACTGCCTCCGAGCAGCGCGCTCCTTACAACAAGTGCCTACGTGCAGCGCGCTCCTTGCAGCAACTGCCTCCGTGCAGCGCCCTCCTTACAACAACTGGCTCAATGTAGCGCGCTCCTTATAGCAGCTGCCTCCGTGCAGTGCGCTCCTTACAATAGCTGCCTCTCTACAGCGCGCTCCTTACAGCAACTGCCTCCGTCAACGCGCTCCTTACAACACCTGCCTCCGTGCAGCGCGCTTCTTACAGCAACTGCCTCCGTGCAGCGCTCTCCTTACAACAACTGCCCCAGTGCAGCGCTCTCCTTACAGCAACTACCTCCGTGCAGCGCGCTCCTCACAACAACTTCCTCCGTGCAGCGCGCTCCTTACAACAACTGCCTCCGTGCAACGTGCTCCTCACAACAACTGCCTCTGTGCAGCGCGCTCTTTACAACAACTGCCTCCGTGCAGCGCGCTCCTTACAGCAGCAACCCTCACGCAAACTCCCCGTGGGGGCTTTCCCCCCTCATGATGAAGCTGCAAGTAACTCTCGCGCAAACTAAGCCGTGAGCATCCCTCGCGCAAACTAAGCTGCGAGTATCCCTCATATAAGCTAAACCATAGGTATATCGTGCACGGAAGAAAGGCACGAGTATCCTTCACGCAAAGCAAAGCCGCAAGTACCCCTCGCGCAAACTAAGCATCCCACGCCCGGTCAAAGCCGCGCTGTTAACACCAATCAGCATGGACAAATGCCCAAAGAAATATGAAAAGACAACAATGTCATAACAAAGCCAAGCTCAAAATAAAACAGATACAACCATTACCTAGAGGCAGGATGCTACATGCACAATAAAACAACAAAACGTACAACAACATGTAAACGCTACAACTACTCTCCCTCGGCATCTGAGTCAGAGCGCTCGTCCCCGGAAACATTTGCAAAGCTGAAACTGGAGGTGTCACACCCAAGGCGCTTGCCAACAAAGCGAAAGACCTTCGAAACGCCGCGACGGAGCGCTAGCTCGCGTATATCGTCCATCTGAGGCTCCACCTCCTTGGACCAAATATCATCACGAACCTCCTCCGCAATCAAGTTGTGGTCTCGCAGGTAATCCAGCGACTCCAAGTACTCTGCAAACCCTGCAGCCTTCAACTCTGATACATGATCGTCAGAGGACGGCATCTCCACCCGCGCCTTCGCCGCCCGAAGCTGAGTCTCAAGGCCTGAGACCTCCTCTCGTGCCGCCTGCAGCTGGGTCCCTAATCCAGAAGTCCCCTCTTTTGCATGCTTCAGCATCTGGGTGGTCCTCTCCACCAGAGTCTTCTCCACGTCCAAGGCCGTACGCGTATCCTCTAGCTTAGACTTCAGCTCTGAACCGATCCGACGGAACCACGCAATGTCCTGGTCATGTTCCTCC
This sequence comes from Platanthera zijinensis, assembly GCA_039513925.1. NCBI lineage: Eukaryota > Viridiplantae > Streptophyta > Magnoliopsida > Asparagales > Orchidaceae > Platanthera > Platanthera zijinensis. The sequence goes on from CM077097.1 coordinate 94,761,432, forward strand.
TTCAAGGAGGCGAGCGAGCTCATCGACAACCGAAGCTTCTCCTGTAGAGCAAGATACCCGTCCTTCAGGCTCACGTAATGATCATTCCAAGTTACTGCAATCTGCGCTTGAGTCTCCATCTGCAAGAGAAAAACACACAATCAACCTCTTTCAACAAAAAAGAAAATAAAGAGAGAGCAAAAAGAAAATGGAAGTTACACCCTTACCGCATCACTTATCGCCCTCAAGGAAGAGGACATCCGCGGAGCTGCTGTACTGGCAAGCACATGAGGAACGGGGGAAGCATGTATCTGCACCCCTGGGGCTGAATCGTCAGAAGCTACCACCACAACATCAAGGTCATCAGCAGGGGCCATCACCGCTTTCCTCTTACGACCCCTCTTTGAGAAGTCGCCACCACCTGAACTGTGCCCGCCGAGATACCGCATCCCAGCAGCCGCTTTTCCTCCACATAAACATAGATATTGAAGAGACGGTTGGCCAACTCGCGAGGCTCAGAAAATCCGAGCACCGGGGAAAAATCCCACTCCTTCCCTTTCACACGACGACAGCGGTCGGAAAGCGCATTCCACACCTCAGGAAGACCCAAGGAATTCTTCACATATCCGAACAAAGTGCTGTCATGACGACGATATTTACGAGCTTCAAACTCCAACCAAACCTTGTTGCTACGCACCACCACCCGCTCACCACCATCAGAGCGCACGTCGCACCAATCTCGGAACTGGTCTAAAGAAAGCTGGCTCCCATGCTCACGGAAGAAGGCAACCAAGCCCATAATTCGGGCAATCCCAGCCAGAACAAACTGAGAGATAAGCACTCCGCAGAACTTCAAAATCTCAATCACCTCCTCGATGGGCGGAAAGCGGAAGCCAGATCTCAGGGAAACTTCGCAGATCGTCAACAAGCCGCGGGGAGGATTCTGAACCCGCTCCTCGGGTCGCGTGATCCTCACTTCCAAATCAGCAGGAAGCCCGTACTTCGCCCTCCAAATGTCAACGCCATCTCCAGTCAAAGAAGAGCGGAGGCGCATCAGACCAGAAGAACGCTTCGAAACCTGCGCATGACAGAAATAAAAAAGTCAGCCCAAAGATGAAAAACCGCACGACCAATCGCCAAAAGCTTGTGCGACATGCAAAAAAGGGCACCTGTGTAAACACACGCGCAATAGGGAAGTACACGACCGCGCAACGCGAACCGCGCCAACGACCGCGCAACGCGAACCGCGCCAACGCCCGCAGGAGACTACAGTCTCTCTCTCTCTCTCACCCCCCAAGTTGTAACGGGAGCGGTCTGTCGCCCCGATTTACCAAACATACTGTAATCACCCAAAGCTAGTGGAATTTGACCGGCACAGACCCGATCACGTGGTTTTTTACCCATTTCAGGGGTTTTTCCACGTCATCAAGACTTATCTTCACTGTTCATTTTCATCGACTGTGTGCGCGCTCGACCGCTCCGTGAGCTGAAACGGTCCAAGATTATCCGGTCCGACCGGGGCGTCGAGTTAGTCCGCAACAGTAAGGCTAGGAAAACATTCTAGTACTTATTATATAGGTGCCTATTATATAAGACTCGTATTATATTTTTTTCTGGTCGATGAAGAGTTGGCTGATTTGTATTTTTATTGAACCAAATAATTTATGACTTAATCTAAGATAATCTATAGTGGCAAAAATCGTACCGAAACTGAAACCTCGCCGCGTAATTTCGGTACGGTGCGGTTTTGCTCAGGCGAAAACCGCACCAAATCACACCGCACACACCCCTACTTGTGAGCATAGTTCAAGTATATTGTAAAGCTTTCTTATCAGAATTGAACTATAGGAAAAACTACAACTTCCTTGATCATCCGCACAATATTGGTTAAAGATATAAACGATTAATTTATAAATGAGGTCATATTATACTTGAAACGATCGTATTTACGAGTATCCGATAGTATATTGACGGTATCTTACCGTATTCATCTCCTCCCTCGCATTCCCAGATGATAGATCGTTATTTGACATACTACAAGATTAATTTCTTCACAATCCGAAAAATCCTTCAATGGCGCTATTATAAATCTTTGGAGGTTAGAAAAAAACTAGCATGGTGGAAGCCGAGTTTCAGAGTAGGAAGTCGTATTTCAGAGTAGGAGGTGGGGCAAAAGATATTGCCTTATCATATATCATATATGTATATATATATATTTATTTTATTTAATTCTTGGTGTTATGTTTACCAACTCCATGGCTCATAAAGGGGAGCATTGTGCAGTCCACTCGTTGACAAACGGGAAAGCAGCAGCTATCTGATTGCCGCCGGAATCAGCGGTTAATAAAGCGTTTCGTCACCGGCACGGAGCAGAGCTAGTCGCGCTTCCTTTCTTTTCCATCTGCCCGCCCTCCCATCGCCGCCCGCCTCTCGCCGTCGTCCGCCCACCTCTGCCCCACGATTGGGCAGTTTCTTCTCTTCTTGATACTCCAGCCATCCTCGATTCCTTCAAACTCTATTTCTATATCCCCGCTCCCTTGCCGCTCCATGATAGCTGGTTCGGGGTCATGAGGGGGGACATTGTGCAGTCTAGTTTTCATGGCGTTGCTACTGAGGAAAATATGGGAATCGATGCTGAGCCGCTCGGGCTCTACTTCGAGTTCGGGCCGAGGATCTTCGGATTTTCCTGACAGGCCTTTCTCAATGGGGGCGTTCGACCAGCTTCCAACTGATGTATTCATGCAGATCCTGAGGATTCTCGGGCCAAGGGACGCCGCTAAGGCGAGAACCGTCTGCTGGGCGTGGAGATCACTGGCATCGGACAACATGCTGTGGATCTTTTTTCTGCAGAACGGGAAGGAGCCTTGGGATTCTGTAGCGTTTGCTGAGACCTACCTGCAGGTTGGGTTTCGATCCATGTAAGTTTCCAGTCAATTTCTGATTGTTTTGCGGGTTAAATCTTTTTGCTCATTGTCCTAATTTTTCTCTCTTTAAGTTAATGTTTTCTGTGAAAATGACAATTATCAATTAGGCTGTGTTCGTTTCGCTGGAATTAGAGCAAGAGAATTGGAATTGGGTATCAAAATCCAATATTGGTGTTCGTTTGACTGTTTTAAAGGATGAAATTGATGGGCGTTGGTTTTGGGAGGAAGGTGTTTGACCAAAACCAATTCAGGTGTTCATTTGCTTCTTTTTAGGGCGGGGATTGACTTTGGCCCAAAACCTTTTGGGTCTTTGAAAATCCTTCTATCCCCCCCCCCCCCCCCCCCCCAAAACACCTCTTTTGGTCGGTTTTGGTACTGCAGCTCCTCTACCAACCGGCATTCCAGCAAAGCTTCTCTCCTGCCGGCGTTCCAACAAAGCTTCTCCCCCGTTAAACTCCTCTATCAACCGGTGACGATCTTGAGTTTTCAAAATCCTGCTGGATTTGGAAGCCCTAACGGGACAGAGGTCCATTTTAGGTGAGCTTTTCAATTTATATGGTGAGTTTTCCAGTCTACAGAGGTCCATTGCCGACGAACTTTACATTTCAATATATATATGGCTCCTGCCTGTTAAGTACTCAACCGGCGTCGAACTTGACATTTCAGGCGAGCTTTTCCATTTCCGGCGCCTCCCCGGTTGCGTTCTTTTTGGAGAAGGCGATGAGCCGTAGATTCCGCCCTCTCCCAAAAATTTCAATTTAGAATTCTTTTCTCTCAAAATCTTCTCCAAACGAACAAGAAGAGGAAGGTTTTGACCCATTTCCAAAATCCACTAATTTTTAGTTTTGGTCAAAACCAATTCCCTTCGCATAAAATATACGAAACGAACGGAGCCTTATGTGATTTGAAAAAAAATGAGATGCCGCAAAGTAATTATATCAATGAAAAAGATACTTCATAGTTTATGTCAATGACAAACCACATGACCAGAAGATGTCTCTGATACCATGAAGTGGTGCATACAAGAGAGGGGATAGATAAATACCTTGATAGACCAAGCTATCCAGAACTTGAGGACGAGTCACTCCAATGCACTCTTACATAGTGACGTAAATTACGACCATCCTCCTAAAAATACTTAGACCTTAGTCGACATATCCTCCTTACAACAAGAGAAGTCCCACATCACAATGACCAGGTTAACAACAATCAACAACACTATTCACAATTACAACAAAATATCCATGCTCAATTATGGCTCAAAAGCCTAGAGACCCAACTTTTAATATATTCCACAGCTCGCCCCATTTTGCCATCTATGCAAGCCGAATGACCATAAATCTACTGTATCGCAGTCATTGAACATCATGGATAACCAACCAACCAGTGAATAACCAAAAAAATATAGAAATGCGAAGACCTTCCCATGCAACACCACGGCCGGTGATAGTGTCTGACAGATACTGAAACTGAATTTGCTTCACTAAGTGGATATAGCCACGATGATCCCAAAGGACCCATCCTACACCAGTCCAGCTAGAATTTCTCTTCGCAACGCCATCAAAGTTAAGCTTTGCCCTGTCATCCTATGGTAGTTCCCAAAACAAAAGGTGTAAGAGTATGAGGATGGATAATTCACCCTCGAAAACCCTAGTTAGGATGATAAGCCAACACAACATCAAGGTTGCTACCCCTAGCCTCAAAAAACTCCTCTGCTATTATCCCTCTATTACAAGCCAATGCGAAGGGGGTTGAAAAAACGCGGTAACGCCCCATTCACTAACCAACAATCTTTTTTTGAACCTTTTGCACAACTAAAGTCAAGGAAAAAGTGTCTAAGCCTCTTACCCACAAATGGTATGCAAAGATAACACCATTTCAAACTAGATGTAGACATTCTGAGGATATTCACAGTTTCTAAAACTCGAGGACTAAATTGAATATCAAATTTGAGAAGGTTGGCAGCATGTCACGAAGCATTACAAAACTCATTCATTACCTCATGAATACCCATAGCATTTTCTAATTTGCTTTACTGATAATGAGGCTATCACCAACAAAGAAAAGATGCGAGATATGATGAGGTCGGGATGAGTAGCAGAATCCTTTGATTTGACCAATTATCTCTCTCTTCTTCATTCGACGAGAGGGCATCTCAAAATAAAGAATAAACAAGTATGGAGGATAAAGGGAAGCTTTGCCTAAGTCCTACCGATGATCGAAAGAAAGAGGATTGCGAGATATTAGGAAATGGTGAATTGAGGGTCAATGATACAGTCCATAAACTAAGCGATCCATCTTTCAGAAAAATCAAAGTTTTCAACTTATCGTAAGCCCTTCGAAGTCAAATTTCCTCATCATGAAGCTCTTCGATTGCTAGGCAAAGTCCATAGAGTGGTGAAGATTATGAGAAATGACCTTGTTATTATTGATATTCCGATCCCTAATAAATGCATATTGATCATCCAAAATCAATTTTGGGAGGATAAATTTTAGTATATTCACCATAATATAGGAAATCACCTTGTAAAGAGTGTTACACAAGTTGATGTGGCGAAAATGCTCAAGCTTGGAGGGGTAGATGATCTTGTGAATGAGCACCACTCCATTCTTCTTCCAATCCTTCGACATGAGGCTAGTGGAGAAGAATTGACGAATAACTTCACATGCCTCATGCTTTACTGTTGTAATCTCGGTTTGGATGTGAATTCTAAAAAACTTGAAAAGGGGCCGAGTGACCAAAACTGATTTTAGGGTTTTATTTTTGTAAAGTTCCAACGAGGGCCAAGCGGCCAAAGCTGAATTTTCGCGTGCAATAGCCGAGTTCGTCTCGTTGGACGTTTAGAAGTTCGTTAACTTCGCTCGAGTAGATTTCTCACCTGCTCTACGGATCGAACCCTCAATGAGATTATTAGTCAACCACAAGCAGAAATGCACCAAATGATTTATGAATAATGATAAATTAGTAAAGAACGTTCGCGGTAAGCTTAGGATTATTTATTAGAGCACATAAATATAAACTAAGAGATTGGAGCGGGGGTACCCAAAGTTGTGCGGGAAAAATGAGTCCAGGCCAAACCTGTCGACACAGGAGAGAAAGGCTTGGCTCGACCACTGACCGCTTCTATCGCGACTGGGCGAGCAGTGGGGCACTAGAATAGAGCTTTGGGGTCGACGGTGCTCCCGCGAAACTGGAACGAATGACCCCGGAGAAGAATGGCGGGGTCGACGACGTCGGGTAGCTAGGTCGCGACTGGAGCGATTGTTGAACGCGTCTTCGCTTGCGTCTGGTGTCGGCGTCTCTTACGGCACGGCCGTGCGACGAGCAGTGGTGAGCCCGAATTCAGAACCGTCGCAGGCGCAACAGTTGGCGGCGGGAATCGGCAGTCGCCGACGATGTGGAATAAGGAGGCTAGGCCGACACTTGCAGAGAAACTGGAAGATCGTTTCTCTGGTCTTGTCCAGGTTTTCCTAATAACTCCTGAAATTAATGGCTCCCATTTCTTTTCAATTTATGTTTTTCCTTAAAATAGCCTAAGCTTGCCGTCAACGTCCTAACTACTATATTACCGGATCTTTTTATTAAGGGTCTCATCAGACGATCAACTCGAGGAGCCGTAAATGGAAACTATTACATGAAGTAAAAACAAGAGCATAAGATAAACAAAACTGCAAATAAAACAAAATAAAAATTTAGACGAAGTTAAGATGCGTCACATGGGCGCATCAATTCCCCCGGGGTTGGAAGAGCTCCTCCCCGACAAGATTTCACAAAGACCGGCGATGGAGAGATCTGGATATTGACGTCGTAACTCGTCAGTGGTAATCCAAGAACTGTCTGTGATTTCTCGTCCTCGCCATGAGACCAAATAACGCTGGTATGTCCCGTGGCGAGTGCGAAACTCTCGTACATCCAGAAGCTGGTCTATCTCCTCAGTGATGGGTGTTTGTACCGGAGCTAAGTCTGGTGGGATCTTTGGAGCTGTCGTCAGTGGACTTGGGCTGCAACTAGGTGGATCTCCATAGAAAGGCGTCAGATCTGTCATGTTAAATATCGGCGAAGTACCGAACTCGGCGGGCAAATCAAGGAGATATGCATTCTCACCGATGCGCTTCCGGACTTGGAAAGAACCAAACTTCCTCTTCTGTAACTTGTGGTATGTAACCGGAGTGAATCTGTACTTCCTGAAATAAGCAAAAATTCAATCTCCTTCTAAAAAGTATAACTCTCGGCGATGACGATCGACCATGGATTTATATTTTTCAGAAGTTGCTCGCAATTTATTAGTAATAGATTTATGCAATTCCTTTAAATAATCAACATGGGCTGCATATCAAAGGAAATACGTTCATGATTCAGGAGGGAGTAACGATCAAGTAGATGCAGTATAGGGAATCCATAAGCAATCTCGAAAGGAGATTTAGCTGTGACGCGATTAGTAGAATTATTGAATGCAAATTCAGCTTGTGGCAGTATAAGTTCCCATTGTTTTGGATCATCTCCAGTCAAACACCTAAGAAGGCCCCCCAAACTCCTATTAACCACCTCAGTCTTCCCATCAGTCTGAGGGTGATATGCGCTGCTAAATTCTAGTTTGGTACCTAGTCGGGCCCACAGTGTCTTCCAAAAATATCCCATAAAATGAGTGTCCCTATCGGACGTGATCGATCTAGGAATCCCGTGCAGTCTAACGATTTTTTTAAAAAAAAGTTCGGTGATGTGTTAAAAAAAGTTCGGCGACGTGTACAACACTATAAGTTTTTTGACACAGAATGAAGTGGGTCATTTTTGAAAACCGATCTACGACTACAAAAATATAATCAACCTTACTCTGAGTGCGAGACAGTCCTACCACGAAGTCCATCGAAATGTCATCTCATGACCGCTCAGGTATCAGTTAGTAGGTGTATAATCCTATTTTTTGAGCATGCCCCTTATATACCTGACATATGGTGCAGTGCCTAATGAATTCGGTGACGTCACGCTTCATATTTGGCCAATAATAATGTGCGCTGACGAGATCTAATAATTTGGACTGGCCTACGTGCCCACCTAATCCAGACGAGTGGAGCTCTCTAAGTAGTGTCTCTCGAAGTGGTCCTTCGCAAATGCAAATGCAAGTGCACCTAAACAAATTACCCTCACTCACGACGTACTGTGTGGTGGGATCTGTCCCACTGTGCTGACATGAAATCCAAATGCCCGTTCTGGCCTCGACTTCCCCATGGGGGTCCCACTTGCCAAATACGGGGTTATACACTCATTAAACTCTACTCTTTCGATATCTACATTATAATAATTTTGCTGCCTATCTTGTGCAATTTTTCAGCCTTTTTCGCACGAGTGCAATTTTCTTGTGCATCTTGTCTACCTTCCTTCTTTTGAATAATTTATTTTCACTATCCTCATCATAAAGGTTTTGAAGATCATCAAATAACGCCAAATGTTATCCTACTTCTCCAATCCTTTCAGTGATTAGAAATGGTTCCACATATCTTGGAATAAGCTTTCCAATTCGCTGAAATTGTAAAGTTGACTTGAAAGGTTTTATCTTTTGGCACATAATGTGAAGACCTGTACTCCGGTCTCCCCAAATGATTCGAGAACCGAGCGTAGTTTCAATAAAATGGTCGCAGCAATGAAACAAATTAAAGATTCACAGTACAAAGAACATAAAACACCAGATTTTTATTCATATACAAAAGTTTTTACAGAAACTATGAGTATTTAGCCATACTCATTACAGAAAGCACAATCATAATCTTGACATGCGGCTTATGTCTTTCCTGAGCTTGTTCAATTTCTATGAAAATCTTGAGCCATACCTTTGCCAGTTCTTCAGGGGGAATCCTTCACAGTGCATTGAGAGACGCTCATGTTGCCTAACAAATATGTTCACGATGAGTTAGTCATAAAAATATGACTGTGAAAAAATTATTTCGTGAATTATTATACATATAGACAATGCTAGTTAACAATATGCATACATTACAATAAACAATAATTATCATAATATTTACTCTCAACACTAATTCTTGATCCCCCTTTTTATTTTTTAGTTACATAAAGTAGGAAATATTGAGGTAAATAAATTTGTATTGGGTCTCACCCATTTAGGGCAAAATGTAGACAAATCCCTACTGGTGAATTCATCAGTAGATAACCTCTACATCATAGAATTCAATCCTTAACATTTCTTTGTGCAGAGTTTTTATATTGTTCTTATCTTGTCATAATTTTCATGAAAACAAGTGTTTTAAAATAAAACTTCTTCTCAAAAATTTGTATCGCTTTCTTTTTCCCTCGCCCACATTTATTTTATAGCGATATATCATTGAGTTACTCATATGCACAAACAGTGTTATTTTTCAATAATTAAAATAAGAAATATGAAAAATACTTGAAATAAACATAATTCAAGAAATAAGAAACTCGCAAACGTTTTCCCTTTACTCGCATTCTTATCCGCATTATCACCACGCTTATCTTGAGACGTCATCCTCTTGTTTCTCGGCCTTGGAAACTATTGAAATAACACACATTTTAACTGGGCTGCGTCTCTTATATGTGTAGCGTTGATGTTTTTAAAGTTTTAGGAAAAGGCGTAGACAAACAAAATCCGTCAAATTTTACGAAAGCCAACTCAAAGAAACGGCCAAAAATATTCATACTTACTGTCAAACACAAAATCAACTCCCAAACAAGTCTGCTAACACTAAATCAGCCTCAATTGTGGCTGTCCAAAAGAATATTCAGGAAAAAGGTAAATGAAAAAAAAGCAACCCTTAACAACTCAAAAAAATGGTTTAAGGAACCTAGTATTTGAAAAGAGCAAACTAGCATCCCAGCACTCAAAGGCAACCCCAAAAAATGACGAAAAAAATAATCTCTGGAAAAGCAATTGCTCGTCCCTCAAATCTTAGCCTATCAGTAAATAAAAACTCACAGAAATCAGTAGAGAACCCCAACAATAATAATGAGAAGTAATCGACCACTTAGCATAAGAGTAATCCAATAACAGAAATCCCAATCATAAGGGCAGCAGAATACAAAAAAAACAAAATAGATAATCCTATTACCAGTTAACAACATAAGGGCAACAACCAAACCAAAAAATGGAGGAGGGACCTTACAACGGGAGAAGGAGGAAACAAATCACTGCACAACCGATCCATCTCAGATTCACAGAGGTGTGGTGAAGTCCTTCCAAATATTTCCGGAGGAGGCACTGAAGAAGGTAGGAAGCAGAGGGGACAAGCAACAGCAACTCAAAACCAGCGGCAAAAATGCCCTAATTCGTCGGCACAGAGTCGACGACATAGAAGCAGCGGCACAAAGTAGCGACACAGGGCAGCGGCAGTAGTAGCAACTACTAAGAGGAAGAGAGGAACAACAACCAAGAAGGAGAAGCAAAGTACGAGAAGAGGAAGAAGCCGGGAGCAGCAGCCGGGATTCAGTGTAGAGACGGGAATGCGGGAAAAAAAGAAGGGCTCGGGATCGATTTATTAAAAACTGCAAGCAGCCAACGACAAAATAGAAGTCAAATAACATCAATGCATCGATCCAGGTGCAACCAAAGTAAGCCCAAAGCACACCACCAACCAACACCACAACAAGCCAATTGTTAACTCCAAAACCAAATCAGCCATATCACCTATTTCCACATGGCATCACACATGCCAACTCACAACAGCCCTTAAATTGATAATAACAACCCACTATACAACCAATATTTGAGACAACATAATTAAAATCAAATATGCACGACTATTGGCACCCCCAAGTGTATACTAACTCATAAAATCAAATAACAACCATAAAGTAAAGAAAACTCGAAAAAATTTTAGCACAAAATCGTACTGCCTTGCGTTCTCATCACCGGGGAATAATTAAAATATTTCGCGCATTATTTGGATCGTATACACAATGTCACCCTCATTAAACTCTACTCTTTGATGTCTGACATTATAATAATTTTGTTGCTATCTGGTGCAATTTTCAGCCTTTATGAGTGCAATCTTCTTGTGCATTTTGTCTACCTTCTTTCTCTTGAAAAATTTGTTTTCACTATCCTCAACCTAGCTTAAAGGGGTTCGATACCTCCGCCCATACAAAACTTCAAGTGGCACCATCTGTATACTTGATAACTATTATTATAAGAGAACTTCACCAATGATAGGTATTTCTCCCATGACCTTCTTAGATCGAGTACAAACATTCTTAAGAGGTCTTCTAACATTTGAATGATTCGCTCTGATTGGCCATTGGTCTGTGGGTTAAAAGCAGTGCTATACACCAATTTTGTTCCCAGTTTTTTTTTGTACTAACTTCCAAGCATCAGAGGTAAAATGTCTATCCTTGTCAGAGATTATAGATCAGAGAATTCCATGATATTTCTTAATAACATCAATGTATTGGTTGACCAACCTTTCAACTGGACCGTCCTTCTTCATGGGAAGAAAATGCATAACTTTCATTTGTTGATCAATAATTACTCATATACCGTTGTTTCCAAGTTTACTACTCGGTAGCCCCATAACAACGTCCATGGCTATATCATCCCATTTCCACTCAGAGATGGACACGAATTGTAAGTCTCCGCCAGACTTTTGATGTTCTACCTTCACAATTTGACAAGTGTGGCATTTTGCAATGTATTTAATTACATTAGTCTTCATTTCTGGCCACCAATTTTTTTGCTTCAAGCTTTGATACATTTTTTCGATCTTCTAGGATGGATCAAATAGGTTGTATTAAGTGCTTTATAAAGTATCTCTGTTGGAAGAAATACATAACCTTCCGTTCATATATAATAACCAATCGTCCTCCACGAATGCAATTGATTGACCACTTCTTACTTTCTCAAAAAGTTTCTCAAAAACAAGATCTCGATCCATCGCTTTCCTTACTCTGGTTTTGATTGGGTGTTCAACTGTCATTTGATGGAGTTGGCCTCAAATTTGAGATGTGGTCACATATGTAAGCATTTCTAACTTTTGCAATTCACGAAGTAACAGTTTCTGCTCCGTTAGTGGCACTGTCAAGGATGATGCAATACTCTCCCTGCTTAAGGCATGTGCTACGACATTAGCTTTACTTAGATGATATTTGATGTCCACATCATATTCTTTGATTAATTCTAACCATTGCCTTTATCGTAAGTTTATTTCTTTCTGAGTAAATATGTATTTTAGAATTTTGTGATATGTGAAAATCTCATATTAGGCATCATACAAAAAATGTCGCTAGATTTTTAGCGCAAATACAACCGGTGCCAATTCCAAATCATGAGTTGAGTAATTTCGTTCGAGATTATTTAATTGTCTCGAAGCATATGCTATGACTTTACCTGTTTGCATTAATACACCTCCAAGGTCTTTCATAGACGCGTCACTATAGACTTGGAAACCTTCAGTGCGATACAACATTACTAATACCGGTGTTGTCATCACTTTTTTTTAACTCATTAAACGTACCTTTACATTCATCAATACAAGAGAATTGAACGTTCTTCTGCTTAACTTATTAAGTAGTAATGAATTCTTCGAGAAATCTTTTATAAATTTTCTATAGTAGCACGCCAAACCAAGAAAGCTTTTAATTTTCACTGGGTCCATTGACAATTCATAGTTGTTCCCACATTCGCTGGGTCCATGGAAAATCGTTGCCCAGTAACAACATGACCCAAGAAAGAGACTTCATTCAACCAAAATTTACATTTTGAAAACTTTGCGTATAAGACATGATTTTTTTTAACTCGTTATACTCTATGGTTGCCAAAAGAAATCGTGATAAGGGGGGGGGATCGTGGTTCGATTTTATTAAGAGTGACTTAATTATTGTTATTTCCTTTAATATGAAATTTGCTACTACTCATTATCACTGCAAATTAAGTGTTTACGCTCTACCCCTTGAATTCCGCCAATGAAATTCTCACAAAATTCCGACTGCATGAAATTTATATATTATTTATTTAATGCATAAAGTTTAACTGTAGCAAACAATGCATATCTTGATTAGCGTTGACTTCAATCGTGATCATTCGAATCAGATCTTGCAATCACGAGTGCCAACACAAATAAATTTTGATTGTTACAAATCTCTCTTCTTAATAAAATATTTGCCCTCAAAAAAGTTACAATTATACTCGGGTTAAAATGGAAGCATATTCTTCGTTGCTCCAAAGTTTATCTTCTCTTTTCTATGTATACTTTGGTCAATCGCAGTTCATCCAAAAGACTTTCACAAATTTGATCTTTCTATTCTCGAGCTTTTGAATCCTTGAGTTCACAATCTTGATTGGCTTAATACTGCTACTAAGATTTGATTCGACTGGTGCATTATCAGTACTGATCACCTAGCTGGGGTCTTTGACTACTCTCCTTAAATAGAAGATGCGGAAGACATCATGTTGACCACTCATCTCTTCGGGTATGGCTAACCTGTATGCAAGCTCATCAATGCGTTCAGGCACTTTGAATGGACCAACGTACTTGAGACTCAATTTCTTCATCCGCTTAAGTCCGGAGACACCCTTAATTGGCCTGACTTTGAGGTAAACAAAATCTCCAACATTAAACTCCATCGTTTTGTGCCTCTGGTCATAATACTTGACTTGTCGATCCTGAGTTATCTTTATGCGTTCCTGAATGAGCTTAAATCGACCCGTACTCTTCTCAATCCATGATTCTTTATTAAAAATTCTCTCTTTATTTTTAGCCTAATACAACGGTGCCCGACATCTGCTATAAAGAGCCTCGAAAGGGGTCATCCCAATACTTGAAAGTTGTTATTGTAAGTGAATTTTACCAAGGTGACATATATCTCCCACTTACCTCTAAAGTACAAAATACACATTCAGAGCATATCTTACATAGTTTTATTTGTGTGCTTGGTTTGTCCATCCGTCTGTGGGTGAAAAGCGGTACTAAACTTTAACCGTGTCAAAATGCTTCTGAACGTACTTCCAATCCTAAAGGGTAAAGCTTTCATCCCTATCTGAAACGATAGACTTTGGAATACTATGCAGTCGTACTATCTCATCTATGTACAACTGAGCCAATCTTAGATCCTGATCCGTGCTCTTGTTTGGAATGAAATGAGCAACCTTAGATAGACGGTCCATAATGACCCGTACAAAATTATTTCCACTACGAGACCTTGGAAGGCTATAACTTGCCCCCTGGTCTCTGACATTAAATTTGACTAACTTGCTCATTTTACATGTTCCAACATATTCTGAAACAACACCCTTCATTCCCAACTAGTGACCACCACATTGACCTCTTAAGATCCGCGTATATCTTCATACTTGTTACGCCCCCGAACATGACACGGTTCTCAGGCCGTCATTATGCCCGCGGGCAAAAGGAGAAAACAAGCGGCAACTGGGCTGAACCAACCGGTTCAGCCCCCAATCATTAAGGCAGGCGGCCTGGTTCAGCCCCGTGTGGGGAGGGGCCGACCGATCTCTCTTGGGCCCGGCTATATTTATACCCGGGGCTCTCTCATGGATGGCAAGCAAAATTATTATCAGGTATTTCTCTCATTCTTCCCCTAACCCTAATTTCTCTCTATCTTCTTCCCTAGTCTTCTCTCCCTCTCTAATTTTCTATCAATTGGTATCAGAGCATCGTTCCTACGACCATGGTGACCACTCGCTCGCAAGAGGAAAACTACCGGTTGGAAATCTTAGAAGAAAACTACGTCGAATTGACGGATTCGATAGCCACCATCGAAATAAGATTAGGGCTTCCACGCAACGGTTGGAGGAGAGGATTGACGCCTGCATGGAGGAAATCAAAGCTTTATTATCGCAAAATCTGAAGGAAAAAGCGACAACGAACGAGGAATCCGGTGGCTCACAGGTTCCGACCCTAGTGCCAAACGGGGCTCATCAATTCGCCCCGCAGGTGAGCGAGGCCTCCGGATCGGCGGGACACGGCCGCGCCGGGACGGGATCGCTCCGAGCCATGGGCGCGACGGGAGCCTGGAACGGCCGTGGGACGACGCTGGGCGCGGGCTTGCTGCAGGGCGGGGCCGGCGAGTCCGGCTTCGGGCGCACGCCGTGGAGACGGGTCGGCGAGGACTTGGGAGGGGAAGGACGGGCTCTTGGGCCTCTGGTGCAACCGTTCGGAGGTGCGGATGGTCTTCTGCCCCACCCGCGCGGTTACGGGCCACCGGGGGGGCTATAGAACCGGCGCTCCTTGGGGCAGCCAACCCCAACCAGCGGGTGGATATCCCCGCCAAGGATATCTGGGCACTCCTCTCGAGCCTACGGAACACAGTAGTCCAACATGGTATGGACAAGAGCCGGGGTTGCACGGTCAGGCCGCTCCGCGAGCCTACATGCCACCGAAATTGACACGCATGAATTTCCCCAAGTTCAACAGTGGAGATGCTTTGGAATGGGTGTAGAAGGCGTAACTTTTTTTCAGTTATCAGGAGATTCCAGAGGGCCAATGGGTACAACTTGCGTCCTTCCACTTGGAGGATGATGCCTTTCAGTGGGCGCAATGGTTTCTGAGGGGAAAGGATTATGTGCTCTGGACTGATTTCGTGGAAGGATTCATGACTCGATTTGGGCCATTGGAGTACGAGGACTTTGAGGCCCTCCTTTAGAAACTCTGGCAAAAGGGGACAATGATGGAGTATCGCACAAAGTTTGAAAAGTTGGCAAATAGAGTGCACTGGGAAGAAAAAACGTTGCTGAGCTGTTTTGTATTGGAACTCAAGGAACATCTGCGTGACGAGATTCAATCGTATATGCCCCGCAGTCTAAATCGTGCCATTAACCTGACCCACATTTAGGAGGAACGCTTCAGCATGCAACAAACTCGCACCTCGGTGAGAACTACGACTACCCCGACGATCGCCAAGAGAGAGGTACCGACGGCTAGTAAGTCGACTGTGACACGACTATCATGGGCTGAGCTTCATGCAAGGAAGGAGAAGGGTCCGTGTTTCAAATGTGACGACAAGTACGCGCCCGGGCACAAATGTCAAAAGATCCTGGTTTATATGTTACATGAGGATGTGGAGGATGAGATCACTCCCGGTCCAGGGTTGGATGAGGACTTGGATTTGACCGAGTTTGGCGTGTCCTTACAGGCGATGGAGGAATGCAACACCCCCCTTGCCATGTGGATTGCGGGAAAGGTTAGCCAGGAGCGGGTGACGATTCTTGTCGACAGTGGGAGCACCCACAACTTCATCCATCCCGATGCGGCGCACTGAGCGGGACATGCTATTGATCGGGGAGCCACCTTTCATGTCATGGTGGCGGATGGAAGCAAACTTCAGTGTGAAAGAGTTATGAAAGGGATGGAACTGCGGATACAGGGGTACACGGGTCGCACAGACGTCTACCTCCTGTCCATCAGAGGCTCTGACATGATGCTTGAGATATAATGGATACGATAATTGAGGCGGGTGACCTTTGACCGAGATCAAATGACGATGGAGTTCTTACAACATTGGAAACAGTATTGTCTGGGGGCCCCTCAAATCCTCCCCGATAAAGGAGATCTCCCTTCAAATTTTGGAGCATCTAGGGGATCAGGGCATCACGATGACGATGATCATGGAAATTGCATCGACTCTTACAGCTCCTCCAGTAGTACCAGTGCAGATGCAGGCGATACTGGCTTAGTATGCAGACATATTTCAGGCACCTCGTACACTTCCACCACCGAGATTCAGAGACCATTAGATCCAACTCAAGACGGGGGCCGAGCCCACCAACATCCGACTATAACGTTATCCGTACATCCAAAAGACTGAGATTGAGCGCAGTGTGAGAGAAATGCTTGCTGCCGGGATTATCCGTTCCAGTACCGGTTCCTTCTCTTCTCCCATCATCCTAGTAAAGAAAAAAGTTGGGTCATGACGATTTTCTGTGGATTACCGCGACTTGAATAACTCGATTATCAAAGATAAGTTTCCCATTACATTGATCGAAGAGCTGTTAGACAAACAACACGGTGCCCTTTTATTCACCAAGTTCAACCTTCGATCGGGTTACCATCAAATCCGAATGCGAGAGTAGGATATTTGTAACACCCCAACCAAGTTTAACAGGAATCAGCAGTCCGGCCGGGTCTGCGATAACAAGTAAACTAAGTAACGGTACATAAACTGGTATAAAGTAGGTAAAAGTAATGAAACTGCTAAAAAGAATACTTATAGCGGAAAAGTGAAGTAAATCTATAGTTAAAAGTGTACCTTGCCAAGTTGAATTCACAGAGTCAACTAAAACTGAATATAACACTAAGAGACTGAAATACCGTCAAACTGAAATAACTAATATATCAAAAACACGGGTGAAGTACAACAAATACAAATGTCTGTAAATAAAGACAAGTATAATAACAGTGGTACAACTGAACAAACAGACGACTGAAGACTGAGTTGCCTATCCTAAGCGGATCCCCTGACCCGAGCCCCCTGCAAAAACAAGTTCCAAATAGGTTAGACCACTGAAGAGTAAGAAAACTACTCATTTCAGCAATAATTAAATGTATTTTAAATGAATATTACATGAATTTAAAATATGCATGATTTTTCTAATATTAACTTGACACTTGAGTTCATGATCAGGCGTAGAATCGACCTACTGTGTGTTCTGACACACCTCTTTTCTTAACTGTTTAGGTCGTTGATTTCTGAAGTTTTAGAAATATGACTTTGTAAGTTTCAACAAGTTTCAATACTATCTAATTAAATCTCGTCACTAACGTCGACTGTACACAAACTTGTAACTGAAGTCTGAGCGGCAAACCTGATGGTGCCCTGAACTGGATGTCCCTCAAGTGGAACACAGGCTCCTATCTGAGGAGTTCCATATATGTAGTAAGGGTCATCAACCCTGAGCTTGAAGTTATAGTAGATGCCTACTGACCCTGAGAACACGGTGGTGTGCATCCACCAGAAACACGCGGGTGAACCTTCCTCTCTATATTTTTCTGAATCAATTTAAACTAGCATTAAGTGAATTGAATGCGGAGTAGCGCTCTAGTTAAGTACATTGGGTTTAAGATTTTCATGACATTGAATCGTCTAATTTTAATCTAAGTGTTTACCTTCCCTGCTGACTTGGTTCTTACTATAAGAACTTGAAATTTCTATATGCGTACATTGACATAATTAAACATGAATTTAAGTGATCTGAAATGCTCAACTAAACGGAGTCGATTTTCTTACCGCGGCGTTTCGATGCTCGTACACGTGACGAGGTGACATAGTGCTCCTTCCTAAAAGATCTGGCCACTCAGGACTCTACCAATCTTTGCTCCAACAATCACCAAAATCTGAAATCCAAACGGGAACCCAAACTTAAGCGTTTTCCCCCTTTAGAGTTTCAGTGAAATTTATTCCAAATGATGTCAAATGACTAGATATGGAGGAAAAGACGTAAATGAAGACGTTATCTCGATCTAACAGTGGTTAGCCCCAAATCAAATGGCCGATTTCTGATTGAGTTCTTCGATTCCCAAATTAGGGCAAGAGGAAACAAACAGATAATCAAAATCGGCTTCCAACTAAAATGATTTCCGCTAGAAAATGAAAATAGCGAGAAACGGAACTCACCAGAACCAAAGCAGGGCTTTCAGAAACTTTTTCCCCCGGTTAGGGTTGAATCTGAAACTCCAACGACACTTGGGATGAGGGCGAGAGAGACCGTCGGAGTCCACAGAGGAGGAGGAGAAGCCGACACTAAGTTCCGGCGAAGGAGGAGTGGTCGGCTAGGGCTTCGGTTCCTTCCTTGCGGTGCGGTTGCGGGAGACAGAACGCGCGAATAGGATAGAAGAAGTGCGGGATCTTTCCGCACGGCTTGGGGAAGAAAATAACTTACACGAGGGAGGCTTAAAAAATGGCAGACCTTGCAGTTGCTGTAACTGTGAGCCGGCTAAGGGGAGAAAATTAGTTTAAGTGGAGAAAATTCTAATATTATTATTATTATGCTATTATACTAATATTACTAACTTGCCTAGGACCTTGAGGGTTGAATTTTTGCGATGCACACTCGCGCGCAAAATTGAATCATCGCGACCACTAAAGATTATTAAGTAATGACATGTCATCTCTATATTATCTGATTGTCATGTGTAATAAAATAATTAAAATTGATTATTACCTCCACAAATCGTCGACCCGATTAATTATGTTCGCGTTCGTACCCTGAAATTTAATTTAACGCGACGTTAGCAATGAGATGTCACAAATCTTCCCTCCCAATAAAATTTTTGCCCTCGAAAATTACATACTTGAATCGAAGAGGAACGCATAATCTTTGTTGCCACGGAGTTCGCCCTCTCTATCCCAAGTATACTCTGGTCGACCACAATTCATCCAAAGGACCTTAACCATACAGATCTCTCTGTTTCTGAGCTTTTGAATCCTCGAATCCACAATCATGATTGACAAAATACTGAAACTGAGATTTGATTCAATCAGCGCATCCTTAGTACTGATCACCTGATTTGGATCTTTGACTGCTCTCCTCAGAAAGGAGACGTGGAATACGTCATGTAATCCATCCATATCCTCAGGTAAGGCCAACCTGTATGCAACCTCACCTATGCGCTCTAGCACCTCAAATGAACCCACAAATCTGGGACTCAACTTCTTCATTCGCTTAATCCTGGAGACTCTCTTGACTGGTCTCACCTTCAGATAAACGTGATCCCCAACCTTGAATTCAACTGCTCTATGTCTCTGATCATAGTACTTAGCTTGTCTGTCCTGAGCAATCCTCATGCACTCCTGAATGAGTATGACTCTGTCTGTGGTCTTGTCTATCCATGATTCTTTGCTAGAAGCTCTCTCTTCGCTTTCTGCCCAACATAAATGTGTCCAACAACGCCTGCCATACAAGGCCTAGAATGATGCCATGCCGATACTTGCCTGGAAACTATTATTATAGGAGAATTCTACCAAAGTGACATACTTCTCCCATTTGCCTCCAAAGTCCAAGATACACATGCGAATCATATCTTCCATGGTTCTATTTGTACGCTCTGTCTGCCCATCAGTCTGGGAGTGAAAAGCTGTGCAGAACTTCAACTGAGTACCCAGACGCTCCTGAATGTATCTCCAATCTCTGGCGGTAAATCTACCATCTCTATCTGTCATAATAGACTTCGATACACCATGAAGCCGGACTGTCTCATTCAGGTACAACTGAGCCAACTTTAGATCCTTGTCGGTTCTCTTGTTGGGAATAAAATGTGCAATCTTGGACAGTCGATCCACGATCACCCAAATAGAGTCATTCTCACTCTGGGATCTTGGGAGGCCATGCACAAAATATATGGAAATGTCTTCGAAATTCCACTCTGGAATTGGAAGAGGTTGTAGCTTGCCTCCAGGCGTCTGGCATTCCGCCTTAACCAACTTGCAAGTCTTGCACTTCCCTACGTAGTCTGAGACATCTCCCTTAAGACCTGACCACCAAACTGAATTCTTGAGGTCTGCATACATTTTCGTGCTGCCCGGGTGTATAGAATACCTCGAGTTATGAGTCTCAACTAAAATATCCTCGCGAAGATGCCCAACATCAGGAATGCACAGTCTGCCCTTAAACAACAACAACCCATCACGAACCATGAAATCGTCTCTCTGACCTGTCCGAGTCAAATCAAAAATCTCTGCCATCTTTGGATCTAAGGGCAGGGCATCACAGATCCTCTCTTTGATGTCGTACTTTATCTCAATCTATCCCAAATTGACAGGGCTAAAACTAGGACGTGACACCACACTAATCTCGAGCTATAACCTTTCTGTGCTGCATGAGAATACAACCCAGACCCTTGTCTGAATCATCACTGTAAATCTGAAAGTCATCTACACCTGAAGGAAGACATAGTACTGGTGCATCTGATAATCTGGTCTTCAACTTCTCAAAAGCGCACTCGCATTCTGAGGTCCAACTGAAAGCTCTTCTCTTCCTGGTAAGCGAAGTCAACGGAAGGGCTATCTTCGAAAAATCCTGAATAAATCTCCTGTAGTAGCCTGCCAAGCCGAGAAAACTACCGGCCTCTGCAACTGTCTTCGGCCTTGACCAATCTCTGATCACCTCAATCTTCTTTAGATCAACGACAAGTCCATCTCTACTAACCACGTGCTCCAAGAATGCCACTTTTAGGAGCCAAAACTCACACTTAGAAAACTTATCATATAACTGATTCTGCCTAAGAGTGTTTAAAACTGTCCTGAGATACGTGGTTTTCTCCTCCTTGCTCCTGGAATATACTAGGATATCATCAATAAAAACAATCACAAATCATTCCAAGAACTCTCGGAACACCTTGTTCATCAGATCCATAAATGCAGATGGGGCATTGGTCAACCGAAACGGCATGACCACAAACTTGAAGTGCCCGTATCTGGTACTAAACGCCGTCTTCTGGATATCCTCATCTCGAATCTTCATCTGATGGTATCCCGACCTCAGATCTAACTTGGAATACGTGCAAGACCGCTCGAGTTGATCGAATAAATCATCTATCCTTGGAAGATGATACTTGTTCTTAATAGTAAGTTTATTCAACTCTCGGTAGTCGATACATAATCTCAAACTGCCGTCTTTTTTCTTCACAAAAAGGACTGAAGCTCTCCACGATGACGTATTGAGCCAAATGAATCCCAAATTAAGCAACTCCTGCAACTGGATTTTTAACTCAGCCAACTCCTTGGGCGCCATGTGATAAGGAGCCTTGGCCATTGGTGCAGATCCAGGAACAAGGTCAATCTGAAAATCAATCTCTCTGGAGGGAGGAGCACCAGGTAGCTCCTCGGGAAAAACATCGGGAAACTCACAGACCACTAGTACCTCCTGCAAAATGGTTTTAGCTTCCACATGCATAAACACCAAAAATACGGAACACCCTTTACTGACATGCCTCATAGCTCTTACTGAAGAGATGATCAGCTTGGAGACTCCTTTCAAACCTCGAAAGGTAATAGGAGATTGATTAGGTCCTTCTAGCTGAATCTCCTTACTCCTGCAATCTATCTTGATATTCATGTCAGTCAGCCAATCTATGCCCAAAATTAAATCAAACTCAGCAATAGGCAAAAGGGACGCCTCCACTACGACTTTTGCTTCTCCAATTAAAACTGACGCCCTACACTTAGAACTGGTCTGCATCACCGAACCGTTAGGCATCATGACATCTAACAGAGACGGGTTGGTGACGACTTTTAGGCCCAACTTAGACACAAAAGATTCTGTTATGAACGAATGTGATGCGCTCGTATCAAAGAGGATCTTAGACGGTAAACCATGGACTAAGAGGATACCTATAAGTAACTTAAATTATTATCTTATTTAAGAGTTGCTTGGAGGAAGAGAAATAAACATTTTAAATTACTAAGGTTCCAAACCTGTCACCACATCCTCCTGCTCTTTGGCCTCCTGCTGTCTAAGATCATAAGCTCGAGGCTGGACTAGGCCACGTCCTGGAGTTGGCTTTGGATCGGCAACCACTACTGCCTTCCTTTTATCGATCCCACTCGAACCACCATGCTCGTATTTCAACTGAAAGTCGTGATACAGTGTAAGTGTTAAACTTACAAGGAAATGTCCTGGATAAATTTTTTTTACCAAACATAAGATCATATTACCTGATTACCCGCAGACTCTTGGCAATTCCGCGCAAAGTGCCTAGCCCTCTGACACTTGTAACAGACGCCTGAAGCAGTCAAACATTCTCCATAATGATGTCGATTGCATTTAGGGCAAAGGGGGTAGTCTTTGGGCTTGCCCCCAGACTGATTGCCCTGCTTAGAATCGGCCTTCCGCTTCTTATTCCAGTGGTTCCTTGGCTGACTCTTATCCTACTGAAACAGTGGCCCATTATGTGGTCGCTTGGAGCGGAAACTATCGCGCCTTTGGACTCGCTGCTGGTCAGCCTCTAATCTTCTTGCTGTATCCACCAAACTCCTGTAATCTGCGTTGACCATGGTCATCAATGGCTGTCTCAAAGAATTTCGCAGGCCATCCACAAAACGGTTGCACTTCTCAGCTTCATCTCCCTGCATCGAGCCCGCATATCGAGATAAGTGAGTAAATTCTCGCTCGTACTCAGTAACTATCTTATCCCCTTGGAAGTGCCTGAGATACTTCTCCTGGAGACCTCGATGAGCGGAAGGGGAGCATAAATCAGTTCGCAAGAGCCCTTGAAAAGTCGCCCCAAGTAAACGTATCGGCTGTACGACCTTGCAAGACTAAATGTTACATTACCCCACACTAAACAAAGAATAATTTTCCAATAAAAGAGGAATTTCACAAGACATCTTACCGGCAGGATCATCTGCTAGATACTTAGTCCACCAAATTTTTGCCTCACCCCGAAGGAGGAAAGTTACTAGTGGAGCCTTTTTATTTTCTGGGCACTCCATAATATTCAGCAAATCCCTGGTGTTTGCAATCCAGTCGTCCGTATCCATCGGTGTTCCATCTCCACTGTAGTTGGAAGGGTGGAGATCTCTGAAATCCCTTCAGTATCGATCCATACCGACCTCCACTGCTACAGGTGCAGGGACTGGAACCCTTGCAGGCTGGCCTCTCTGAAATTCCAATAATGCGACAGCTACTCCCTTGGCAATCTGGTTTGCCAAATCAGTCGGTTCCGGGACTGCCGGTGTGGGTGGAGGAGGTGGTGCATTTGCATCACCCATGGCGGTATCAGGAACAGTGGTCTGACGTGAGGGTTCCCCGCTTCACTGGCTCGAGGTGCCTAAAAGACATAAAAATGGAATTATTACTAATAATATATCCGAAAAATTTGTTACTGAAAATGTTTTCATGCACCCACAAAAACTAAGGGTCTGTTTGGTTGGGCTGTTGCTGATGGAAAGCTGCTGATGAACTGTTGCTGATAGAATAAGTGCTGATTCTGGAAAACAGAGTTTTGTTAAAAAACTATTTGGGTGAAACAGAGTTTACAAAACGGAGTTTTCAAAAAGTTGTTTGGATTGAAAACGGAGTTTTGAATTAATTTTTTTTTCCAAATATAACACAATATAAAACTTCATTCATACATTGTTGCCAAATAAAATTTCATTCATACATTCATCAAATTCTACGTAACATAACACCCAATGCGGAAATTATGCTCTAGCTTCGAACACCTGATCTGCAATAATATCACGCAGTGCGATCATCTCTTCTACACCAGCCACAGTGTAAGAGCAATCTTCTTCCCGCCTTTGCGAGGTCATCCCAAGACATGGATCCCTTTGTTCAGACTCAATGAAATCGATATCTACACGCGAAGGGTGGCGACGTATGAAATTATGCAGTGTCATCGTTGCGATCACGATACGTGCTTGTTTATCGAAACTATAGCTTGGCATGTCCCGTAGTATGACCCACTTCTTCTTCCAAACACCGAACGAGCGCTCTATCACACTTCTAAGCGATGAGTGTGCATGATTGAACATCTCCCGACGTCCTTCTGCTCGACGACCACCACGAGCGAAGTCTGGTAGATGATATCGCGTGTCCTGATAAGGTTTTAAGTAACCCTTTTGCAGTGGATAGCCAGAGTCAACCAAGTAATATTTTCCTGTATATTAATAATAATTTTTTAGTTGCCCAAATATTATTAGGAATAAATAGATAAATGCAAAGTTAATAGTTACCAAGAGGTGGATGAGGGAAATTATAACGTGGATCACTCAGGGCAAAATTGAATATACGGCTATCGTGTGCTGATCCTTCCCAACCAGCCATAACAAAAGTAAAGTACATATTAAAATCACAAGCTGCCATGACATTTTGAGTTGGACTACCGCGTCTCCCAATGTACGGTACCTGACTTCCAACTGGCACGCACGCGTGAACATGTGTCCCATCTATCGCTCCAATGCAATTTCTAAAAAAAGGCATGTAACGTCTGTCATATAAAATCTCTGGCGGTGTTCCCCTGAAATTTCTATCTGATGGTTGTATCACTTCCTTCGATAACTGCATTAACGCGCTTAGCCCACGAGAAAAAAATCTGCTAATTGTCTCCGTTGAATGCTGAAATCGCTCGCACGTTTTTCTCATTGATTCATTATGCGACAATATGTATATGGTCAATGCTAATATTTCCCTTGATGCAGTTCTTCGAGATCCTTTGAACGCACATTTCTCCTCCAGAGACAGTAGTAAATCCATAAAAATTTCCTGACTCATCATAAAAGAGTCATGAAATCGAACTCGAGGCGCTCGAAGAAGCTCGCCAACCCATTTGCCGCCTGTTTGTTTTGATGTCATTCGAGGAACTGGACCGTTTAACAAACTAGTATATTCTGATACCACACATACTGCTGATACCACATTCTGATGACTTGCAATAGCATAATTTCTTCTCGTAGTCTCATGCTCGTCCGTCGAATATTCATAATCATCGGTAGACATTTCCTGTTAATATAAACGAGCAATTTTTACATGTCATCAAACAATGATATCGCATCCACAGAAGAGATAAACAACATATAACTGATAATATAACATGAGTTCACATAATGATATCCGCATCAACAAAAGAGATCAACAACACATAACTGATAATATAACATACGTTCACACAATAGAGATAAGCACAACCATGAGTACATGCAACCAATAATATAAACTAACAGATAACAAAATCCAAAAAACAGAACAGCTAAGATAGTATCATATGCTCCATATTAACCCCCACGAAGAAAACGGTTACGCAGTCACTTGACGTTCTGGGAATCTGGAAGGCACAGAAAAGTCTCTCTATGACTTATATCCATAAAATATGTCATGGCAAAGTCGTTGAAGTCCTCATCAGCTACCACTTCCGGGTACATGGCTAATTTGTCTAATGCTCGCTGAATACTAAACTCAGAAGAAGCTTTCGGTGCTGGCTCTTGGATACATCTGCTGATGGTCTTAGAAGACTCCGCCAAATCTACTAATACAGAGCTAACAGTTTTGTTTTTCCATTTCCTTCTTTTTTTCGAAACTTCTGATGTACCATCATAAGAAGCAGGACCCTTGTTTACCTCAACGTCTACATGTTCACCATCTGACATCACTCTTTCATCAAAAGATTCTGGTGGATCATTGATGGTGTTGGGGGTACATGAATGATGTCCTGTCGCGACAACAACACTGAACATCAGGATGAGTTTCTCCTCTAACTCTGGATGGATGCCTGAATACCGAAATTTTTTGGCGGCCGGGACTACCTGAAAAATTATACGTTTTAGTAAACCTGATCAAATTTTTTTTTTTTTACGAAATTAAAGACTTTAAAAAAGAATACCTTCAATCGTTCGTCCCACCACTCGTCGGAGGCGTCTATAGTTTTCCTTGACGTATTCCAACCTAACCCGGTCTCATCGCGTTTCAACTCCATCCAGAGTTTCCATTCTTTCTTCAGATGATCCCATTTGTTTTTGAATTGGACCTTATCGTACTTCTTTTCCGTTGACTTTTCAAATTTCTTCATAATATTACTCCATCCCTCCTTATTAAAATGTGTCGTTGGTCTGTTCCCGAGTTCTATCTCATTTATGCAAATATCGCAAAAGAGCATAACATCGGCATTATCCCACATTGCGGCAACACCACCATCTTTTGGTTTACCCATCTTTATAAGGCAAATACAAACAACATCAAATACTTTATAAATGCAAAGCTAAACATGAACACAAACACACACAACAACACACACAACAACACACACAACAACACACACAACAACACACACAACAACACACGCGCACGCGCACGCACACCACTGCGCGTGCACGCACACCACTGCGCGTGCACGCACACCACCACAACACACCACACACACCCACACACACACACACACCAACACACACACAACACAACACACACCAACACACACACAACACAACACACACAACACAACACACACACACACACAAACACAACATACAACACACACACACACAAACACAACATACAACACACACCAACACACACACAAACACAACATACAACACACACCGACACACACAACACAACACACACCAACACACACAACACAACACACACCAACACACACACAACACAACACACACACAAACATAACACACACAAACACACACCAACACAACACACATCAACACACACACAACACAGCACAACACACACCAACACAAACATAACACAACACACACCAACACAAACATAACACAACACACACCAACATACAACACACAACACATACACAGAAAATGAACACACACACACATATACAGACATCAAGACAAGAATCAGAAAATTGACAAGAATCAGAAATTGAGATATATACCAGCATACACAATTGAGATATATACCAGCATACACAATTGAGATATATACCAGCATACACATACACAGAAAATGAACACACACACACATATACCAACATACACAATTTTTTTTTCAAAATCCAACATTTCATAACAAGAATCAGAAAAGTGACATCAAGAAATTGAAAAACAGGTGTTATACCTCAGAAAATCGAAAACGGCAGGGGAAGAAGGAAGCAGGTCGGTGATCGTCGATGGGGAAGAAGGCTTCTTTGTGGTCGTCGATGGATCTGGACGCCCTTGCGAAGACGGCTTCGGCTGGACGGGACCAGGTAAGGAATCTGTAGAGATGCAGGTGAATCGCCGGAGAACGTCGATGGGAAGAAATATCGCCGGTGGTCGTCGATGGGGAAGAAGGATCGCCGGTGATCGTCGATGGGGAAGAAGGATCGCCGGTCGATGGGGAAGAAGGATCGCCGGTGGTGGTCGATGGGGAAGAAGGATCGCCGGTGGTCGTCGATGGGGAAGAAGGATCGCCGGTGATCGTCGATGATGCGGAAGAAGGATCGCGCTAGGGTTATCGGGAGGATGGATTTCGCGAAACAGCGGCTGGACGCAAATATTGGTTGCGGATGAGGGGTTAAAGAAAACGCCGGAAAATTAAAAACGCAGTTTTCATCATAAGCCGCGCCAAACGCAGCTTTTAATGAAAATGGCGGTGCGGTCCAACCGCACCGGAGTGGATAAGCCGCGCCAAACGCCACCTAAGAGTTTAGACAAAACTCGATGACTTTATTGACGAGAGTTTTGATTCCGACACAACCCTATTGCTCTGTGAATTTTCTGGGTCCGGGGATCCTATGACTCTAATACCAATTTATAACACCCCAACCAAGTTTAACAAGAATCAGCAGTCCGGCCGGGTACGCGATAACAAGTAAACTAAGTAATGGTATATAAACTGGTATAAAACAGGTAAAAGTAATGAAAGTGCTAAAAAGAAAACTTATATCGAAAAAGTGAAGTAAATCTATGGTTAAAAGTGTACCTTGCCGAGTTGAATTCACAGAGCCAACTAAAACTTAATATAACATTAAGGGCCTGAAATACCGTCAAACTGAAATAACGGATATATCAAAAACACGGATGAAGTACAACAAATACAAATGTCAGTAGATAAAGACAAATACAATAACAGTGGTACAACTGAACAAACTAACGACTGAAAACTGAGTCTGCTATCCTAAGCGGATCCCTTGACCTGAGCCCCCTGTAAAAACAAGTTCCAAATGGGTCAGACCCACTGAAGAGTAAGAAAAACTACTCCCTTCAGCAACACAAATATATTATAAATGAATATTACATGAATTTAAAATATGCATGATTTTTCTAACACTGACTTGAAACTTGAGTTCATGATCAAACGTAGAATCGACCTACTGTGTGTTCTGACACACCCCTTTTCTTAACTGCTTAGGTCGTTGATTTCTGAAGTTTTAGAAATATGACTTTGTAAGTTTCAATACTATCTAATTAAATCTCATCACTAACTTCGACGGTGCACAAACTTGTAACTGAAGTCTGAGCGGCAAACCAGATGGTGCTCTGAACTGAATGTCCCTCAAGTGGAACACAGACTTCTATCTGAGGAGTTCTATATATGTAGTAAGGGTCATCAACCCTGAGCTTGAAGTTTTAGGAGTGGCCTACTGGCCCTGAGAACACGGTGGTGTGCATCCACCAGAAACACGAGGGTGAACCTTCCTTCTATTTTTTTCTGAATAAATTTATACTAGAGTTCAGTGAATTGAATGCGGAGTAGCGCTCTAGTTAAGTACAATGGGTTTAGGATTTTCATGACATTGAATCGTCTAATTTTAACCTAAGTCTTTACCTACTCCACTGACTTGGTTCTGACTATAGCAACTTTGAATTTTTATATGCGTACATTGACATGATTAAACATGAATTTAAGTGATCTGAAATGCTCAAATAAAAGGAGTCGATTTTCTTACCGCGGCGTTTCGACGCTCGTACACGCGACGAGGTGATATGGTGCTCCTTCCTAAAAGATCTGGCCACTCAGGACTTCTACCAATCTTTGCTCCAACAATCACCATAATCTGAAATCCAAACGGGAACCCAAACTTAAGCGTTTTCCCCCTTTAGGGTTTCAGTGAAATTTACTCCAAATGATGTCAAGTGACTAGATATGGAGGAAAAGACGTAAATGAAGGCTTTACCTTGATCTAACAGTGGTTAACCCCAAATTAAATGGCCAATTTCTGACTGAGGAAGACTGAGTTCTTCGATTCCCAAATTAGGACAAGAGGAAACGAAGAGATAATCAAAATCGACCTCCAGCTAAAATGATTTCTGCTAGGAAATGAAAATAGCGAGGAACGAAACTCACCAGAACCAATGCAGGGCTTTCAGAAATTTTTTCCCCAGTTAGGGTTGAATCCGAAACTCCAACGACACTTGGGAAGTGGGCGAGAGAGACCGTCAGAGTCCACAGAGGAGGAGGAGAATTCGACACTAAGTTCCGGTGAAGGAGTTATCGGCTAGGGTTTCGGTTCCTTCCTTGCGGTGCGGTTGCAGGAGACGAAACGCGCGAACAGGATAAAAGAACTGCGGGATCTTTCCGCACGGCTTGGGGAAGAAAATAACTTACACGTGGGGGGGGGGGGGGGCTTACAAAATGGCGGACCTTGCGGTTGCTGTAACAGTGAGCCGGCTAAGGGGAGAAAATTGGTTTAAGTGGAAAAATTTATATTATTATTATGCTATTATACTAATATTACTAACATGCCTAGGACCTTGAGGGTTGAATTTTTGCGATGCACACTCACGCCCAAAATTAAATCATCGCGACCACTAGAGATTATTAATAATGACATGTCATCTCTTTATTATCTGATTGTCATGTGTAATAAAATAATTAAAATTGATTATTACCTCCACAATTCGTCGACCCGATTAATTATGCTCGCGTTTGTACCATGACATTTAATTTAACGCGACGTTAGCTATGGGATGTCACAAATCTTCCCTCCTAATAAAATTTTCGCCCTCAAAAATTACAGACATATCTGAATCGAAGAGGAACACAATCTTTGTTGCCACGGAGTTCGTCCTCTCTATCCCAAGTATACTTTGGTCGACTACAATCATCCAAAGGACCTTAACCATACAGATCTCTCTGTTTCTGAGCTTTTGAATGCTCGAATCCACAATCCTGATTGGAAAAATACTGATACTGAGAAGATTGAGAGCATGCTATCGTGACCTAGTCCTCATACAATCCGGCCCTTACGGGGTTTCCTGGGACTTACAGGGTATTACAAACGGTTTTTGAAAGATTATGGTAAGATTGCACGACTGTTAACTCAGTTATTACAAAAGGACGCCTTGGCAGGAGGAGGCAGTGGCGGCTTTCCATGCTCTATAGGGGGCCATGACAACCACACCGGTTCTCGCTCTTCTCGATTTCAACAATGAGTTTGTGCTTGAAACCGATGCGTCAGGCGTGGGTTTTGGCGCTGCATTGATTCAGGAGTGCCGACCATTAGCCTTCTACAACATGGCGCTGGCTCCCAACACTTTAGGGCTATCCACGTACAAGAAGGAGATGCTGACAATCATCCATACGATGACCGTGTGTCGTCCTTATTTGCTGGGACGACATTTCAAAATCCGTACTAACCATCAGAGCTTGAAGCACTTATTGGAGCAATGAGTCTTCTCTCCTCTTCAACAGAAGTGGGTGACGAAGCTGTTGGGATACGATTATGAGATTCTCTACAGGTTGGGCAAAGAGAACGTGGTTGCAGATGCCTTATCCCGCTTATCCAAGAGCACATGCGCATAAATTTCCGGCCCCCTGTTCGATTCCTTAGATGATATACAGGAGGAGGTCATGCGGGACCCCGTACTACGGGCCCTCGTGGAAGCTATCCAACAAGGGAAAGTCACTACATCGGGCTATCACCTACAGAATGGAAGACTTTATTATCACGACTGTGTGGTCATTCCACCCAACTCTGCTTGGAAGACAGTCATGATGCACGAATTTCACTCGTCCCCGTCTGGAGATCATGCGGGGATACTCCGCACTCTCCAACGGGCGTGGGCAAATGTTTTCTGGAAGGGCTTACAACGCGACATCCAACAGTTTGTTCAGCAGTGCGATATGTGCCAACGACAGAAGTATGAGACGACCACCCCTGTCGACCTGCTTACACCTCTGGAGATCTCACATCACATTTGGGATACGATGTCTATGGATTTTATTGACGGATTGCCCAAGTCTCAGGGCAAGTTGGTCATCTTGGTCGTGGTTGATAAACTCTCCAAGTATGGTCATTTTTTGGCATTGAGCCACCCGTACACGAGCATGTCAATCGCCGATCTCTTTGCTCGAGAAATTGTCCGCTTTCACGGCTTTCCACATGCCATCATTTCCGACCGGAATCCGACGTATGCGAGTAATTTCTGGCGGGAGCTCTTTCGACTACAGGGGACTTGCTTACTCCTCAGCACGACTAATCACCCCCAAACTGATGGTCAGACGGAGGTTCTCAATCGGGGAGTGGAAACATACCTCCGTTGTTTTGTGATGGACGAGCCTCGGACATGGACCCGCTGGTTGCATTGAGCCGAATATTGCTACAACACCTCCTATTTGGCCAACAAGTTGTCCCCGTTCGAGGTAGTTTACGGACGGCCCCTCCATCCTTAGGAAGCTATGAACCGGGCAACACGACCTTGATGGTCGTTGATCGGGTGCTTCGTGACAGGGAACACACCTTAGCCACTCTGCGTGGGAACCTTCGAACCGCTCAAGATCGCATGAAGGCCCAAACAGACAAACATCACAAGGAAAGAGAATTTGTGGTTGGTGATGACATCTTCCTCAAGCTCCGACCCTACCGCCAGTTGTTAGTAGACCGCAGGACGAACCGAAAATTGACTCCACGTTACTATGGGCCCTTTCGTATTATCCACCGTGTAGGGTTGGTGGCTTACACCTTGGCGCTACCTGAAGGGTCGCGCATCCATCCTACCTTCCATGTGTCCTTAAGCAGAAGTTCGATAACGCAATTCAGGCCAGCCCATTCTTGCCGGAAGCAACAACATCGGGCAAGCTGCGACCGATGCCCGAGGAGATCCTGATGATCTAATGGAAACAGAGGGGCACTGAGTACCGCCTCGTGGTCCTTGTCAAATGGAAACACTGGCCAGAAGCATACAATACTTGGGTTGATTTACCGGAGTTCAAGGAGCTCTACCCGGACTTTCATCTTGGGGACAAGTTGGTTCTTGATGGAGAGGGGAATGTTGCACCCCAAACATGACACGGTTCACATGGCGTCATTATGCTTGCAGGAGGAAGGATAAAACAAGCGGCAACGGGGATGAAACAACCAGTTCTGCCCCCAATCATTAAGGCAGGCGGCTTGGGGTTAACCGCCGGTTCAGCCCCATGTGGGGAGGGGCCGACCAACCCCTCTTGGGCCCGGGTATATTTATTCCCATGGGTCTCTCTTGGATGGCAAGAAAGACCATTATCAGGTATTTTTCTCCTTCTTTCCCTAACCCTAATTTCTCTCTATCTTCTTCCCTAGTCTTCTCTCCCTCTCTAGTTCTCTATCAATACTACCCGCAAAATGTATATAATGTTTAGAATTATAAGCCTCAAAAAGTATGCCCTCGTGAAGATGATTAACATCTAGAATGCAAACTCTTTTGTCGTGTAGCAGTAAGCCCACCTGAATCACAATGTCTTAACTTTGCTCTGTTTGAGTCAATTTTCAAATTTTTGCCATCTTTGGATAATTGGATCTAATGATAAGGTTTGTCTGATTCTAACATTTATATCGTATTTGATCTCCATCCAGCATAAACTTGCATAACGCGCGGTATCACATTGATCTACAGTCTCTTCAGAGCTCGCATCAAACCTTCTTGTTGACTAATGAGGGAATAAATCAAACTTTTTCTGCTAAGAACATCTGCTACCACATTTTCTTTTCTCGGGTGGTAGTGGATATCCCCTAGGTTTCTAATCCCTCTCTCCTTGGTCCTTTTTTGTTTCCTGTTCTTTCTTTCTTTTCCCTGCTAGTGCATATTTCACGGGTGGTACTGGATAACCACCTCATAGTCTTAACAAAAAGTCTATCCACATATGCCATCTTATATTGAGTTCTTAGTGATCAAATATATACTTAAGGTTTTTGTGATCTGTAAAAATTTCACAACGAACTACATAAATGTAGTGTCTCTAAATCTTCAATGCACGAATAACTACTGCTAGTTTCATATTGTAAATATAATAATTCTTCTCGTGTACCTTCAGCTGTCTGGTTGCGAAGGCTATGACTCTCCCATGCTGCATCAACACACATCTCAAACCTTGACCGAAACCACAATGACACAGTTTTGGCCCGAGCAAAACCGCATTACACCGAAATTACATGGTGTAGTTTCGGTTTGGTGTAGTTTTTTGCGGTGCGCTTGCAGTTTCAGTGCGATTTTTAGTATGCATTTTACATAAATTACATTAAAACTAAAAAAAGAAAAAAGAATTTTTGAAAAGGATAAAATTTCATTGTATGTTATTAGGAAAAGAAACACTTGAAAAGAAATATTATTAGTCCCATAATATGTGATTATTAAATGAGTAAAACAATTAAAAATATACTACATTAGTTACTTGATCTTTAATTGACATGTAGTCATGTACGAAGTGCTAATCAAGCCCTGATCTAACATCTCCTTTATGGTATGTTGGTCTATTTAATGTGCTTCGTTATTTATTTAAATGTCATGGTTGATGTTATCAGCTACTTATTATCATCGATGAGTTTTGTAGTTCTCATTCTTAAAATTCAAATATTGTCTAAGATATTTTGTAGCTACACTAGTTCATAGTTGCCATGAACCATATATAAAAAAACAACGAAATGTAATATTATCATGAAATAACTAGTTATATTATCATGAAAAAGTAGTACATATATTGGAGAATGGACATTCAGCATAGGCGCTAAGGGCTGAGTTATAGTCATGAATTTGGCTATTTGGGTTGTAATTGTAGAGTGTATTTACCTATTGGTATATTACTTTATAATATAAAATGTGATATGCCACATAATTATAAAAATTTTAAAGTATGCAAAATAGGCGGTGCGGTGCAGTATTTACGGTTTTCAAGATTCGAAAACTACATCGCACCGCTCACGGTTTATAAAATTTCAAAATCGTGTCGCACCTAAACTATGCGATGCGGTTTAGAAATCGTTGCCGTTTGTGCGGCACGGACATTTTTTGCGGTTTGGGGTTTTTTTATGCTAGTTGAAGATCTTTCCTTTCTTGGTAAGCGAAATCATTGTCAAAGCTATTTTTGAGAAATCTTTACTGAATCTCCAGTAATAACCCACAAAGTCAAGGAAACTGCGGACCTTAGTATCTGCTTTTGACCTTGGCCAATCTTTTATTGCTTCTATTTCATTCGGATCAACCAAGAGTCCAACTTGATTGACAACGTGTCCCAAAAATGTCACTTCTGAAAGCCAGAATACACGTAATTTTTTTTTGCATATAAGTGATTCTCCCCGAGTGTACCCATTACTGTCCTGAGATGAGCGTCATGCTTTTCTTTAATTTTTGAATACACCAGAATGCTGTCTATGAAAACGATAACAAAACGATCCAAAAATTTTCGGAATACTCTATTAATCAGATCCATGAAGGCAGAAGGGGCATTAGTCAACCCAAATGACATGACCGCAAATTCATAGTGTTCGTATCTCGTATGAAAATCCATTTTCTGAATATCCTCGTTCCGAATTCTCAAATGATGATAACACGATCTTAGATCTAATTTGGAGAAAGTGTAAGATCCCTCAAGATGATCAAATAAATCATCTATCCTCGATTGTTCTTAATGGTGAGCTTGTTCAAGTCGCAGTAGTCTATGCACAATCTTAAACTGCCGTCCTTTTTGATAAATAGAATATGTTCACTTCATGACGATGTACTGAGTTTGATGAATCTCAATTCAAGCAATTCCTGCAACTGGATTTTCAACACAGCTAACTCTCTTGGAGCTATGCGATAGGGGGCTTTCAGTTTTTGTGTAAATCTCTGAATATGGTCGATTTGAAAGTTAACCTCTCTTACTGGAGGAGCCATAGGCAGTTCTTCTGGGATGATGTCAGGAAACTCGCTGATCATTAATACTTATTGCAAACTACTTTTGGCTTCAGTATGCATCAAAACAAGAAAAGCTACACAACCTTTATTAATATTTCTGACAGCCATGACTGAAGAGATGATTAATTTGGAGACTCCCTTGATGCCTCAAAAGTTGATAAGAGACTGGAAGGGTCATTCTAACTATATATCCTTGTTTCTACAATCTATCTTTGCATTTACATCAGACAACCAATACATTCCTAAAATTACATTGAACTCGACAATAGGAAGGAGGCATGCCTCCATGAGAATTTCAGATTCTCCAAAAGACATCGGAGTTCTGCACTTGCGACTGGTTTGCATAATTGATCAATTAGGCATCATGACGTCTAATAGAGTTGTGTCTGGCAGGACCTTTAAGCCGAGTCTACAAGTAAAATATTATGTTATGAACGAGTGTGAAACACCCGTATCAAAGATATCCTTGGAGGGCTTTTTTTTTACCAGTGGTATACCTATAAGCATACGTGTGACTTGATATTTTAAGTTTTACTGGGGTGAAAAGGTAACAATAACAACACTCAAGCCCTTATCCCACTATAGTGGGGTTCTGGGGTGAAAAGGTAAAAAGAAAAAAATTATTTTAACACTTGCTAACCTGTGACCACACCCTCCTGCTCTTTGGCCTCATGTTGACCAAGTCCATAGGCTTTAGGAAGCACCAGACCTCGTCCTAGGCTGGCTTTGGATTCATGTTTATCATCGCTTTTCCTTTATCAATTCTGTTTGGACCACTAACTTCAAACTTTTATTACAGGTCATGTCACAGTAATAAGTATTAGACTACGAGCGAGAAACTTAAATGTGCAGAGAAACACTAAAACTTGAGGTTAAATTACTTGATTTCTCGTAAGTAATGGACAAAAGTTGGCAATGTGTCATACCCGCTAACACTTGTAGTAGACACCAGAAGCAGTCAAGCATTCTTTCGGATGGTAGCAGTTGCACTTTAGACAGAGGGGGAAATCCTTGACCCCGACTTAAGGATAATTTCCTTTCTTATCGTCCGTCTTCTGCTTTTTATTCCAATTTTTTCGTTGATGATTTTTATTTTGAGTTTGTTATGGCTCATATTGGGTTCGCTTGCTTTTGAAGTTGTTGCGCCTTTGCACCCCCAGTTGATCCGCCTCTAGTTTCCTAGTAGTATTGACCAGTCTTCTGTAATCAACATTTACCATGGTCAGCAAAAGCCATCAAAAGCCATCTCAACGAGTCACGAAGGCCTTCCGTAAAGTGGTGACACTTGTCATCTTCATTTCCTTGTATTATGCATGCATAATGAGATAAATAAGTAAACTCTCGCTCGTAGGCTGTGACAGTCCTATCCCCTTGACTCAGTCCAAGTACTTCTCCTATAGGATATACCGCTTTGAAAGAGGCACAAACCAATTTGAGAGTTTTGTGGAGAATTCGTTCCAGGTAAACATATCCATTGAACTACCTGACATAACGAGAGATCACATTATCATTATGTTGGAATGAATTGTATTTTAAAGAAAGAAATTTGAAATTAAATTCTTACCAGCTGGGTCATCAGCTAGGTGTCCACTCCACCACAAATTGGCTTCATCCTCAAGAAGGAAGTCTGCTAGAGGTACCATCTTATTCTCCAGGCAGGCACTGCATCACATTTAGTAAGTCTCGGGTCTTAACTAGCCAACCATCAATCTCCATAGGGCTCTCTTCTCCACTGAAGTTGGAGGGGAGAAGATCTCTAAAATTTCTTAGATAACTATCCATTTTGATCTCCACGACAACAGGTGCATGAGTTGGGACTGGGACCACGACAGGTTGTATATTTTTGAACTCCATTCTGGCTAGGGTTATTGCCCTGGCAATTCCAGCTGCGATGCCACTTGGTACTGGTTCTGCTGGCGCATTAACGTCATTAATGACGATCTCAAGAGTGCTATTTTGTCACAAAGGTTCTACTGTCTCACCGCGACCGGGTGCTTATAAGATATAAAGAGAGTGATTATCATTGAACATGACATAAATGAAATCTACTACGAAGGATATCTACATACACGAGCATAAACTAAGAGCAAGATGAAATTTGATGACTCTAACGTTGAAGAAGTGATTTAGATGAAATCCTAAAGCTCTTTGAGCAAGAATGACTAACACTTCATAAGCCCGACTGACACTTACGATATGAAGCAAGTTAAGAAACAATATATAAGTCAGTACATAACAAGTAATATATAAAGTACTTAACAAGTAATATATAAAGTACATAACAAGTAATATATAAAGTACATAACAAGTAATATATAAAGTACATAACAAGTAATATATAACGTACATAACAAGTAATATATAAAGTACATAACAAGTAATATATAAAGTACCTAACAAGTAATATATAAAGTACATAATAAATGATATATAGAGTACATAACAGATAATATATGGAGTACATAACAGATAATATATTGAGTACATAACAGATAATATATGGAGTACGCAACAGAATGTTTAAAAACTTACAACATAAGTAAAGAATGAAGCTATAGGTAAAATGTATGTCAATATCTGATTCATAGAGTCAATTTGAATTGAAAAGAACTATAAATCTGAAATACTTAAAAATTATACATTGTTCTGATACATTGGATATTTAAATAATTTAGTTACTTTGAGTTCATAAATAAGTAGTACAATA
This sequence comes from Platanthera zijinensis, assembly GCA_039513925.1. Lineage (NCBI taxonomy): Eukaryota > Viridiplantae > Streptophyta > Magnoliopsida > Asparagales > Orchidaceae > Platanthera > Platanthera zijinensis. The sequence goes on from CM077097.1 coordinate 94,799,551, forward strand.
ATTAGAAGGAAAAGAGACTGAATGGAAACAAATAAAAGTGGAGAACCGCTTATCCTAGGTGTGTATCTCCCACCTGTGACCCCTAAAAACAAATGTCCGAAGACGGGTCCGCCCCACTGGTGAGTAAGAAAGATGACCCTCTCCAGTAACACTAAAAGTACATAATTTAGTAATTTACTTATATATTAAAATTTGAACATTTGAATAATTAGGTTTGCTTCTGAATAAACTAACAGTAGTTTCATAAGTTCATTTGTTGTATTTGTCGCCTTATGAGTTCTGTCCCATTATCTTTAATTCTTGTATATATATTGATTTTAGTGTCCTGAATTGTTTCTAAAGTTGGGGTAATTAAATTTCATGTTTCCCTTATTAACTTTGCTTATGTCTTACTGAGCACATTGTGGCAGTTACGGAAGCGGTGGCAACGACGACGACAATGGCAGAGGTGGTGGCAGCGACGATGGCAATGGTGGCGATGACGGCAGTGGCGGCGATGACGGCAGTGGCTGCAATGACGGCAGTGGCGGCGATGACGGCAGTGGCGGCAATGACGGCAGTGGCGGCGATGACGACAGTGGCGGCGACTGCATGAGTCGAGCTGGTGGCGACGACGATGGCGGCGATGACGGTGGTGGCGGTGGTGATGTGGTCGGAGGGGGCGGCAATGCCGGGGTTGGTGGAGTAAGAGCCGGTAGAGGCGGCAGCGGCGGCGGAGGTGTCTGTGGCGACGATGACGGTGGCGGCGGTGGCGACGATGACGACGGCGGCGGTGTGCCATGAACGACAGAGGACGGTGGAGAGCCGGTAGAGGCGGCAGCGGCGGCGGAGGTGTCTGTGGCGACGATGGCGGTGGCGGCGGTGGCGACGACGACGACGGCGGCGGTGTGCCATGAACGACAGAGGACGGTGGTGACACCATCATTGGGGGGGGGAGGCGATGACTCCAGCTCCAATGGTGGTGGTGACAAAAAATCCACCAACGAGTCGCGAGACATGCGGAGGGCGTCGAATGTGAGGTCGAGCTGAGCATCGACGTGGACGAGCCGAGCCGCTCGTAGAGCAATGCGGCGGTCCAGCTCGTCAAGCCGGGAAAGCAGCGCGGTGCGGTCGGCGGTACTAAGGGACACGAAGAAAATGTTAAATAATTAATTAGTAGTTAATTAAATAATAACTGAGAATAAATTATTACTTGATTAACACATTAATTAATTAATTAGGGACAGTTTGTTGGGAGAGGGGAGAGGTAGATGTCATGATGAGGAGAAGTGGGTTGTGGTGGGGTCCACGAAAAGTAAAAAAAAAAGAAATAAAAAAAAATAGGTCTGCTCGAAGAGGTGGCGTGAGGGTGTGGATTAGTAGAATAGAATAAAATAAAAGTGTGCTTGAAAAGAGGCTGGAGGTAGGGCTCGAGAGACAAATAAAAGGAAGAAATAAAAGTTGGTGTGCATGATGAGGTGGGGAAAGGCGGTGTGCTCAAAAAAAAAAGATTAAAATTGCGGCATTATCAACGGAAGGTGGCTGGCTCGAGGAGGGATTTGCGGGAAAAGTTGATGCCCGACAACGGAGACTGGTGGAGATGCGAGGTACTGTTGACGTGCAACGATGGTGGAGAGATGCCGTGGCCGGAGGGGAACTGTGCGGTAGAGCTGCTGTGGGAGAGCGACGCCGACTGTGGGCTTCAACGAGGTTGCTGGTGGCGCTGGGAAGCGAGCTTGCTGGAGGCTTTGCTGGAGCGAAGGCAAGGGGGTTTGCTGGAGCGGCGGAAAGGGGGTTTGCTGGGCGAGAGAGCTGCTGTGGGACTGTCGGAAGCAGAGCAGTGCCACAGATGGCAGCGGCGTTGGAAGTCGCGCGAGGGGCTGCTAGCGGGAACAACGACGACACAGTGGCGGCTTGCGGTGGCGGCCGGAAGGGAGGATGGCTTGCAAGAACTCAGCGGCCGAGGGGAGGAAAGTCCTTTGATACCAAGTTGTTACGAGCCGGAGATTGAGGGGGAAGGAGGCGGCGATACAAGGGGGCAAACCCTAGAATGAGAGAGGAGATGAAAAGAACTAGAGAGAGAAAAGGGAGAAGCTTGAGAGTGAGAGAGAAGCTTGCTTAATACTTTTTTTTTCATCGGTTTTCCCTTAAATAGAACCCCCAATGACATGATCGTAAATACAGCAACAGATGCCAAAATATAAAAATACAACGACTCTACACATACGACACGACTAATAATAATAATAATAAATTAATAATATAATATAAGATAGCCAATGGAGGACCCGTAACACACATCTTGACTATGGATTTCAAATGGCGGCCCGAAGGTGCACTGAACTGTTGTGCCCCTTGAGTGGAAAACAGACACACATTTGAATATTTCTAGGTTTGGAAATGCAGGCCGTTGATGCCATTTTTGGGGCTTGTATGATTGCTGGACATATGAGTATGATGATGTGCATTCATCAATCATTATGGAAATACTTCTCGTGTCTCATTTCAAATTAATCTGGTGTTTGTTACGATATTTACAGTATATCGTCCATTTGAAGCCACTAGTCTGAGACATTACGTAATTTAATCCTTGATTTTTCGCTTAATTGTATTTTACATTTTTAATCATGTTTGCTTTTGTTATAGAATGTAGGTATTCATGTTTCATTATGTAGGTCTTATCTTAATAAATTACTTGTTTGTATTATGCATTACTAAATAGTGTCATTTGATATCCTCTGTAATTTATAATTATTTAATCTAATTAGTAACTTGCAACTAGAAGTTGAATAATTAAATTACACATGCATTCTTACGCAACTTGACTCGGAACGAATCTATAGGTGGCGGATTAACGTTGCCCTGACCCTACATGCAATGCAAAGCCCGACAGAATATTTAAATTGAGCATTAAATAATTTAATCGCATGCGCAGGATTATGATAGAAACAAAAATTATTTGTTATAGCAAGCGGGTTAGACTTTCCTCCGCGTGGAGGGCCAACACGAGAGGGCATGTGTAATAGACCCTGCAAATCACAATAATAATCTAAAAGCAAATGTCCAAAATACAGGAGATCTAAACAAATATAAAAATCCATGATATTAATAAGGCTGAAAATAATAGTCCAATACAACAAAACTCATCAAGTAGTGGGCTGTCCAAGGAAATGAAAATTTCGGAGCCAGAAATGCATGGACGACGATCCAAGGTAGAACCGGAGGTGGGAAAACGACGTAGGTGGCTGTCCTCGGCGGTGGAAGGTGGAAACAGGTCGGAAATGAGTAGATCTAGCTACATATGGGTGGATCTGGGTGAGGGAGGATGTATTCAATGTTTTGAGAGCGGATTCGGTCTATGGAATGAAGGACGGGTAAGGGAAAATGGTGGATCAGGGCTGGACAGTCCTGATCTGGACAAATTTGGAAGAGAGGGTAGTGAGGTGGCTCCACGGGATAGGAGGGGCGGTGGCAAGAGGAGGGGCTTTAGCTTGGGAGGGGGCGGCTGCTGGGCGTAGATGGGAGGACAACGGTGGCTACAGGGGGTGGAGGGACTGACGGCGGTGGAGGGGAGGACGGTAGCTGGCGGCGGCTTGCTGGAAGGAATATTGGAGTGGCAGTGGGTTGCTGGATGGGAGGGGTGGCTGACGGCTGGGTTATTGGATGGAAAAACAGAGCCGCTGTAAGGAGAAAGATAGGGTGGCGGTGGCTTTTGGAGGAGGAGGAGGAGGGCTGGCGGTGATTGAGGTATGAGGAGGCAAAGACGGGGCTGTAGAAGATTGGGTAAACAATGGAAATAAAAAGTGTGGCTGCAGGATTTCTTCAACCGGGCTGCGGGAGATGACTTTTGGAGGTGGAGGAAGTGACATAGGGTTAAGTAGTACCTTGGGGAGGAGGATGAGCACCTATGAGTCGTCACTTAGGGTTCCACGGAGTCGGCACCGTGGAGTGATCGCGAGAATCCGAGAATTGTAATCTCCAAATTCTGCAATGCCTCAATTCAGCCCCTACACCTATTTTTAACAATAAGAGAATTATGACATTCCACCATCGACGACTATGATTGGCCGGAGATGGGGCCACTCAAATACATCAAATAAAATGAAAAAAATAACAAAGTAATATATGAAATCGATTTGCAACGCGAATCTGGATGTATCCGCGGAGTTGGATCATCGATCCGGGCATGCGATATATGGTAAGTCGCCAATTAGCCCCAAACGGGCCTAAAGTTCATTCTCCGTTGCGGGTTCATGTCTCCGCTCTGCATCATTCTCCTCGACTTGAAAGAATTCATCTCCTGATGAATAAAGATTTGAATTCTTTCGATGATAGCCAAGTAAGAGTCGATGAGGCCCACCAAAGTTCGTTCACGTGTTGTCGATGGGAAGGTGTCATCGCCAATCAATTCCCCCCGACTAAAAAGCTATCATATCCGGTGAATGTTGACGGCCGTACTGAAGTGGAAGTCTAGGAGTGATTCGATCAAGTTTTGCTGTAAGTATCCAAGTGTCATCAACGTCTGTAGTAGAAACATACTAGTGGAATTTGGTCTCCGTAATGCTCTCAACGCTCAAATCACGAGTGGTGGATCCGATGCGATCTTCAGGTCCGTAGGTGGAACCAAAGAAGACGAGTCCGTAGGTGTGCGGGTGTCAGAAATTGGTGAACTATGGTGGCTACCAGACGTGAGTGGATTATGAGGGTGGTAAGGCAAGGGAAGTGGAGGAGTGGGCGGCTAGGAGTCGCCACTGCTTGGGTCCACATATTCGCGAGGCTCGTAGTATGATGTCGGATCTTGAACATTAAATACCGGTTCGATACCCATACTTGTAGGGATATCAAGATTATAGATATTTGTTTCGATCCGTATTATGATTATATAGGGATCCATTCACCTAACGCTCAAACTTTTAGCAAGCCTCGCACGTAGCCTCACGACGCGGATTCTCACCATCACCTGCTCACCTTCACGAATTACCTGCCCTTTGCCAAAGAACATCTACATGCGATTTATAGAATTTATTACCAATATTGATTTTCCATTGGACCGAATCATGTAACACATGCAAATGAGGAACATATAAATCAACGGACTCATGCAGATAATGTAAATGAAGAACGAATGACTTGACAAACTCTTGCAGATTATGCAAATGATGTGAATAAAACATGACAAACACGATACACTCGTTAGGGTAGAATCTAATAATGACCGGGATGTCTCTAAAATGTGGTGGACTATCAGGAGGCTCTCTCGGTGGAGTGTATAAAAACCCATACCGTGTGTTTATGTGACCGTGTGAGACATCTACACTCAAATACGAGCTAGTAAAGAGCCGAATGTCTCTCAGGGGATGTGACACATCAGGGGGCAACTCACCAGGAGGTACGTATGAAAAGTTATCGCAAATGCGACGATCACCTGAGTGAAAATCATGTACACTGACTAGAAAATGTGGCTCTATAGTGTGACGAGTGTCCTCAAAAATAAATAACTCGTCTGGTGGGTCAACAAGTATGGTGCGCCCCAAAACTCATCGAGAGTGCGATGTGTCACAAGATAGGTTCCCAAAATGTCAGGGGTGTGCTCAAGTATGGCCCTACATGCGTAATGCTCCACTCAAGATCCATTCCCTGGGGCAAGACCAGAGATGATAATGAAAATGACGCTAGTAACTCGAAACTCATAAATGAACAAATCGTTAGAGTTTCATCCTCACCAGAGTGTGGTGGCTTATCAGGAGGCTCAACAAGGGGCTCGTCATAAAACTCATCACTAGGGTCAAGGTCCTCCAGATGAGTACCATCGTACGGGGTAGTGTCCCGTGAATGGGTGATATAACCACTACGAGTTCAATCCCAGGTTCTGGGCTCTCGGTCGTCATGTAACTCAGAGCAATGACAAGGGGAGAGGGACATAGACCTACTCTCAAGAATGGGTCTGTCGGTGCGGTGTAAAGAGATAAGTATAGGGTAAGGGTGCTAGCTAACCTAGGACACAATATAAGAGGGGGTGCAGGTGAGGGACACAACACTATAGATTCAATAGGTCGCTCAGACTCACTCTCAGTTGGGGTCACCAGACAATAGTCGCATCGTGGTGACCTCGGTATGGGAAGGACTCGTACTGCGGAGGTCAAGGTATGAATCTAATCAACGAGCTCTTGCGGATCTCAGGGAATATTCATGATTAAGGGCGAGCTGATATGTCTGCTTAAGGGACTTCGAGCTGTGATGGGCCAACTCAGTACGTATGTTAGATCGAAGTCCAGACCGAAATCGGGAAGTGGTCATAGCTGGCTCCTCTCAGATATCACTTTTCACCATTAACTCATCAAAACGATCTTTGTACTCAGCGACAGACATAGGTCCTTGTTGAAGGGAAAATAACTGCTCGAGCAAGCGACTCCGGTACGACGAAGGCAGATACCTCTGACACAATATGCGCTTCATCTCCACCCAACTAGTGATGCGATGAAGTCGATCTCGCTCGCGGGTCCTTTGAATGGTAAACCAATACGCTCTCGCCTGATGTAGAAGCTTAAGTTTCGCAAACTTGATGTGCCGCTTATCGAATAACTCAAAACAATCGAGATAATACTCGATATCCACGACCCAATAACTGAAAGACTCGGGACTCGATGAGCCGTCAAAAGAAGGGGCATCAGTTCGAAACTGTTACTCGAGGTCTCTCTCATAATAATCATCTCTAAGGTAATCGAGTCGTGTTGAATAATCAACACGATCCGCTCGCGTGCATGGATATGAACGACGACAATCATCATACTAATTGTCTCTAACATAATGAGATTGTGTCGGTGGATCAACACAATTTCTAGAAGGGGTGTGTTGCAATCGAGAATAATCATTGTCGTAACTTTTGTATCTCCCCGAAGGGGCTCTATGGGAGCGTGTGTAAGTGAAGTTGGAATTACCAAATAGAGGGGAGGAATAATGGTGATACATAGACATGACAAAACCTATAGATTTTACAACCGCGTATCAAAAAGTGTTCGCAATCTGGCTCTGATACCAATTGACGCAGGACGAATCTATAGGTGACGAATTAACGTTGTCCTAACCCTACATTCAATGCAAATCCCGACAGAAGATTTAAAATTGAGCATTAAATAATTTAATCGCATGTGCTGGATTATGACAGAAGCAAAAATTATTCGTTATAGCAAGCGGGTTAGACTTCCCTCAGCATGGAGGGCCAAATCGAGAGCGCGCAGTGAATAAACCCTGCAAATCACAATAATAATCTAAAAGCAAACAACCAAAATACAGGAGATCCCAACAAATATAAAAATCCAAGTGATATTAATAAGGTTGAAAATAAGTTCAATACAACTAAACTCACCAAGTAGTGGGCTGTCCAAGGCAATGGAAATTTCGGAGTCGGAGATGTATGGACGACGATCCGAGGTGGAACCAGAGGTGGGAAAACGACGTAGGTGTCTGTCCTCAGCGGTGGAAGGCGAAAACCGGCCGAAAATGAGTAGATCCGGCTACGTAGGGGTGATCCGAGTGAGGGAGGATAGATCCGATATTTTGAGAGCGGATTCGAGCTAGGGGATGAGGGACGGGTGAGGGAAAATGGCGGATCGGGGCTGGACAATCCAGATCTGCACAAATTTAGAAGGGAGGGCTGTGAGGTGGCTCCACAGGATAGGAGGTGGCGGCGACAAGAGGAGGGACTTTGGCTTGGGAGGGGGTGGCCACTGGATGTAGATGGGAGGGCGGCGGTTGCTCCAGGAGGTGGTGGGACTGACAACGGTGGAGGAAAGGCTGGTGGCTGGTGGCGGCTTTCTGGAAGGAATTTTGGAGGGGTGGCAGTGGGTTGTTGGAGGATGTGAGGGGTGGCTGGTGGCTGGGTTATTGGAGGGAAAAACAGGGCTGGAGGGAGGAAGACAGGGTGACAGTGGCTTTAGGAGGAGGAGGAGGGCTAGCGGTGATTGAGGTATGAGGAGGCAAAGAGGGGGCTGTAGATCAGCGGCCAGAAGTTTGGGAAAACAGTGGAAATAAAAAGTGTGGCTGCAGGAATCCTTCAACCGGGTTGCGGGAGATGACTTTTGGAGGTGGAGGAAGGGGCCTAGGGTTAGGTAGTACCTTGGGGAGGAAGATGAGCACCTCAGAGTCATCACCCAGGATTCCACGAAGTCGGCACCGTTGAGTGATCGCGGGAATCCGGGAATTGTAATATCCAAATTCTGCAATGCCTCGATTCAGCCCCTACACATCTATTTATAACAATAAGAGAATTAGGGCATCCCACCATCGACGACTATGATTGGCCGGAGATGGGACCACTCAAATACATCAAATGAAATGCAAAATTAACAAAATAATGTATGAAATTGATTCGCAACGCGAATCCAGACGCATCCGCGGAGTCGGATCGTCGATCTGAGCACGCCATATATCGTAAGTCTCCAATCAGCCACGAACAGGCCCAAAGCTCGTCCTCTGCTGCGGGTCCACGTCTCTGCTCTGCATTACAACCTAGGCAAGGCATCTATATTGTGTGATATAGATAACTAAGAGAAGTCAAATTTCTTACCTCGTTGTTATGGTGCTCGAAGATGCGGCGAGGCGGCATGATTTTTCTGGATTATACTGAATTTCACTGAGTTAAATTTCTTCTCGCTCCTAGGGTTACGATGAACACTCATTAATAATAGTTAGACGATGGAGAAAATATCTTACATAGAATTAAATAATGGATTGTCACTTACCCTTATCAAGCACAGTTATCTTACGATGAGGTTGAATCAGATATAAGCGAGCCTTCTATTTATTTCCCACACGCTTTTTTTCACTACTAGGTTTCTGCGGACCTACAAGAGAACAACCCACTGAAATTACAGAGATCAAAAATCTCTTTACCTTGGGTTAAGCAACCTTAAAATCAACTATTCTACGAAGGGAGAATTACGACAATGTTGTTAGAGAAAGAGCAAGTGAAGGGAAATTCCACCGTATTATCTAAGCCTTATAAGAGGAAGAAAAAGAGAAAGGAAAACACTTACCCTCTTCCTCACGATGAAGGTTGATAAGCATAGTATTCACCGTTGGAGGACTAACGACAACACTCAAATTGTTTAAGTCCTGAAATCAAGCACATAAGGAATGCGGGATAACAATGAGCTCATGAAACTCATTAGAATGACTTACCTAGTACAAATGACGATTGGCATGAGTTGGAAGGAGCAATGTCCTGCCCCCTCTAGTAGAAGACTGAAAGGGTCGAGGATTTCTAGCAAAATCTATCGATCCTGCGCCTGCTTTTGACGACACACAAGGAGACACTCGTGCTATCGGTCGACTGGAATGAAGATAGGGAGAGCCCTAATTCCTTTCGCTTGGGTCATTACTCGTTTGAGGGAAATGCCCGCAAGAGTATACGCGTCTCTCGGTTATACTCTGCGGTTTCCAAAAGAGATTGTGATGGGGGGGGGATTGTGGCTCGGTTTTGTTATGAACGGCTGAATTATAGTTGTTTTCTTTAATATAAAATCTGCTACTACTGATTATCTCCTTCTAATTATGTGTTTACGCTCTAGTGATGCCTTGAATTCCGCCGAGATAATTCTCATGGAATTCCTACTATATGAAATTCATTGATTATTTACCTATTTCAAAGTTTAACTGTAGCGAGCAATATATATCTTGATCAACGTTGACGTCGATTGTAATCATTCGAATCAGATCCTGCAATCATGAGGGATGTCACATACATAAATTTTGGATGTTACATCTTGGACGTGAAATCTTATTCTCTTGGAACAAACATTTGAATGTTGAAATACTATATGCTGTTTGGGATGGAATCCAAGATGACCAAAAATTCACTACCAGATATTGCTTCTTTCTTGGAGGGAATTTCGTGACCGAGAGAAGTAAGAAACAAAACGTGGTAGCAATGTTCAATGCATAAGTAGAATACAGAGCAATGTCATAGGGATATGCGAGAGACTATATGATGTAGTGTAGGCTAGTGGTGCTCGAAAACTATGACTCCACGTGCAGGTGCATGAGTGACACACTAATGCAATGCTACATGCAAGGTGGCCGTCGGTCGGCAACGACAATTACTATAAACAATGAAATTAATAACGCCACACAAATAATTGAAATAAAGAAACAAATAATTAATTTTTAGCAATTAGACAACGGCTTCCTCCGCTCGGAGGGCCTAAGCAAGCATGCGGCGAATAATTCCTCCTGCAGTTATTAGTATAAGAGAACCAATTTCTAGGCAACAATAATCCCAACACAATATGATAAAATACCAAATGAAAAATGTCAAGTCACAGAATACAATACCACAAATGCTCACAACGTAGAGGGCTGAACTGAGGCACTGGAGAATTTGAAGGCCAGATGTAAAGACGGGTGATCGGAGGTGAGAACGGTGGCACGGTGACGGCGAGGTGGCTGTCCACGGTGGAAAAGAGGGGAGGCGGGCCGAAAACGGAGAGATCCGACCGCTAGGAAATAGATCCGGGTGTAGGTGGATAGATCCGGTGTTTTGACGGCAGATCCGGGCTACGGGAAGGGGAATGCGGATGAAAATGATGGATTAGAGGGTGGTAGCACTAGATAAAAATAGATCTAGGGTTTTCAGAGCGATGAGAAGTGGATCCACGGAGGGGAAGGAGGCTGCGGGATTGGTATAGGGCCGGCGGATGAACAATGTCGGCGGATGAACAGTGAGGGTGAACAGTGACGACCGTGAACAGTGCCGTGAACAGTAATCGTGAAAAGTAATCAGCGGTGGGGATTGGGATTCGGGGTTGTAGGGGATGCGGATGAGGGTTTCAGAGGGGGGGAGGAGAAGGCTATGGATGGGTATTACCTTGGGGATGAAGAAAACCACCTAGGAGTTGTCACCTAGGGCTCCACGGCGTCGGCACCGGGGAAGGATCGCAGGAATCCAAAAATAAACTCTCCAAATTCTGCAATGACTCAAATCAGTCCTCATATCTCCTATTTATAAGAAAAGACACATTAGGGTTTCTCCATCAACGGCTATGATTGGCCGGTGGGTTCGCCCTTAAAATACATCAAAAATAAACTGAAAAAATATAAAGTAATATAGTGTTTTGACCACGGCGACGCTCCGGACGCAATCGTGGAGACCGATCGTCGATTCGGGCACTCCATATATGGAAAGTTGCCAAATCAGCCCCGAACGGGCCCAAAACGTGTCCTCGTCTCTGCTCCGCATCAATCTCCCCGGTTTGAAAGAATTCATCTCCCGATGAATAGAGATTAAAATTCTCTCGCTGCATGCCGAGTAAAAATCGAAGAAGTCCACCAGAGGTCGCCCAAGTGTCGTCGCTGGGAAGTGTCCTCACCAATCAACTCCCCCTGACTGAAAAGATGTCATCTCCGGTGAATGGAGACGGACGTGCTGAAGTCGAAGTCCAGGGGAGAATCGATCAAGCTCAGCTGTAAGTACCCAAGAGTCACCAACTTCTGTAGTGGGAATGCACTGGTGGAGTCTGGTCTCCGTGAAGCTCTCAACGCTCAACTCACGAGGGATGGATCCCGGTGCGATCGGTGGTGCCTGCGGTGAAACCAAAGAAGATGAGTCCCCAGGTTGGTGGAGGTCAACAATGGGTGAGGATGTATCAGGGTGATATGGTAACGTCACTGGGGTGGGGGTGCCCTGGCATCTCCACTGCTCGGGTCCACATACTCATGAGGTTCATAGTATGGAGTCAGATCTTCAACATTAAACACAGGGTGAATTCCCATACTGGACGGGATGTCAAGTCGGTAGGCGTTGGTCCCAATACGACTAATAATGGAGTACGGACCCATTCGTCTCGCCCTTAACTTCTTGGCAAGCCCCGAAGGGAGCCTCTCGGTGTGGACTCGCACCATTACCTTCTCGCCTACATTAAACATTTGCTCTCGCCTTCGCTTATCTGTATGAGATTTGTAATTTTCATTGCTTGTTATTATTCGTCGGCGGACCGACTCATGCAAATTATGCAAATGTTGTGCAAAATACTCAGCAGACTCATGCAGGTAATGCAAATGATGCAAAGACAACACGGCAGACACAATACACTTCTTATAGGAAAATCTAATAATGCCTGGGATGTCTCTAAAATGGGGTGACCTATCTGGAGGTTCTTTCGGTGGAGTGTAGACAAACTCATCCCGTGTGTGATGAGTGCTCAGATGACCGTAAGAGGTAACTATACTCAAATACGGGCTCGTAAAGAGCTAAATGTCTCTCGGGGAACGTGGCATTAGGGGGGTCCCCAGGAGGTGTGTAAGAAAAGTCATCACGAAGGAGACGACCACCTGAGTCAAAATCGTGTGCACCGACTAGAAGTCGTGACTCTAAAATGTGGTGAGCGTCCCAAACAAGAAAGAACTCATTGGGTGGCTCAGCGGGTGGCGTGTCCCAAAACTTATCCAGAGTGTGAGGCGTCATAAGGCAGGTCCTCACAATATGAGTATACTCAAGTGGACTCAAGGTAGGCCCTACATATGTCATGCTCCACTCAAGGTCCCTTCTCTGGGGCAAGGCCAGAGATGATGATGAAAGAGGCGTCATACCTGAGTGTCTCACCCGAGTCTCAACCTCACCAAGATGTGGCGGATCATCAGGAGGCTCAATAAGGGGCTCGTCACTAAGGTCAAGGTCCTCCCGATGAGTACCATCGAAAGTGGTAGTGCCCTCGTGCATGAGTGACATAACCACTACGAGATCAACACCAAGCTCCGAGCTCTCGGCCGTAACGTGGCTCAGGGTAATGCCAAGGGAAAAATGACATAGACCTACGCTCAAGAATGATTCTGCGGGTGCGGTGTCAAGACATGAGTCTAGGGTATTAGTGTTAATCAAACCCGGGCATGCTAAAAGTGGAGGTGTGGGTGAGGGGCACAACACTACAGACTCAATAGGTCGCTCAGGCTCATCCTCTGTCGGAGTCACATGAGACGGGTCAGAAACAAGAGATAAATCACTCACGGGGCTAAGCATCTCGCTGGGGTGAGAGCAATCCGTATCAGGTATCACTTCCGTCGTGGGTAACAGGACAGTGGTAGGCATCGTGGTGACCTCAGTATGAGAAGGACTCGTACTGCGGAGGTCAAGGTGAGGGTCCAACCGACTAGCTCTGGCGGATCTCAAAGACTGTTCGTAATGAAGGGCAAGCTGGTACGTCTGCTCGAGGGACTTTGAGCTATGATAAAACACCTTAGTACGGATGTCAGATCGAAGCCCAGATCAAAATCTGCAAGTGGTCATGACTGAGTCCTGTCGGATATCGCTCCTCACAACTAACTCATCAAAGCAATCCCTGTACTCAACGACAGACATGGATTCTTGCTGAAGGGAAAATAATTGGTCGAGCAAGCGACTCCGATATGATGAAGGTAGGTACCTCTGACACAATGTACGCTTCATGTCCACCCAACTAGTGCTGCGACAAAGACGGTCTCGCTCGCGGGTCCTCTCAATGCTAGCCCAATATGCCCTCGCCTGATCTAAATGTCTAAATCTCGCAAACTTAACGCGACGCTCACCGAATAACTCAAAATGATCAAGATAATACTTAATATCCACGAGCCAATAACTGAAAGACTCGGGACTCGATGAGCCGTAAAAGGAAGGGGAAACTGTACGAAACTGACTCTCAAGATCTCTCTCAAAGTGACGATCATCATAATAGTCATCCCTAAGGTAATCGGGTTGAGTCGAAGGATCAACACGATCCGCTCGCGTGCAAGGATATGAACGACGACAATCATCATACTGATCGTCTCTGGCATAGTGAGGTTGTGTCGGTGGGTTGACACGATCTCAAAAAGTGGTGTGCCGCAGACGATAATAATCATCGTGATAACGTGATGATTTCTCTGAAGTCGCTCTATGAGATTGGGTATAGGCGGACTCAGAATCTCTCAAGAGAGGAGAGGAACGACGCCGATAATTAGTCATGGATGAACCTAAAGACTCTATATGACCTACCACTACAAAGCATGCAAATGGCCAAACTTTGACCTCTGATACCAATTTGATGTAGGGTAGGCTAGTGGCGCTCAAAAACTAAGACTCCACGTGCAGGTGCATGGGTGACACACTAATGCAATGCTACATGCAAGGTGGCCTTTGGTCGGCAACGACAATTACTATAACCAATGAAATTAATAACGTCACACAAATAATTGAGATAAAGAAACAAATAATTAATTTTTAGCAATTGGGCAACGACTTTCTCCGCTCGGAGGGCCTAAGCAAGCGTGCGGCGAATAATTCCTCCTGCAGTTATTAGTATAAGAGAATCAATTTCTAGGCAACAATAATCCCAACACAATATGATAAAATACCAAATGAAAAATGTTAAGTCACAGAATATAATACCACAAATGCTCACAACGTAGAGGGCTGAACCGAGGCACTGGAGAATTTGAAGGCCAGATGTAAAGACGGGCGATCGGAGGTGAGAACGGTGGCACGGTGACGGCGAGGTGGCTTCCCACGATGGAAAAGAGGGGAGACGGGCCGGAAACGGAGAGATCCGGCCGCTAGGAAATAGATCCGGGTGTAGGTGGATAGATCCAGTGTTTTGACGACGGATCTGGACTACAGAAAGGGGAATACGGATGAAAATGATGGATCGGAGGGTGGTAGCACTAGATCAAAATAGATCTAGGGTTTTCAGAGCGATGAGAAGTGGATCCACTGAGGGGAAGGAGGCTGCAAGATTGGTTTAGGGCCGGCGGATGAACAGTGTCGGCAGATGAACAGTGATGACGGTGAACAGTGCGGGTGAACAGTAGCGTCGAACAGTACCGTGAACAGTAATCGTGAACATTAATCAGCAGTGGGGATTGAGATTTGGGGGTTGTAGGGGATGCGGATGAGGGTTCTAGAGGGGGGGAGGAGAAGGCTATGGATGGGTATTACCTTGGGGATGAAGAATACCACCTAGAAGTCGTCACCTAGGGCTCCACGGCGTCGGCACCGGGGAAGGATCGCAGGAATCCGAAAATGAACTCTCCAAATTCTGCAATGACTCAAATCAGCCCTCATATCTCTTATTTATAAGAAAAGACACATTAGGGTTTCCACATCAACGGCTATGATTGGCCGGTGGGTTCGCGCCCTTAAAATACATCATAAATAAACTGAAAAAATATAAAGTAATATAGTGTTTTGACTCGCGGCGACGCTCCGGACGCAATCGCGGAGCCCGATCGTCGATCCGGGCACGCCATATATGGAAAGTTGCCATTTCATCCCCGAACGGGCCCAAAACGTGTTCTCGTCTCTGCTTCGCATCACTATAACTTCAATCTATAATGCAGGATTTAGGACTACAAGATGTCAAGATGGAAAACCCATACGATTATATTGCGATAATAAAGCACCTATAACATTGCTCATAATTCTGTTCAACATGACCAAACAAAATATATTGAAATTGATAGATATTTCATTAAGGATCACCTGAAGAAAGGTAACATTTGCACTCTGTTCATTCAATCTCAAGATTAACTGAATATATATTTATCAAGGGCTTGAGTTGAATTAAAACCATTGTAAAGGCCCACTATGTAAGGCCCCATTTCAGATCCCACAAAAATTCTGTATCTAAGTATGTTTGCCAAGAATTCGTTGCAGCATATATATAAAGTTATCTATGCATGAGTACAAAATAAACACATAAAATACTGAACTCATACCTTGGGTTGTTTTGCAATGAGTCTTTCGTTTTTCCTTGGTCAACTTAGTCTTTCTTTGCGCACTCAAGGTTGCCTCAACTACCTAAAAATAGAAACCACGACGGGCTTAGTCATAAACATATAATAAGTGAGGAACATACATTTTTAACTGATGTACAGACAAACAATTAATGTTAGTAGCAATATGAATATATATTTACATTTTTGGTATAGACAAGCGCATTAAATATTTTCATAAAAGTAGTAAGAAAAGTGCAGTGCGTGTGCAATCATTAACTTATATTTTTTAGTTTATATTATCTTTATTCATTATTCATGGTTTTTAAATATCTCTGAGTTTCTTTTTCGTTGCTATACATTTCTTTTTATCTATTGTTGTTTTCGTTCTTTTCATCACTTCATCAGTTCATGCTCCTTTATCATTCTTTTCATTCAGAACGGATTTCCTTCATATACAATTCCAAATCACATTTATTATTTCTCTTATTGTGTTTCAAGTAGGAAATCATAAGGGTAAGTTTAAATGCTTCCGGATCTTTAACGACCCTTGGGCCTTCAACGGCTTCTGGCCTTCAATGTCTGCTTATAAATCTCAGAAGTATTCCGCTATGGGTATTCACACATCTCACAACACTGGGTTAATCCTTATTATTTTATGCACGTCAATGCTTACCATTTTTCATTCATCTTTTAGATTCGTAGTTATACATATTTGTATTGATGGCGATTTACACAAAGGTGTGCTTTATTGAAAATTCCCCTCAAAATTCATCGCTTAATTTTAAAATTTCACATCCTTTAGCGATTTCTAGTTATCAGTGATTTAAAATTCGAACTATTTCAATTTCATGTTAATACACAATCACAAAAATACTTTCTAGAGTATGAGAAAAAGTGATACAACCTGTATTCTGAAAATAAGTTACGGTTAAGCATAATTAAAGAGGTAAGAACTCAGTATTTTTCCTCTTCATTTATTAGCACCAAGATTTTCATCGCTCCTACATTGGATGTCATCCATTGCAGTATCAGTGAAATCATTTACTTAGGGTTGCGCAGCTAATTAGCTACGTTTAGTCTTCCTACGATGAGTACAACGAAAGATTAATATGAGTCGTCTTGGCGGGGCAAAACTTAAATAAATTACCAAAACGTATACCTTCAAATCGTAACATGGCCAAGATCAAAATTAATATTATTGGCAGCCAAAACGAGTTACCAAGGGAAACAAAAGAGCCTTTAATGGCAGTGACAAGAGGCATCAAGTGTAGCCAACAAAAAGCCAACTAACAACTAACAATAGCAGCCCAAAAGGTAGCTAAATTTCAAGAAAATATTCACCAACCAGCTGGCAACTTTTCACGAATTTACATGGCTCAACTACAACTAGTATAACAACTATATGATTTCCCCCCTCCCAACAGAATAGTAACCGGCCAACAAGAAAGAAAACAATTATATGATTTCCCCCCAACAGAATTGAAAACATTTAGAAACTATATCAACCCACATGTAAGGAGCAATCCACTCCAAATCAGTAACTCTGGACATCTAGCCGACCATTAAATAAAACAAGCAAAGCAACAAAAAGCCATCTTCAAGTCAAATAGCCGGCCAAGCATATGCTAGCATAAAGCAAAGTAAGAGATAAAAATGCAGCAGACCTCAAGTGATACCAAAATGAACATCCTGAAATAAGTAAACCAAAACCCCCAAGGTCAGCCATGAAAATAAAACCTTAAACCCCTTAAATGACATCTTATAATTCATATAAGTTCAATCCCAGCAAGAATAAAGTAGAAGAAGAAAATAGGGAAATGGAAGAAGGCTCACAGTGGAAGATTTGAAGCCCAAGCTTGCCGGCACTAGTCCAAAACCAGTTATGTACAATAGCAGCTGTGCAAGAAGGACAAGACCACAACTGCAAATGAACTTTCCCAACATTGTCGATCAAGGAGAATTGGTTATTGAGCAGGGGGAGAAGAATCGAAGTAGCCCTAAGGCATTTCCAGCCCTTCGAGAGCTCCAAGCAGCGAGAAATGCGATAAGTATCGGGAGAGAAAACAAGGCTCGGGAAGTATATAGCGACAATAGTCACCGCTTAAACATAAATCCACCGCACGGTCACCGCCTCAGATTTATTTCCACCGCTCTTAATATAATAGCATCATAATCGGTCACAACCCAAGCCATAAACCGGCCATCTCATTTCCAATCCAGCCAAACCAATTTCATATCAAAGCCACTTAAACCAACCAGCCAACTGCAAGTAAATCCAGCCAAGTACATGAAGTCCAGTCAACCAAAAATCCAACCAAATACAAATGCAGCTAGCCTCACGTCCTCACCAAATAACGATAAATCGAATCAAATCAAAGTGAAATGAAAAAAAATAAAACGAAACGAGCGCTGAAAAAACATTGAAAATCCCGAACTTCAAAATAATAAATTGTGTGACGTCAACTCGACACTTTTTTTAGGTACTTTTCATCATCGGCAATTTCTTTTCATTCTTATATCTGTATATCTATATTTCCTTAGGTTAATTTGTATTTTGGGTCATTACACACTATAAAGACCCATGTTTTTCTTAATTGTTTTTAGTCCCACACCTCTAATGTTGGTTTGGGTTCTCCCCCTTTTATGTATATATAGAAGTGTCATGCAATTTTTATATTTTTTAGATTGGATATTATATTTTAATCCTTTTCTCAATTGGTTGTAATGTGATTATTTACTTAAAATAGTGACATTTTGTGTTCGTAGAAGATTAGCAAAATCTATATGAACTAATGTAATGGGAGGCATGATTATTGTTAGAAAAGCCCATGTAAAGGGCCCATTATTGAGCCCATGTTTTATTGCTTTTTCCTTCTTCTCCTCTTAGTCCCACATCATGTATAGGATTTCTTCTCTCCTTCTCTCTCCTATATATATGCATTCTCTCTTTGTATTTACATACACAAGCAATGCATACAAGTTTTGAGCTCTCTCAACATGGTATCAGAGGTAGCGGTCCGGTCACTGCGGTTTCCTCTTTTCTAACCGCCCCGACCATCCGCCTTCCCTACCCGCCGGCTCTTCCGCGGCTTCTCTCCTCTACTCGCTTCACCGGCTCTTCTTGTCACGAGTTTCCCTTCATCAGCTCTTCTCGCCGGCCTCCCTGCGGTCTCTCTTTTTCTAACCGCATCCTCTCCCTCTTTCCCGTGGATCCACCCTTCCCCCCACCCTTCTTATAGCCACTCTCTCTTAAGACCCGTGGGACCCATTCCCGGGTCATCCTTTCTCTATCCGCTGCGGGTTCGGTTTTATCCGTGCGGTTTCTTTTTCGCACCAGTCCGCGTCTTCTACTCGCTCGCAGGTTGCCCTTCTCTTTCCGCCGCGAGCTCTCCTCTTTGCTCGCGATCTTCTCCCTTCTCTTCTCCCGCGCGGCTTCCTTGCTTATCACGCGGCTTCCTTGCTTACCGCGCGGCTTCCTCTATTCCCGCAGTCTCTCTTTTCGTGGCGATTTCCGCACTTAGTCGCGGCTTCTTCCCCTGCCGCTAGTGTTCTCACTCTGACCGTGCGGCCTGTTTCTTCTTCCCTTTCTCTCTCTTCCCGCACGGTTCCCTCTCAACTCGCGCGGTCTGCCTCCTTCTCGCCTCCCCGCGCGGTCCTTTCTCTAACTGTTGCGGCCTCTCTCCTTGTGTTTGAGCTGACCTCTCTGGTCACTCCCTCTCTCTGGCCGCTAGTTTTTACACTGTGCCCGTGCAGATTTTTCTTCCGCACTCGGGTCGCGGCCTCCCTCTTTTTCTCGCCTGCTCTTATCGCTGTGACTACCTGCCACGGCCTCTTCTGTAACCGTGCGGGCTTGTTGTGCAAGAGTATTCTTCCCGCAGCGATCTCTCCTCCGACGGTTTTCTTATCTAACCGCAGCGACCTTTTCGGCCTCTATGGGTTCTTTTGTGGATTCTACCGGCCAGGCGGCTAACACCTCTGCTGACCGCCCGACCCCTCCTCCAGAGCTCCGCGATGAGCTGCGGATCACTACAATTTCCCTCTCCGGAAAGAAGAACTTCATCCCATGGGTGCAATCGGTTCGCCGAGTTCTACAGGCCAAAGGCCTTGGTCTTCATCTAACTCAGGGACCTCCATCTCCTCTTACCGACGACTGGCTGCTCAACGACGACCGCGTTCAGACTTGGCTACTCAATTCCCTGGAGGGTGAGCCCTACCAGATGGTCATGTACCATGAGATGGCCAACGCTATGTGGGAGGAACTTCACTTCTTATACTCCGGCAAGGATAGCCTCCAGCACCTCTATGATATTATTACCAACCTGCAGGCTCTCGATGCTGGCGGGGTTGCGGACATGACGTCGTTTGTCGCTCGAGTCAAGACTCTTGCGGAGGCCTGGATCCAGCATCAGCCTGCTACTCCCGATCTTGCTGCACAACGGACCCAAAAGGAAGCCGTATGCGTTGCTATGATGATGGCTCGTGTTCCGCCACATCTTCAGAGTATCCTGGCTCATTTCCTTGCTTCGGCCACTACTCCTTCTCTCTCTGATGTGTGCTCTATGCTCCTTCGCGTGCCACCGCCCCTGGATACTCCTAGCCCCTCCTCTCTGGCCGTTCTTCAGCAGGCCCTTGCCCCCTTGCTTTCCTCACCACCTTATGCTCGCGGTGGACGTTTAGGCTCCCGCGGACGGGGACGTGGGGGTCGGGGTCGCCCAAAGTGTTCCTATTGTGGCCGGGACGGCCACACTGAGGCCGTGTGCTACAAGAAAAATGGATACCCTCCTCGACCGATTGCGGCGATTGCCACTGACGACTCCTCCACCACTAGTGCCGACCTTGAGGCCGTTCGCCTCCAGCTACAACGACTCCAGGGGCTTCTTAGCCCTCCTTCGGCTTCTGTTGCCTCCACCTCCATTGCAGGTAGTGCTTGTTTTTCCTCCAGTCCGCGTTGGATCTTGGAATCGGGTGCCACTCATCACATCACTTCGCTGAGGCTCCACCAGTACTCGGATGCTCCTCATCCAAAGTCTATCACTATAGCTAATGGGACAATTGTTCCGGTCTCTGATTGCGCCGACATCTCCCTCGACCCCTCCATCTCTCTTCGATCGGCTCTTTATATTCCGGGCCTCCGTTTAATTTGTTTTCTGTTGGTCGTCTTACTAATGATATGAATTTATCTGTCATATTCACTCTGTCTACTTTTTTGATACAGGATCGGCAGACTCGGATTACCATTGGTAGGGGTCGACTGCAAAACGGGCTCTACTTTCTAGACACATCTCCTACCGTCCTCTCATTCGTCTCCTCCGTTGATTGGCATCGCCGTCTTGGGCATGCCCCTCTGCCAGTCCTCCAGAAGGCGCTTCCTGATGTATCTCTCCCTATTTTCCAGTGTGATTCGTGTATTTACGGCAAGCAGCCGCGTTCTTCCTTTCCCACTCATTGTACTAGGAGCTCTGCTCCTTTTGATTTACTGCACTCCGATGTTTGGGGTCCTTTCCAAATTACTAGTATCTCTGGCTATCGATATTTTATCACCTTCATTGATGATTATTCTCGCACAACATGGCTTTACTTACTTCGTGATCGCTTCGAGCTTTCTCGTGTGTTTAACAACTTTATATTAGAGACTCGAACGCAATTCTCCACAACCATTAAAACGTTGCGCACCGATAATGCTTGAGAGTACACAAACCACGAATTTGCCCATCTATGTGCAGAGTTCGGTATTATTCATCAAACCTCCCGTTCCTACATCCCCCAACAAAATGACATTGCCGAACGAAATAACCGCCACCTCCTTGACGTTGCCCGCTCCCTCATACTTCAAATGCATGTTCCGAAAATCTACTGGAACTTTGCGGTCTCCACCGCCTGTTTTCTCATCAACCGTCTCCCTTCCTCGGTGCTTAGCCATGCCACTCCGTTCAACCTCCTATTTCCCTCAGCTCCAGCTTTCCCTCTCACACCCAGGGTCTTTGGTTGCACCTGCTTCGTCCACCTTTTCGGACCGTCCTTAGATAAGCTAGACCCCCGGGCGGCCAAACATATTTTCGTCGGTTATTCTCGTACTCAGAAGGGCTACGTTTGTTATTCTCCAGTTACCCGGAAGGTCACCATCTCCACTGATGTTATCTTTTGGGAGGATCAACCTTTCTTCTCTTCCTCTCTAGCCACTCCTTCCCCATTGACATCTCCAACACCACCTATACCTCGCCCTATCATTCCCGCTACTCCGCCTCTTTCCCCGGTTCTTTCCGACCCTGCTCCCGCTCCCTCTAAGCCACCAGTTATCCGTGTCTACACTTGCCGCCAACCTCCTCGTTCCGTTGACCCTCTGCAGTCGGCCTCAACCTCGGCTACTCTGCGCCCTGCTGATCAGGTATCTGCCTCCACTGCTCATCCTCTGGCAAACTGTGTCTCCTTACATCGCCTATCTCCCAACTGCACACTTTTGCTACTTATCTTTCCTCCATTTCGGTTCCTAACTCTGTGCAGGAGGCACTACAATATTCTGGTTGGCGAGCCGCCATGGAAGAGGAAATGACTGATCTCTGGGCCAATCAGACCTGGACTCTCGTACCACTTTTTCCGGGTCAGCAACCGGTTGGGTGTAAGTGGGTCTTTATCGTCAAGCATGCCGCTGATGGGACGATTGATCGGTTGAAAGCTCGACTGGTAGCCCGGGGCTTCACCCAACAGCCGGGGTTGGACTATGAAGAAAATTTCTCACCAGTGGCTAAACTCAACACCGTTCGGGTCCTCATCTCCCTCGCTGTCCATCGCCGGTGGCCCTTACTGCAACTGGATATTAAAAATGCTTTTTTGAATGGCGACCTACAGGAAACAGTGTATATGCAGCAACCTCCCGGGTTTGAGACCACGGGGGAGTCTCAGGTGTGTCGCCTTATGAAGGCTCTGTATGGCCTCAAACAATCCCCACGGGCATGGTTCGACAGGTTCAGTAAGGCCCTTCGGGAAGTTGGTTTCACTCGCAGCTCGACAGACTTCTCGCTGTTCACTCGTCATCGGACAACGGGAACAGTTCTTCTATTAGTCTATGTTGACGATATCATCATTACGGGAGATGACTCGAAAGGAATACAGGAGGTCAAACAACATCTAGGCACTGTTTTTCAAACAAAGGATCTGGGGCCCCTTCGGTAGTTTCTGGGTCTTGAGATTGCTAGACGGCCAGATGACCTCGTCCTCTCCCAGCGGAAGTACTGCCTCGACCTTCTTCATGATGCGGGTTATTTAGGTTGTAAGCCGATTAATATCCCGATGGATGTTAATCACAAGTTATGCACTAAGACATCAGACTCAGATCTCTTACTCGAGAACCCAGAATACTATCGTCGCCTAGTGGGAAAACCTATCTACCTCACGGTAACCAGACCAGATATCTCTTTCGCTGTTGGTATTGTCAGCCGGTATATGCATTCCCCTCGAAGATCTCATTTTCAGGCCGTTGAATGCATTCTCAGATACCTTAAAACGGCTCCTGGTCAAGGATTGGTATACAAAACCTCATCTTCAGCTCCAACATTGATGGCTTATTCTGATACTGATTATGCTGGTTCACTTGATGATCGGTGATCAACCAGTGGGTTTTGCACATACTTTGGAGGTCATTTGATTACTTGGCGAAGCAAGAAACAAGCAGTTGTTGCTCGATCATCAGCTGAGGCAGAATACTGGGCAATGACTTCGGTAGTTTCAGAACTAACTTGGCTTGAAAGTCTTCTTACCGATCTGGGTGTAAGACTCCCTTCCCCAGCTCTTCTCCTCTGTGACAGCCAAGCTGCTATACACATAGCCAAGAACCCGGTCTTCCATGAGAGAACAAAACATATTGAAGTTGGTTGTCACTTCATCAGAGAAAAGGTTCAAATGAGGAAGATCGACCTGAAGCATGTTCCAGGGACAGAACAAGTTGTGGATGTCCTCACAAAGGCTCTTTCTAGTACCCTCTTCTATCAGTGCTTCTCCAAGCTTGGCGCATACGATTTGTACGCTCCATCTTGCAGGGGAGTGTTAGAAAAGCCCATGTAAATGACCCATTATTGAGCCCATGTTTTATTGCTTTTTCCTTCTTCTCCTCTTAGTCCCACATCATGTATAAAATTTCTTCTCTCCTTCTCTCTCCTATATATATGTATTCTCTCTTTGTATTTACATACACAAGCAATACATACAAGTTTTGAGCTCTCTCAACAATTATAAAGGACATTAGAAGAATCTTAGAAGTTTTAATCCAATGAGAATGCTAATGCGGAACTTCTAGTATCTAGATGTCAATTTGTGCTTTCATTGGACTAAGTGAAAAAAAATCTTAGAACATAAACAACAAATACAGAAGTTACTTAAGGCTTCATTTGCTACTTTTGTTTTACCGTGAAAGTTGTTAGTGCACAAAGCACAAATGAGCTTTCCATTTTAAAGTGTGCAGCACATAATTGCCCGTACTTTTTATATTATATTCAAAATACATCAGAAGAAACGTTGACATACTATTATGCTATTTAACAACCATCATACGAATAAAATGATCTTTGGCATGTAAGTCAAAGAAAGCAAAAGGGCTGTGCTACCCTGAGCAAGCATGATATTAACCCATCACAAAGTAACCTTCTACCGGGAAGGAGTGAACCACACCTCACCCATTTTAAAGCACAAAGATGTGCGTACTTCACCTCTTTGACTGCTTTTGTCAGTGTAAGAATTTTCTTTGCAGATTTAATGCACAAGTCTATTCCTTTGTACCCCCTCTGCACCTAAAGTCCGTGCTTCTTTGCACTTCTGACAACAATGATTACCATTGCATTTTAAATGATAGAACGACTGAATTCTCATATACCAAACACTGCTTTTACCTGTGTGGTGGATATATCCAAATTGTATTTCTGTTATATATTAAAATTACTTTTGAAAAAGGCGAATCACGGAAAAAACTGTACTAAGCCAAGTTTGAGACTCATTGTTATCAATTACATAACTGTAAGTTCATTTAATATTAGCAGCAATTCCTAGTTTTTTCTATCTAGTTTTTTTAAAGTAATCAATAGCTTCTTATAGTGTTATAGAATTTACTATGTAGGGTTTCATGGATTCCAAGCAATTGGAATGGTATTAAATCATTCAAGGAAAATGTTTTGACTGAACTTTTGATGGCATTAATTTTCCGTTTACTTGTTCTCTGCAGGATGTATTTTGATCCTCCATCAGAGCTATCTTTTATGCATATATATGCACATCGTGAGAAAGTTCCAGGAGCGATTGTAATTGATGGCAAGTCATTGTATTACATTTATACTTCTGTATACTTCATTCTTTGTCATCTTTATATCACTTGGGTGGCAGTGGGTTCATTGCATACCCCACGAATCCTTTTACTAAATGATGTTTAAGAGAAGCAATAATATTTCTTTTCAACATTATGCTTGGGTATTTGTCTACCTCACTCGGGCTCCTTTTGTTAGATTATATCTTTCATTTAATGTTTATGTCATGTTATTTGTATGCACCTCTATCAGACCTGTTCTATTTTCTATTAAATGTAACATTGTTGCCTCTTGTAAGGTAACAAATAAGATTTCATTTAAGCCTAATAGCGACATGGTATCATAGCGCCCCCAATAGGGAGAAACTACATTTCGTCGGTTCCATGCAACCCTCTCCCTCGACCTGCCTATCCTCGACCGTCCTTTATCTCAGCGATGATGCCGTAGTCATCGTCTCTACCATTCACGCATGTCCTCGCCCCTAGTGGTTCGTTACGTTTCTCTCGGCGATGACATACGTTTTCTTCCCAGCGATCCCAAAGTGCCTTCTTCTCTGCTGACATGGCCGATCTTCGCCTCCCTTGATCCCGTCTTTCCACCTCGGATATTGTAATGTTTAAGTTGATCTCCCAACCAACTTTTCAAGCTTCAGTCAGCCACCAAGGTTCCTGATGGTGACCTATGTCTCTCTACACCACTATTTTTCCATTTCTACTCATACATGGTACTTCATGTAAATACTATAGATCAAAAATAATCTAAGCATTTCTTTACCCTATCGTTTTCTTTAGGAAAACATTCTACATACCATAGTATTATCTGCTCTCCGCTACATTGGTGAAGGATAACAATGCCTCTTCTTTGTGTATTAATATTCCTCATTCCATTACCCCTTTGGCCATGTCTCATGTTGACTACAATAATACCGTTCCTCCCAATGCCAGGCTTGCTAATACTATTCTTACCTCGTCCAATTTCTAGTTATGGAAGATGGGCATAACCATGCCTCTATCTGGCATATGCTAAATGCAAAAACTCACCTGGTTTTCAACTTATGCATCTTACAACCAAGAGTATGAGGATTTGTATAATGATGATTGTAGGATCTTTGAACTTTTACTGAGTTCTATGGATCCCCAGTCCAACAGATACATAAGAACTGCAACAACACAGGATCTATGAGATATTTTACTGTAACAACCCCTTTATCGGCTACAACCACAATTTAACTTGTTCATTTTCATTTATCATCAGAGGAGCCAGATAAAAACATTCAGCGTACATATCATTATTCATTTCATGACAGAGTATAAAAAGAAAAATGCAGGACAAAATAAAACATTTCATTTCATTATATTTTAATACAATGTACAAAAATAGCCTTACATACATATAAAAGAAGGGCTTACTGATGCATCCTGTGGTGCATCTTTTTATTTTCATTTATCGTACCTGTATTTTTCTCTTGTCGCGCATGTCTTTGCGCTTAGTTGGGATATTATGTTTTGTCACGCACATTATTAGCGCCCTGGATGTTAATTTTATATCGCACACGCTTTCACGTAATTTTTATTTGGCTCATTGGTGTGACCAGCCAACGCGATCCTAAATGCATAAGTCCGTTAATTAGGAGAAGGGTTAGTTTAGGGCAAACTTTTAATATTTAACTATTCCAGAATATTTTGTTATTTCCAAATTCTTATTCGATTTTTTAATTGGGAAATTTCCATTGTATACCCTTGAATCTCTCAAGTCAGCCCTTTTAAAAAGCCCACCTAGTTTAAGCCCATTTTTTCTCTCCTCCAAAACCCTAACCCCCCACTTATTATAAAAGAAATCCCCCTTCTTTATTGTAGAGCCGGCTGGGAATGAATTGAATTAACCGTGCGGTTTCATCCGATTCTCTTCCAGCGCCGCCAGCCTCCATCAATGTTCCTGCTCGACGGAAGCCCGACACCGCCAGTTTCCCGCTTGCCAGCCTGCGCCGCCGACTCCAGATCCTCACCAAGCCCCCGTCGACCTCTCCTACAGCCTCCGACGATATCTTCTGCAGTTTTCTCAGCTGTTCCGACGGGATCCAACCCTCCCTCGCCATCCAGCTCCGTCGCCGACTGGGAAAAGTTTCTATTCCTCCGCCGCAGTCGCAGAACCTGTCTAGGGTTCCGGAGACCCCACAAGCTCCCTCCTCCGGCGGATTCAGAGTTCCTCCGGCGTTTTCCTTGCTTCCAGCCGACCCTCCCCCTGTCCAGTGCTTGCTACAGCCTTCAGAGCTCCAACCTGCTCCCAGTGATTCTTCAGCGGCAGTCACCACTATTCCCGGCGACCTACAACATTTTTCTTCACCTACCTGAAGACTAGTCAGCCATTGCCACTCTTCCTTGGGTATACCTCTTGTCCTCCTCGCTTGCGAACACTAGTAAATTTTATGCTTACATGTTGAAATGAATAGTAATCATTATGAGCTTGCCCCAATTAATTCCATTTCCTGATTACCGCTATTTTTGTTACACATGCATGCCACCTATTTATTTCTGTGCTTGTGGAATTAGGATTTGTGACGCTAATGCGTTTGTGCGGTAGCCTTGCGTTCGCGAGCGACGCCTTGACCATTTATTTCGTTAGAAAATAGCCCGTGAATACCTTCACGCCACATTTATTTTAAATAGGTCGCATTTATTATATTTCAAAACTACACCCCCACCTTGGATCACGTCAATTTGGTGTGCCTGTTGGGATATCTCACTCCTATTATGGGATAGCCGAGCGATTTGCGCTTCAGAAATTTTAAGTTTAAGGTTTTTCAGTGTATCCATGAAATCAAGAATGGAACACCTAGAGGAAAATTTAGGAGATATAGGTAAGCAAATGGAAGAAATTATGGCCGCTGTCACTACACTCACTCTCTCCGTGAGAGACACAAACCAAGTCATGATAGGGTTGCGTACTACGGTCAACAATTTGGAAGCACCGTATTACTTAGGGGGTCCTGCTGCACAACCCCCTACCTCTCCTGCACGACCTCCTACACCTCCACCACCAGAACCCCAACTAGCACATCAAGATAATAGAAATCCCCCTAGATGGGATGCCGGTATCAAACTAGATGTTGGGGATTTTGAGGGCACACTTGAGCTTGAGATGTGTCTTGATTGGTGTGAGCGACTTGAACGGTTCCTCAGCTGGAAGCGCACACTTGCCCACCAGCAGGTGGAGTATGCTACCCTAAAGCTGAAGGGCCCCACACTCACATGGTGGGGGCAAGTCGAGCAGATGCGATACACTATGGGACAACCACCTATCACCACCTGGGTTGAGTTCAAAGCTTAACTCAAGTGGAGGTACGTCCCTGCTGATTTTATGCAGACCTTGTATCGTAGGTATCACAACCTACGACAAGGCAAGCAAACCATCGACGAGTGTACGAACGAGTTTCTGGTCCTCCAGTCACGCTTAGATTTGAAGGAAGAAGACCACGTGGTTGTGCCCCGTTATCTGAATGGGCTACGGTACGCGATACGAGACCAGTTAGAACTACACAATTTCCAGGACCTAGGAGAGATCTCTAGTCGGGCACGCCGAGTGGAAGCTCTCCAGAAGAGGACATCTTGTTAGAGGTCTACTGATAGACCCACTTCGAGCACCACCACTACTACACCCACATCTGCTACTACTGATTCCCTACCTCTTGCCATTACTGGAGCCCCGACTCTTCACCCTGGCCCGTCCCGGGGTAAGGAGCCCATGGGAGCTCGACCCCACACTGGAGTGTTTCGATGCTTCAAGTGTATGGAGCCCAGACACAAATCTTCTTAGTGCCCGCGACGCCAGTTCGTTGCTGTGATTGATTCCACCTCCGGGGGTGAACCAGAGTATGAGGTCTTCCTTAGTGACCCCCAGCCTGAGCCCCTGCCCGAGGTTGATAGCGTCGTCGAGGTCGAGGGCGAGCAAGCAGAGCAACTAGTCTGTGTTCTTCACTCTAGTTTGTTTACCTCTGGCGAGACCACTGAGCATAATCCTCGGAGAAAGGAAATTTTCCGCACTACCTCCCGCCTTCAGCAGCACTTCTGTTCTATTATTATTGATAGTGGCAGTATGAAAAACTACGTGTCTCAGCGTATGGTGGAGAAGATAGGACTTGTGACGCGCCCCTTAGAGCAGCCATACCACTTAGCCCGGGTTAGTAGTCCTTTGACTATCCCCATTACTCATTGTTGTCAGGTCGAGTTCTCTATCAGAGATGTCTATCGAGATTCGGTCTATGCGACATCGCCCCCATCGATGTCTGCCACATACTTCTAGGATGACCATGACAGTATGACAGACATGTCCTGCATGATGGTGTGAGGAACTCCCATTCTTTTGATCATCATGGACGCAAGATTATTCTTCTTCCCCAGAAGAATGGTCTTGTTCCTAGAGCACTTGGGAGGACCTCACAAGCCTTTACTTCGTCGTCCTTAGTCTCCACTACACCACTCCTATTTAGTGTTACGCTTCGACCTGGGCCCTCGCTCCAGGAAGTGGCGTATGATTCCCGAGAGTCATCTATCTTGGGTGCTCTAGAAGCACCACCTTTTATTGACTTCGTATTTGACGAGCACGCGTTTAGTCCGCATCGTTTCTCCTTGGTGGCAGTCAAACACATTGAGGCACCTCATCTCGATCGTTTGATGTTTGAGATTTTTAGGTCGAGTCGTACGAGAGTTGAGATGACCCGTAGATTTTATACTCCTCATCGGGACACCCGTTTCCATGGGTTTTTGTGGAAGATCTTGATGGAAATATTTGGGATCTGTTTAAAATTTTGTGACTCGAGTGAGATTTCATCGGGTGAAATCAAAACGGTGGATGATCCTGGTTTAGCGGACGATCGTGTGTGTCTCCCAAGCAAGAGTATGTTGTGTTATGAATTACTGGTTTCACGGCTTGCTTCCATTTGTTTCATGTTTTCCCTCCCACCACTTGTTTGCTACACACACCGCCCCTGTCATCATCTGCAAGCTCTAATAATTACTATTTCTTTAAATGATTTGCATAAAATTTGGCTAATGGATTGCGAGTTTTTGGGGATGAAAGGTTACTTCCAGGTTTTGGGTCGCAGTCACGACACCAACAAGACACCTATGCAGCTTCTCTCTGACCACCGTCTTGGACTTGATAGTGATTGGTTGCATTGCATTCTCGACGGGGTTGAGTTCTATCAACCCCGGGGGAATAGATGCAACATGTGGTGCATCTTTTTATTTTCATTTATCGTACCTGTATTTTTCTCTTGTCGCGCATGTCTTCGCGCTTAGTTGAGATATTATGTTTTATTGCGCCCGTTATTAGCGCTCTGGATGTTAATTTTGTATCGCACACGCTTTCGCGCAATTTATGTTTGTCTCGTTGGTGTGACCGACCAACAAGACCCTAAATGCATAGGTCCGTTAATTAGGAGAAAGGTTTGTTTAGGGCAAGCTTTTAATATTTAACTATTCCGGCATATTTGGCTATTTATAAATTCTTATTTGATTTTTTAACTGGGAAATTTCCATTGTATACCCTTGAATCTCTCAAGTCAGCCCTTTTAAAAAGCCCACCTAGTTTAAGCCCATTTTTTTTCTCCTCCAAAACCCTAACCCCCCCACTTATTATAAAAGCAATCCCCCCTCTTTACTGTGGAGCCGGTTGGGAATGAATTGAATGAACTGTGCGGTTTCATCTGATTCTCTTCTAGCGCTGCCAGCCTCCATCACTGTTCCTGCTCGACAGAAGCCCGACACCGCCAGTTTCCCGCTCGCCAGCCTGCGCCGCCGACTCCAGATCCTCACCAAGCCCCTGTCGACCTCTCCTACAGCCTCGCATGATCTCTTCTGTAGTTTTACCGACGGTTTCGACGGGATCCAACCCTCCCTCGCCATCCATCTTCGCCGCCCTCTGGGAAAAGTTTCTATTCATCCGCCACAGTCGCAGAACCTGTCTAGGGTTCCGGCGACCCTACCAGCTCCCTCCTCCGGCGGATTCAGAGTTCCTCCGGCGTTTTCCTTGCTTCCAGCCGGCCCTCCCCTGTCCAGTGCTTGCTACAGCCGCCAGAGCTCCGACCTGCTCCCAGTGATTCTTCGGCAGCAGTCACCACTATTCCCGGCGACCTACAACATTTTTTGCTCATCTACCCGAAGACCAGTCAACCATTGCCACTCTTCCTTGGGTATACCTCTTGTCCTCCTCGCTTGTGAAGACTGGTAAATTTTATGCTTACATGTTGAAATGAATAGTAATCATTATGAGCTTGCCCTAATTAATTCCATTTCCTGATTACCGCTATTTTTGTTACATGTGCATGCCACCTATTAATTTCTGTACTTGTGAAATTAGGATTTGTGACGCTAATGCGTTTGTGCGGTAGCCTTGCGTTCGCGAGCGACGCCTTGACCGTTTATTTCGTTAGAAAATAGCCCGTGAATACCTCCGCGCCACATTTATTTTAAATAGGTCGCATTTATTGTATTTCAAAACTACACCCCCACCTTGGATCACATCACTTACCAAAAATTGGGCCACATTTATAAAAAATGACAACTACATCTTGGGATCATATATGTACATGAGCATCATATGTGAACTAAACATAATAGACTCTACACGAAGAAAAATTGAAACTTCGCATGCGGACAGTCGGGGTCTCCGCATCTCACCATGCATGTATCCAATAACTCCCACACTATTGCAGACACCTCGATCCATAACGTATACTTCTCTTGTCGTGTTGGATTTGTTGCTGGCTGACTACTACTGGTGGGAGCGACCTCTTCCTTGGCCTATTTTAGTTTCATTTTCTAATTAGTCAAAGGACTAAATGAATTTTTACTTTTCTTTGATTACCTATGATTGATTAATTATAAATACTTTATAATTCGAAGTTCTTGTTGATTTTCATTTCATAACTAGCATTTTGTTTCATTCTTTGAATCTTATCTTACATGCACATTATTCTACTTATTTAACACTCTGTTATGCCACATAATACGATGAAGCGCGACGAGCCCGATTCGCGTTGGGGGCACACATATCAACGTCGACCTTCCACCACGACCGCATGATGGCAACCAGGCGAATTTATGTTTTTTATGCTTTTTTTTATCGCATGTGTTTTTCGTACTGTTGACCCATGTGTTTAAGCCCAAGTGGGGGGCACGTTTTGGACTGGGTTATATATTTCTTGGGACCGGATGAAAAGGGCAGGAAATGAATTAGTATTTTCCTTTCTCTCTCTCTACCGATCGTGCATCCCGCGCCCTAGCCGACTCGCCGAAACCGCTGCATCCCGCGCCTTAGCCGACCGCCGTTCCTCCCCCCCTCCTTCGGTATCTCTCCTTCTCCCTCTCTACCTCCCTCTTTATCTCCTCTCCTTCCTTCTACCTCTTGCTCTTTTCCCTATCTTCAACCATAGCATCCACCGGATCCAAGACGGGGCCGACCCAACCGTGGAGACCTTCTTCCTTCTTGGGGCCAATCGCTAGATCGAGGTCGAGAGATCACAACAACTTGGTATCAGAGCCAAACGCCGGGCATCCTCTCCCCGACACCTACCGAACAGCCCTCACGGCACTTCGCCGGTCGCCGGCTCTGCTTCCGCCGCCCGCGAATCCAGCGGGACTGCTCCCTGCACCACCTGCAGACCTCACGCTGTCACCGCCAATGGCCGACGGCGGCCCCTCCCTCCCTCAAGTCATGGAAATGTTTCAAGCTATGCTAGCCACCCAAAATGAGAAGATGGAAGCACTTAACGCCCGTTTGGACTCCATCCAAGGCGCTCCACCGCGGCCCTTTCTGCAGCCAGCGGCTTCTCCAATGACCAGCCGGGTTGCTTCGGCTCCTCACGAGGATACCATCTCATTCCCTCGGACATTCCGCATGGATTTTCCCATCTTTGAGGGACCCGAAGACCCCCTCCCGCGGCTCACACGTTGCGAGTTCTTCTTCACCAATCAACATGCCCCGGATGAGGACCGTGTTGGCCTGGCTTCCTTCCACCTACTTGGCCCGGCACAATTGTGGGTGACTCAACTACTCCGCGAGCAGCCCGACACATCTTGGGAAGATTTTCGGGCCGCGTGCACTCTCCGGTTCGGCCCTCCTATGCCGAGGAACCCTCTTGGTGACCTCATCGCCCTAAAGCAAACCGAGCCCATTAAGACTTATCTGGAGCAGTTTCAGTTGTTGTTGTCCCGTGCCACTTCCGTGTTGCCGTCGCAGCAGGGTTCTCTTTTCACTGCCGGACTACTGGAATGGCTGCGTTGGGACGTGGAATTCCAAAGGCCACCAGACCTCCTCACGGCCTTGAGCCTATCCCGTGCGTGCGAGCGCCACATCGCATTGGACCGGCTGCCTCCGGGCCGCTGCGAGTTCTTCAGCCCCCGACTGCCACCTAGCTTGGCCGCACCAAAGTTACCGCCGGGAGACGAGCCTCCGCGATCGACTTATCGTCCCCTACTGTCCCGCCCAGAGATGGTTGCACGCCGCGAGAAGGGGTTGTGTTTTAACTGTGATGAGCTTTACACACCTACTCATCGGTGCAAGCGTTTATTTTGGTTGGAGGTCGACGATCCGCCGGATGAGGAGGATGATGCGTTTGAAGATTCGGGGACACCGCAGCTCTCTCTACACGCCCTAGCCGGGCTGCAAGAGGGGAACACTATACAACTGTACATCACGGTGGCAGACACATCTCTCTTAGCTCTCTTGGATACGGGCAACACCCACAGCTTCATTGGGCATGACAAGGCCAGATGGCTTCGCTTTCCATACGTTGCTCGCAGTCACGTCAAAGTGGCAGTCGCCAACGGCCAGCAGATGACATGTTCGGGTGTCTGCTGGCGCGTCGACTTCATGGTGGAGGGATACCCATTTCAGACCGATTTCTTCGTGGTGGACCTTCGAGGCTTTGACATTGTGTTGGGCGTCTGCTGGTTGCGCACCTTAGGGCCCCTCACATGGGATTTCAACCGACTGACTATCTCTTGGCACGAGGGCTCTCGCCGGATGCAGTGGCAGGGCCATGCCCCGGGGCACTCCCCCACATCCTTTTTAGTTCACACCGAGCCGCTGGCCGTTTCTTCTCCTTCGCCGGGGGATCACCATTCAGATGTTACCCAGCTGCTGCAGTCATTTTCCGAGCTTTTCAGCAAGACCTTGAGCCTTCCCCCACGGCGAGGACATGACCACCACATTTGCCTTCTTCTGGGGGTGGCTATGGTGGTGGTGCGACCATACCGTTACCCTTTCTTACAGAAGGATGAAATTGACTTTCTTCTACAACAGGGGCTCATTCGGAGGAGCGTATCTCCCTTTTTCTCGCCGGTTCTACTAGTGCATAAGAAGGACAATTCTTGGCGCATGTGCGTGGACTACCGGGCGTTGAACGCCATCACCGTCAATGACAAGTTTCCTATTCCGGTAGTCGAGGAGCTTCTCGACGAATTACATGGGGCATGTTTCTTCACCAAGCTCGATCTCTCTTCGAGCTACCATCAAGTTCGCATGGCGGAGGCCGATGTGGAGAAGACTTCATTCCGCACCCACTACGGCCATTTTGAATTCCTAGTTATTCCCTTCGGCCTAACTAACACGCCATCAACTTTCCAAGCACTGATGAACGAGGGATTCCAACCCCTACTCGCAATTATGTTCTCGTATTCTTTGACGATATTCTCGTGTATAGCCGTACTTGGGATGAGCATCTACTACACCTTCAAGACGTCCTTCACTTATTACAGACGCACCACTTGATCCTCAAGACTTCCAAGTGCTCTTTCGTCCAACGCTTCGTTGCTTACTTAGGGCATATCGTCGACGCGACGGGCGTAGCCGCCGACCCGACAAAACTCCAAGGCGTGGCGGTGTGGCCGCAACCGCAATCCATTACCAGTTTACAGGGCTTCCTTGGACTCACAGGATACTACTGTCGTTTCATTTGGGATTACGACACCATTACCGCTCCTCTGATTGCGCTACTCTGAAAGAACGCCTTCTCATGGTCGGACGCTGCTACTCAGGCCGTCCACTCCCTCCAGGCTGCTTTACTGTCCGCTCTGGTCCTTCGCCTACCGGATTTCACCATACCCTTTCTCGTGGAGTGTGACGCCTCCGGCGTCAGGTATGGGGCTGTTTTACAACAGGAGGGGCACCCTATAGCCTACTTCAGCCGACTGACTGCCGTACATCACCGCAAGTTGCCCGCTTACGAGCAGGAGCTCATTGGCCTTGCAAAGGCCGTTCAACATTGGCGGCCCTACCTGTGGGGACAAACTTTTCTCATCCGGACGAATCATTTCAGTTTAAAATACCCGTTAGAGCAAAGGCTTACGACCATTCCTCAGCAACGGTGGGTGAGCAAACCGCTCGGGTTCGATTCCCAAGTAGAACACAAGGCCGGTGTTCTAAACTGCGCTGCTGATACTCTATCGCGCCGCGACACACCCTCCGAGGCCTCTCTCCTCGCCATCTCCTTTCCGACGACGCATCTCATCACCACCCTTCGCCAGGAAATTCAGAGCACTCCTTCTTTGGCCGAACTACTCCGTCGGGCGGAACACGGGCTCGCGGGATCGCATTGGACAACCCACAACGGGTTAATTTTGTACCGCTCTCGAATGTATGTTGACTTGGCCTCGTCCCTCATTCCGACTATTATTACGGATGTCCATATTCGCAGTCATGAGGGGGTTCACCGTACGCTACAGCGCCTTCTCCTAGAATTTTATTGGAAGGGGATGCGCAAGCACGTTCATGATTTCATCGCCGCCTGCCTTGTATGTCAACAAAACAAGACCGACCACCTTCTTCCAGCCGGGTTGCTCCAGCCCCTGCCGGTTCCTACTCAAATCTGGGCAGATCTCTTCATGGACTTTGTAGAAGGGCTGCCTTCCGTTTGCGGTAAATCCTTCTTGATGGTGGTGGTGGATCGATTTTCAAAGGGGGCCCAGTTTATTGCGATGACCAGGCCGCTCGTTGCGGAGCACGTGGCACGGGTTTTCTTTCAAGAGATCTTCCGGTTACATGGCATACCGAAAACTCTTGTTTCCGATCGTGACCGGGTGTTTACCGGCTCTTTTTGGCGGGAGCTGTTTACCCTCAGCGACACCAAACTTGCGTTTTTCCTCCGCCTATCATCCACAGTCTGATGGCCAAACCGAGGTGGTTAACCGGACCTTGGGCATGTACTTGCGGTGTTTCACCAGCGACCGACCCCTCGATTGGCCGCGTTGGCTCCCTTGGATCGAATATTGTTAAAACACCCCCTATCACACCTCTTTGCAAACCACTCCTTTTCGCCTTGTCTATGGCCGCAAACCCCCTCGACTCGTGTCCTACTCGGGCGGTTCTACACGTATGGCCGCCGTTGATAAGGAATTGGAGGAGCGAGGCACCTTCTTGGCGGCAGCCCGGAACCGTCTCCTTCAGGCACAACAACGTATGGAACTTGCTTACAATCGGGGACATCGCGATCTCACTCTCGCCGTGGATGATTGGGTGTGGGTGCGGCGTCGTCCCCCTATCAACCTTGCAGAATGGAACTGTGTACCATCGCATGACCAAGGCTGGATTTAACTCCACTACTCCTCCATCTACATTGCATGCTTCCTTTGCTGATCCGATTGCCCTTGCCTCCCTTGGTCATGTTAAACTGAAGATCAAATCACTGACATCTTGACAAATGGAATTACTGGCCTTAGAGTGAACTTTCTATGTAACAAGTTGGGTCAGGTTGATTCCCCATGATCCAAATTGAGGGGGAGTGCTACACTATATCTCTATTTTAATATTCATGTCATGTTATGTGTATGCACCTGTATCGGACTTGTTATCTTTTCTTTATAAATATGACCTGCTTCCTCTTGCAAGGTAATAAGTACGATTTCCTCTAAACCTAATAACAACACCCTTCTTTTATTCCCTTCTACTTGCAAGCAGTAGCATTTCTGTCCACTTTTTTGATACATACACCCGGAGAAGATGAGGCATACCCCCGAGCGTGGCGGGTTTTCCATCGACGTGGACAACATGGGGATATTAGACTTCCTCCCCCTTAGCACGGCGACGCGATTCCTCTTCACATGAGCTAGTTATTTGCATGTTGCTCTTATTATTGTATCACGTTCTCTTGACGCATCTTTATTTTCCTTTGGTCCTAAATGGCTATTTACCATTAGCCTCTTCTCTATAAGAGCCTATATATAGCTCTTAGTTGTGTGAGGAACTTATCTTGGAAGTAAGATCAAAGAAGCCCCAGGGTTGTTTTCTACTCTCCCTCACTTCCCCTCTATTCTTCTCTAGCCGTCAATTAAGCCGACGATCTTCCCCCTCCTCTCCTTCGGTATTATTTGGTCTGAGTTACCTGTTTGTATGCAAGGATTAACCCAGGGTGTGCGATATTTAGCATGTCAGCGGGCGAAATATGGGGCCACCTTTTTGGGCATCCTTCTCCAACCCCTTTCTATCTCGGAGCGCACGTGGGGCAACATAGCTATGGACCTCATCACTAAACTGCAGACATCTAAGGGGTTTGACTGCATACTACCGGTAGTCGGCTGACTAGCCAAATATGGACACTACATTGTGCCGCGACATCCTTTTACTGCTCCCATCATGGTAGAGGTCTTCATCGATTATATGGTTCGACCACATGAATTCCCTCGCTCCATCGCAAACAATCGGGACCCTCTTTTTCTCAGCACCTTCTGTAAAACACACTTTAAGTTGTAGGGAACGCAACTTCAGATGAGTACTGCGTACCATCTCCAAACCGCCAGCTAGTCAGAAGTCTTCGACCGGCATTTGGAGACCTACTTGCGATGCTTCATGCGTGATTAGCCCCGGACATGGGCTTGGTGGCTAAGTTGAGCAAAGTTCTCCTACAACACCACGCTCCATCACACGACAGAAGCCACTCCTTTCCAGGTATTGTATGGTCGACCGCCACCCATAGTGACGCGTCACATGCCCGTGGAGTGTCGTGTGTGGGTCTTGTGGATCAGCTGCAAGATCTCGATGTCGCTTGAGCACCATCTACCAGTGCATAAGAAAGGATGGTCACTTTAGCGAACAAGAGTCATCACGATATCCATTTCATCTTGGGTGAACGGATCTTCGTCAAGTTATGGCCATATCGAGAGTCTTCCGTGGTCAACCAGCGCATCCGAAGCTCATTGCGAAATATTACGGGCCTTTTGCCATCATCGTGTGCA
Source organism: Platanthera zijinensis (assembly GCA_039513925.1). Taxonomy (NCBI): domain Eukaryota; kingdom Viridiplantae; phylum Streptophyta; class Magnoliopsida; order Asparagales; family Orchidaceae; genus Platanthera; species Platanthera zijinensis. Next base: position 94,837,766 of record CM077097.1, read on the forward strand.
TTGGCTAATTGTCCTACCACCTCCATTCGTATTAACTCGATTATTTACGTTTCTCAACTTTAGAAAGTTGTAGGAAACCACGCCATTGAAGCTGTACTCCCGACACCACTTTCCTACGATGATTCACTAGACTTTCGCCTAGGGGAGGTCTGAGTGGGCCTGATGATCCTACGGCCGGTGCTGACGTTGATCAAGTGCTCGTTCAGTTGATCCATCACCCACAATACTAGATTTACTTGGTCGATCACGGTGGGTTCTGATGGCGAATATCCTAAGACATGACTCGTTTACCATCGACGTCGACATCACGGGGACAAGGGGCTTCCTCTGCAGATCTGCCACCTTAACATAATGTCATTCTACTCGAGATTAGCAAGTTATTTGCAATTTGTTTTATTATTGTATCATTTTCTATTGTCGCGTGATTATTTTCCATCGAGCCTATGTGGCTATTTGCCATTAGCCGCTTTTCTCTGAGAGCCAATATACATTTCTTAATTGTATGAGAAATTTATCTTGGAAGTAAGATCAAAGAAACCCTGGGGCTGTTTTCTTCTCCCCCCTCTTCCCTTTTTTCTTCGGTAGCCACCATTAGGCCTACGGGCTTTCCCCTCCTCACCCTTGGTATATTTTCGGAGTCACTTGAGGGTCTCTGTGCAATCAATTAGTGTCCATTGTGTATTGCTCTCCTCACTTGATAAAAAAATCAACCATATATGAAGAGGCTAGTGGGGAGAAACGATATGGTTCCCTTGATTGTGACATGAAGGTTATGATTTCAAATAACAGAAAGATCCCTCTGGAATGTGTGACAATAATCCCAAACTCCATTTACTGAAGCCTCCTTCACTGGGTATAACCTTTTCTCTCCCTGCAGTTGCATAGGTATCTTGATGACTCGGTATTGTGCCAGTGTTTCTGGTATATTGTTCCAATTGTTTCCAAAGATATGGTTTGTGAAATTTTGATTCCATGTGTTAGAATTATCAGAGGATTTAATAATGTTTTATGTAAAGTGAATGTCATTTAGAAATATATATTTGAGAAATCTGGTATTAGCATTAAGAGAGAATCAGATAGTCGGATATTAAGATTGTTTAGGCATGGTTTAAGGAGAAGAGATGAAGCACTAATGAGAGAGCTAGAATGTTGTCATTGTGCGGTGAAGCTTAGGACTAGGGAAAAATTACTAAGACTAGGAGAGTTAAATAGTTAGCTAAATATTATACTAAATTTATCCCCAAAGGGAGATGGCTGATGGACATCCATTCTTAATAAAGGGCAGCCTCGTGCACAAAGCATACCCGTGCAACGAGGGTTTGGGGAAGGGTCCCACCACGAGAATGAAATGTAGGAAAACCTTACCCTGCATTTTTGCCAGAGGCTGCTTCCAGGACTTGAACCCGTGACCTCAAGGTCACACGACAACACCTTAACCGGCACGCCAAGACTTCCATTTTTAACTTGATATAAAAATTAGTATCAGTATTGTTGAAAATGAGTTTGAGTAACATCTAGTGAGGAAAGAGTGGTTAACGAAATAATCAAATTGCATGCGCATGTGAAGGACACTAGTAATGTCATATGATAAGAAACTAAGGGTTAAGCAGAAAGTGACAAAGATAAGAAGTTCAAGGGATTAAGGATCATTGAAGCAATGCAGCTATTAAAACCGGCACCGAATAGTCTGGCTAAGGATGGGATAGCTGCTACTTTTTCGGATGATAAATGATGAGTACCCTAATATGAGAGATTAAGAAATCAATCTAAAGCAATGGGAATCCAAATCTTTCTGCTGCTGCTGACAATGTTGCACAAGCACATAATTTTAGATTTATTTATTTATGTACTTATTAATCATTTGAACGTATATAACTTAGATTATTACTTACATAGGTGGATCTGGATACTGCAAGTATGGTTGGAGCAAGTATGCCTCTCCATCTGGACGCTGTGCAACATTTTTGGTTAGTGCCGATGGATTTATTCTTCTTAATAAATACTGACTAATAATTCACGTTGTTCCTTCTATACTTTTAAATCCCAAGAATACTGGTGTACTTTGCAGTGAAACTTGACCAATTTTTCTATCTTCATATTATCAGGAATTTGGTAATATAGAATCTCCAATGTACTCAAGACTCCGCCATTTTTTTTCAACAATATATTCAAGGTTTATTATTTCTTCCCTTGGTCATCATTACTTATATATGATTTTACTTGAGTGTTGGTCTAGTTACTTCGGTAAATATTTGGCAAGGGTTTTAGTTGAAGTGGTTTTCAGTTGAGTACCTACCATATAAAAGCAAGTTATTTGATAATTGTCCATGGCAAGATAATAACACATCAACATTGATCTATTAGCGGTTCATATTAAGCATCATTACTCATATCATGAATTTCATATTTCATGGTGTTATTGCGATACTATTGTGAAGTTTTTCTTTGTTATTTTGTTGCATAACCTTATGACATCATTTTCATTTATCTTTCTATTTTCATCATTTTATATCATATATATTTTTTTATGCAAGTAATGTACGTTTGCCTTTCTATTTTTCATCATTGTGTATCATATATTTTTTACGCGAGTGTAAGTATTTTTTTCGAGGATTGTCATTGTTAAAGCCCATGTTTCTTTTCCCTCTTTTATTCTTTTGTCACACATCTCCAGTGGAGTATTTGAGGGACCTCGTCTCTTGTATAAATATACATGTATGTTGTACCTTTGAATTAAAAATTGAAATAAATTTTTTTATATGGTATCAGAGCAGGTCATATATTTCTCCGTGCGATTTTCTTCTCTAGCACTCGCTTGACTGCCTACCTTGACGAGGACCTAAGCTTATCCGTGAGATATTTCTGCATACTGCCCGCCTCCGGAGTTCGCATGCTTCTCCTTCTCTTCCTCACGTTCAAGATCCTACTATCGCAAGCATCTGAACTGAACCAGTGGAAAATTTGATCTCTCGAGCTCCCCGACATCGACAGAATCGCAACTTCAACCTGCGATTACCTACTACTGTGAGTTCCTCTCCGTTTACCCGCTTGCAAGTGTCTCCGTTTACCCGCTTGAACTCGACGACCTTATGCGGATCTCATGTAATTGTCGATTCTTCCAATTACTGTGAACCAATCAAAAATTCGCTTCATTTCTGATCTCGCAAGCTCTCCGCACATTTTGGACCGCCGAGCCTTTTCTGCTGAGTGTTCTCCACGAACTCCTCTCAATTGCTCTCGCATATTCCGGTTCTCGCCTTACTACTTGATAGCTCGATCTTTGCTTTTCCTTAAACACACGAGCTCTTGATTGCAAGTCACATCCTGTAACATCCTAAATTTTGACGCGAAATTTATTTAAATTGTAGGGCCAAGTCGCGACAAATTCTAACCGAGGCAGCGTGTCGTCGAGGTATGATATAAGTTTGGTCAATTGACCGCATTCATTAATATGGGATTTAGGTTAGTCATAATTATAGTAAGACTCATTTTTTTTTAATTTTAGTAGCAATGCGCGACAAGAATCGTCTATATTTAAAGGCGTTAATGTAGTGTGAAATAACACTTTGGGGTGCCAATAACATTCCCCCCTCTACTCATGCGGTTATCACAAAAACCGCATACCACAACTCCTATTAAAACCCGCACTCCTTTCTCACGGGATAAACCGCAAACCGAAGCCCGCATTCCCGTCTCCCGCAAGCAGCGCTCCGACTCCGTTTTCCCTCTAGCGCGCAAGTCCGACAGTTTTCCCGCAGCCTCTCCGACGGCCGTTCCCGCTCCAGAACCCATCGCCGGCTTCCTCTCCCTCCTCTGCAGGCGCCGGGGAGTACTCCTCTTCTTTCCTTAGCCGTGGGAGAAGCGGGTCTAACCCTAACTGGAGAAGTTGAGATCCGATTTTGGTTTCGGTGAGTCTGATTTCTCCTTCTCTTTATTCCTTCATGGAAATTAGTTGTTTTGGAAATTAACCTAGACTAAGGTTTCGTTCCCTTGTGCCCAAATTAGGTTTGGAGATTCTAAATCCTCCGCAGAATTCGTGTAGGATTTTCCGCGAGCATGACGAAAATTTTTGTTAGGAGGGGAGATTTGTAACATCCTAAATTTTGACGCGAAATTTATTTAAATTGTAGGGCCAAGTCGCGACAAATTTTGACCGAGCCAGCGCGTCGTCGAGGTATGATATAAGTTTGGTCAATTGACCGCATTCATTAATATGGGATTTAGGTTAGTCATAATTATAGTAAGACGCATTTTTTTTAATTTTAGTAGCAATGCGCGACAAGAATCGTCCATATTTAAAGGCGTTAATGTAGTGTGAAATAACACTTTGGGGTGCCAATAACATTTCCCCCCCCCTCTACTCATGCGGTTATCACAAAAACCGCATACCACAACTCCTATTAAAACCCGCACTCCTTTCTCACGGGATAAACCGCAAACCGCAGCCCGCATTCCCGTCTCCCGCAAGCAGCGCTCCGACTCCGTTTTCCCTCTTGCGCGCAAGTCCGACAGTTTTCCCACAGCCTCTCCGACGGCCGTTCCCGCTCCAGAACCCATCGCCGACTTCCTCTCGCTCCTCTGCAGGCGCCGGGGAGTACTCCTCTTCTTTCCTTAGCCGTGGGAGAAGCGGGTCTAACCCTAACCAGAGAAGTTGAGATCCGATTTTGGTTTCGGTGAGTCCGATTTCTCCTTCTCTTTATTCCTTCATGGAAATTAGTTGTTTTGGAAATTAACCTAAACTAAGGTTTCGTTCCCTTGTGCCCAAATTAGGTTTGGAGATTCTAAATCCTCCGCAGAATTCGTGTAGGGCGTTTGGAAAGCCTTGGATTGCCCACGTAAAGGTAATATTTGGGTTTAGCACGTGTATTTTGTAACCTTAAGTATTTTGGAATTTTTCCACTAGAAAACCCTAAAGGGAAAATAACGAAATTAGGGTTTGCCCTGAATTACAGGTCGTTGGTGGGTTCGAAGCAGCATTCTGAAATTTCCTAGCAGTCGGATTTCCTTCGAAAAAGCAAATGTCGCCGCCCCGAGTGTACGAGCGCCGCACCACCACGGTAAGGAAATTCTAATTTCTTTTAGTTAGACATATCAAGTAATTATATTTTTATACGTATGAGTAGGTTTCGTACAAACATTATAACCATGCATAGAAAAGTGTGGCAGTAGGAAAATGATCGTGGAAATGCGTAGGATAACTCCCTTTTCCATAACCACGTTAGTAAAGTCATGAACAGTTAGTTTAGGTACGAAATTTTACCCGCGTAAGTAAGTTTGGAATTTGACAAACCAAGGACGTGAATGTCCCTTCTAGTCGAACACAAGAAAGTCAAGGGTCGCTCAGTAATTTCACCAAAAGAGAGATCCCAAGCAGAGTAGCATCAGACCGAAAGGTCAATGAGCACACAAGTCTTTCCGTGCTCGGTAGAGGCGCACTACCCTCTCATAAGGCATATGGTATCTTATGAACAGTATAGTCCTGAGATTTTACTTCTCTTTGGGACAGTTAGTAGATTCGAGACCGTGTCCACGTGACACTAGAACAATTGTGTTCGTAAGATGGTCTCGGGTCGTCAGTTTCAGTTGCGCATTAGGAGCTACTCTGCCTATAGCCTTCCAAGTAGATGTGCAGGTTAGAAGCCACTTAGAACTCAAGTATAGACCTGTCGCGAGTCAGTACACTAGTTAGTGAACGCCAGGACTTGGGTTTGTGAACTGAAAGTCACAAACATAGAACAAATAGATGTTTTGACCAGGAAGTAGTGCGAATACATGCATAACTTATATCATAAAGGTTTTTAATGCACAAAACTGGTTTCTAAAGGAATGCATTCATCATATGAAAACTGTTTTTAGTGTCACTAGGAGGAGTTATTTTCTTTACTCTGACCTCTCGTGGGCAATGTTTTTCAGGTGACCCAGGTGGGAAACTACGCCTAGAATGAGCGTTATGGTGGCGTCAGTTAGTAGTGTATTACCCTTCAGTTTTCTTACTTCTAGTATACACTTGTAGATGTGGTTAATGTAACTTATTAATGTTTTATCTAATTTGTATCAGACTATTAATGTTAAACAGATTTTCAGTTAATTCAATTCTATTCATGTTAGTGTCTCTGTGAATCCAGATTTGAGGTATTTATTTACCCTTAGTTTATTTTCCTAGCTTCCGTTGTAAGTTGTAAATTTTTAGTAGATGCTTCTTTACCTGCTGTATATTATTTTTAATACTGTTTCATAGTTTTCTTTATATCGCTGACCCGGCCGGACGGCTGATTTCTGAAATACTGGGAAGGGGTGTTACACATCCACTAGTTTTGATGGGATAAACTATTTTTTTCTAGTTGCAATCCTTTTAGATCTTCGTCACCTCTCAGTGAAGCCTTCGTCATCGCTAAGACCTCCCTCCAACTCCACCAATTAGTGATGCTGTCATGCTTAAAGAACGAGAAGACTGGCTTGTTAAAGATGCCTTTGTTATTAGTTGGCTCGTCCTGCCACAGGTCCTACTGATGTTCCAGCATGCCGACTCGTCGCTCCAGTTCATTGATCGCAAAGAACCGAGATTCTTCACCGACTAGCCGACACTCGAACTCCTCCGCCTTGGTGACCCGCGTCTCCAACATCCCCAACTGACGATTGGGCTCGCAGATCGCCATCTGCTCGATCTTGGTCTCCAAGTCAAGGTAGGCCGATGCAATCTTTTCCTGATACTCACGGTGCGGAAGGCCGACGACGTCGATCAGCGCGCCTCCTGGTGTCGAAGCCCGACCTGTCAAAAAAGCTCGCTCAGGTTAGCGTGATCCCTTTACAAAAGATGAGCAGGTTTTACCAGTGCAAAAACGCATCTGAACTAAGGGTCTAAGGCCTCGCGTCGTGTCGAAGAGACCAGTTTCGCGGGGAGGGCTCGTGGCGAGGTGTGCGAGCATGACGAGGAGACGGGCTGCACTGAGAACCTCGTTGACCCGAGAATGTACCCCCTCAATGACCCCTGCTTTGGTGCGCAGAGTAGGAGTGTGAGGTCCCAGGGTACTGAGAATGCTCGTCAGAAGGCTCGGCTGGGGTCTTCTCGCGAGATCTGGAACTCTTGGCTCATCAGAAGGAAAGTCGCCTGTGTAAGATCTGTCGTTTCCCCGACCGCGCGAGTATGGCGGTGGAGGATTACTCGTTGTGGAGGTCTAGGAGGGAGCGAAGTCCGCACGCAGAAGAGGCGTGGAAGACCATCCGCAATGTTGCTCGCTGAAGGAATTTGCGAGATCGCAGTAGCAGGATCCAGTCTCTCAGAAACCCCCGAGGATGAGGTCTTCCCGCCAGGGTAGACCTTCCCGCTACTCAATTTTTTTCGCACTGAACGACCAACCACGGAGCCTGATGCGCCCGATGAAGGAGTCGGCGGGGTAGGATCCTGTACGGGAGCGGAATTCGGCTCGCCTGGAGTTCCTATTTGCGGCGGAAACTCTGCACATAAGATTGATTGTCAACATAAGCATTAAAAGGAGAGACTAAGTTTGAATACGTTCTTTCCAAACCTCGCGGGTCATTCCTATCCTCAGCAGTATCATCCCACAACGAGGACGCTCAGAAGAAGCCCCCCTCTCTATTTATAGACGATGGGAACCCGGTCCACCGGACCCAGCCGAGTACTCGCCAAAGGGCCTTGCCGTATAAGGGTTTAATTTTTCTTTCTGGGCTCTAAAGTATCTCACAAAAGAGGGGATTGTATACAACCCGTATTCACCAATGGTGGTCCCAGTCTTGCCACGTAGACAAGGTCAAAGTCAGAGAACAAGTCAAAGTCAGCAAACAGGGACATCTGAAGAGAAGAGGCGAGTATCGAAGTTACTTGCCAGGTGCGCGACAATCGACGACATCTCGCCAACTAGGCAAGATCCTTTCAGGGTTGCCAGGCCCAAGTCATCATGGTCGCCAAGCCTCTAGAGACATTCTCGGAGGGTGCTGGGTGTTCTCTGCTACATACCCTCCCCCCGAGTGCCATTCTTTATTCCAAATAGTTTTGATTTCTCAGTAAAGGTAGAAAAAAAACCTCGAGCGCGCGCCCCGTGAGTAGAGCTGCCACTTAAAATCGAAAACCGAACTAGAACCGAACCGGAACCGCAAAGAAATGAACTGAACCGTTTGCGAATTATTTGGGTTCCAGTTTGAATTTTGGAACCATGAACATCATTGGTCCGGGTGTGGTTCTTTCATTTTATTATCCGGACCGGAATCGGAACCGCAACATACAAATCTCAAACGGTTCCAAGATTTTTAGACCTGATTCGAACCAGACCGAAGCAAAACCGAACCTCAACCCGTTTATTATTATAATTTATTATTAATAATAATAATTTTATTATGTTGTTATTTTTTTATAATTTATCTATAATATCTATACTTACTAGTATGAGTTAAACTGACGAGCTTTGATCCAAACCGCAATCGCATTAAAAGAGGTTGGTTTTGAACCAAATAAAATCACATCACACCAAAACTGTGCAGTGTGGTTTGACATTGGTGTGGTTTGGAGTCGGTTTTTGCGGTACAATTTCGATTTTTACACTATTATATAATGTATTTTCGATTTTACTTATACATTTTCCTGAAATAATTAAAGTAACTTGTGCTTATTGGCGATGATTAGAATATCATGCCCTCTCGAAGAAAACGATGCGGCGGTGTTTTGTCGATTTTGCACCGCCAAAAAGCAACAATGCAAATTATATTGTTTTGCAACCAACGAAGTCACTCAACAATCAAACCATTTAGTACGTTTTAAAATCGGCGTGGTTTAAAATCAGTGCGGTATGATGCAATTTTGTGGTTTTGTGATTTCAGAGTTTCTTACTATATTACACAAAAAAGTAATCTCACTTGGAGTAATGCAAAATTCCTACGCTCGGGCCTTGGACTTCGAAGTCCTTGCAGAAAAACCGAAAAGATTTACATTTCCCCTACGGTTTTTTATTTTTAACCTCCCCAATTCATTTCGTCAAATTTAGTTTTGTTTTTTCTTGGAACCGATTGGAACCGGACCGAACCGGACCAAACCGCATAAAACCAGACCGAACCGTTAGTGGCCGGTTTGGTTTTGGTTCTTGTTGAACCGTAATCTAAACCGTTGACATGACGGTTCTAAAAATTATTCTGGAACCGGAACCAGAACCGGAACTAGTCAAACCAAATAATGTTTTGATTTTAACTTAATGAACTGTTACCTTAGCGGTTCGTTTCACGGTTTTAGTAGAACCGAACCGTGACAGCTCTACCCGTGAGACACCCTGAGCAGTTGGCCCCTTTCCAAACACATGCATCAGGTCAAAGAAACAATCAAACAAGGATTGCGAGCATCAATAGGTGAGCAAGTGGCTTACTCACACAGTCACTGTGGCGAGTATCTCAGCACATCGTGCAGAACTAAGACATAGCGATCACTCAACCTTGCGCGCGCCTTTAAGCCTAGCAACCACGCTTCCCATTCGAGCCAATGAGCATAACTAAATCAAGCAGACAACACAAAGACAGACAAAAACAAGTAATGTTTTTTCATTCTTGTTCGAAGGGCTAGCACATTACAAGCAAAAAAGGCGTAATGTTTCGCTATATATAATTATAAAATTCAAAAATCCTACAAAATAAAAGACCAAAAAACTCTTTGGCTGATCCTGCAGCTCGCCATCTCAACTATATCTCATCGTTGCCTCCATCCTCGTCATCGGCATTTGACGAGGTGTCTTCCCCCGACTCGGACGATAAAGAAGGCTCTGAAGACCCGGCTTCCTCGGCGAGCAACTCGGGGATGACCTCCTCAGTAGTCAGGTTCTCGTCCTCCGACATGAGTTGTCCATCCATTTTGAGTTTTTTCAGGAGCAGATTGCTGACGGCCCTAGCGATTTCGCGTCGCAGCGAACACAACATGATCGGGTCCATCCTTACAGTATTGCCCATCCCCGAGGTGCTCGCCTCAGGCTGATTCCTCGCTGGTTCGCGAGTTTCTAGTTCAACGACTCAGACCTATGCCGCCTCCAGTGTGTAACCCGGCAGTCCTTCAACTCCTGCTCCAACTGCTATATTCATTGGGCGGCAACAAGCTCGGCTTCCTGCAAGCAAAAAGTGATCAATCGTTAGTAAAGCCACCTGCAAGAATCGACAAGAGGTAGAAGTTTGAATGAATTTGTAACCAAAATCACGTCATTGCCTTTGCATTCGACGACCTTCCCCTCAGCCTCATCCAGCAATTTCTGAATTTTGGCATTGAGCTCGCCGGGGGCCTTGTTCTCCACGTCTGCCTCCATTTGGTTCATGGTCGTTTGAAGTGCAATCTCGAGAGCCCGCAGCTGCAATCACGCAGTCTGATTGGCGAGATAGGCGGTGGAGGAGTCCTGTAACACTGCTGCATCGTCGCGGCCATATAAGGCGTAGGCGATGTCGAATGCCTCGCCATCGTCCTCCCAGTCCTCCGATCACAGAGGCAAGTTCGAGCTGAAATGAACCGAGTGCTCGCCGTCTTCACGTGTAACCAACGAGCGACCATATCAATCTCCCCAGCCTGCCCCCAAGCCGAAGTAGGGATGCGAGGACAGCTTCTCGGGGCCATACTCCTCTATATCATGCTTGCATTTCTTCGCGAGCTCCTTACGACGTTGCCCAGGCTCACTGCTTTTGGTCTTCCTCTTCTTGCTGAAGGCCTGCACATTTCCGGTTGCCTAGTCTCCGCGGCCGCCAAAGGTGACATTGAGGTCTCCCGCCATGACATCCTCCGGAATTGATGACAAATATGCAGGGAGAGACGACGACGTCTCAGCATCGCGCGAGCGGGATCCTGCGCTCGACGGAGGAGTGACCTCTTCGCCACCAGGAGAGCTTCACGGGGAACCGTCCGAGAACCGACACCAGTCAAACACAAAGATTAGTAGCCGAAATTTGTGAGTATTGATTGATTCTCGCTTAGAGCCATACCTTCCCCCAGAAAGACGTACTGGAGCACGTCGACTCTGCGTTGCTAGAACAGGAAGACGAGCTTGTTTTCAAAGAAGGTATTAATGAACTCCCCCATGCGGGGGAGCCCCACTGCGCAGCCATCGGCAAGGAATGACTCCTTTAAATCTTCCATGTCCTTACGGTTAGTTATTAACTTCTTCAACTTCGCCGAGGTGAAGAGCTCCACATAGATCCTCCGACGAGTAACAACATCTTCCGCAGACACCATCTTCAAGGAGCGAGTTGGGTGGTGCAAGCAACTAAGCACGACTAGAGAGAACCTCGGCATCTCGCGCGCAGAAGACAAGTTCGCGGAAACAACGATGTTGGCCAAGCCCCCAGCTATTTATAGAAAAAAAGGCCAGAAGGAGGGGGGAGGGTAGCGATGATTGATGATTGAGAGGTGCAGCATGGGGTTGCTCGCCTTCGCCATGTGTTCCTCGCCTAGCCGATCTGGCCGTCAATCCTCTCCATCATTCTGACGGCCCTCATAGTCGTCCTTATTCCACAAAGATCGTCCTGCCACAGGTCCTGTCGAAGCTCCAACATGCCGACTCGTCGCTCCAGTTCATTGATCGTATAGAACCGGGATTGGGCTCGCGGATCACCATCTGCTTGAACTTGGTCTCCAAGTCGAGGTAGGCCGATGCGACCTTCTCCTGATACTCGCAGAGCGGAAGGTCGATGACTTCGTTCGGTGCGCCTCCCGACGTCGAAATCCTACTTTGTCAAAAGCGCTCGCTCAGATTAATGTGATCCCTTTACAAAAGTTGAACAGGTGTTACCATTGCAAAGACGCACCCGGACGTGGGTTCTAAGTCCTCTCATCGCATCGAAGAGACCAGCCTCACGGGGAGGGCTCGCGGCAAGGTGTGTGGGCATGACGAGGAGATGGGTTGCACTAAGAACCTCATCGGCCTGAGGACGTACCCCCTCAACGACCCCTGCTTTGGTGCGCAGGGTTGGAGTGTGAGGTCCCGGGGAGTTGGGAATGCTCGGCAGGAGGCTACCTCGTTCAACTATCTTGAGTTGTGGAGTGAAAGTTTTTCATAACTTCTAGGTACGTGGTGGGACCTCCCTACTACAGCATCTGGGATTTTTTAGTAGTCTGTTTCTCTCTCCTTTGCTTTAACCTTCGAACCTGGGCAATCAGATCTTGGGATCAGTAACCTCAGGCTACATTCAGGCCCGAACATTTGAGCCTGGATTTTCCTGTCTTCAACATCGTCGGTGACGGGTCACCCCTACCAGTGTACTAAGTATCGACATGCCTGAATGTTCAAATAGGGGACGTACTAATGCAATACTATCTCTGTGATGGTCTCTGCCCTCAACTCACATGCTTGTAGTCTCGGTGCGCTCGTGGTGCCAACGGTGAAGCCATAAAAGACTGACCCAAAGGTGGGTGGAACTCGAGAGTAGGCAGGGTATGAGACTGAAGATGGGTGATGTAGGCTCAGGAGTATGTGGAGGTGTAGGCTCAGAAGAGTTTCCACGATATGAGTCCATATACTCGTCAAGCTCGTAGTATGAAGTCAGATCATCAACATTAAATATTGAATGGATACCCTTGCTCATAGAGATATTAGACTAGTACGGATTTGTTCTTATCCGTCTTATGACTGTGTAGGTCGCTTGACACTCAACTTTTAAACAGGCGCCCGAGGGAGCCTCTCAGTGTGTATTTGCACCATCACCTGCTCGCCATTCAGAAATATCTGCTCTCACCCGTGGACATTTGCATGTGATTTATAATATTCGTTACTAGTAATGATCCGTCGTTGGACCGATTAATGAAACTCATGCAAACGAGGCGTAAAAGACTCAACTGAACTTGCTGGGGAGGGACTCTAGTGGAATGGGAATAAGGTCGATAAGATTCCTTGGCTCATAACCTAGTACTACATGAAATGGACTCAACCCTTGTATAACTATTAACCAAATTATTATAAGCGAACTCCGCATTAGGGAGGACCAAATACCAACTACATGCATGCTCACCCAGTAACACCTAAGAAGATTCCCTAGACTCCTATTAATTACCTTAGCCTGTGCATCATTCTGAGAGTGGTAAGTCAATGAGAACTTCAGGATGGTGCCAATTTTATGCCTTTGCGTGTTTCAAAAGTAACTTATGAATTTCACATCTCTGTCAAACACTATAGACTTCGTCAGGCCTTGTAACCTAAATACATCCCCTACAAACATGGATGCGACATGAGACGTGTCTGCAATCTTGTTGTATGCAATGAAATGAGCCATCTTCGAGAATCGATCGACGATGACATAAATAGAGTCGCGCTTCCTCAGAGTGCGAGGTATCCCGAGCATGAAATCTATATTAATATCTACCCAGGACTGGTGTGGGATAGTCAAAGGAGTGTATAAATCAGTGTTATGTTTGATCCCCCTAATCGTTTAACAAGTACGACAATGTCTACTGACGTGAGCCACATCCTTCTTCAAGCTCGGCCAATAGAAACGGTCCTCAATGATAGCTATCAAAATATCCTACAGTCCCCCCCACATGCATCTCCCAGATCAGGTAATTGTGATAATAGGTCCTGGGTATAATAAACGATATCCCTGATATAAGTAATCGAGCCGTGTGATAGGAAAGTTGTACTTCATAGTAATCTTGTTGATAACCCGACTATCTATACACTTGCACTAGCTGCCATACTTTATAGGGGTTAGAAGGGTTGGGACCGCAAATGGACTCAAGCTCTAGGGTTAGTACCTTAGAGGGTGTACTCTTCGTCAATTAAACTAACTCGCTCCTTGTTGCTATAAAGAGTGTTTGGATTGTGGACATGAAGTTGCGCCCTTATATGGGGTTGAAGCTATGTGAGGAAGTAACTTGTAGTAGTGGTCTGCCGAAAGACCCAACACGTGGGTGGAGACCTCGACGAAGTTGTCTACATAGGCGATGATATGTTCTACCTGACAAACCATCCCAACCATTCTTAGGCTTTTCTGTTTTGGCGGCTATCGTAATAGAGAATAAGCTCTTCCTAAAACTTCTCTCTTGTTAAAGTCATATTGGTTTCAACGAGTCCTACGAAGCCAATGAAGAGTGGATCCTTTTGTATAAATGGTGGACGAAGCGGCCTTCTCAAGTTCGAGGGCGCCCTAGAGTTCAAAAAATTGTTCGGCATGCGTAACCACACGAGGGGGTTGATCTCGTCTTAGATAGGAATGTCCAAGCACCGACATTGTGTGGGTTGAGCCTCCACGAGTGGTTGGAGGATGTTTGTTGACATGGAAGTGCTGCTAGAGTACGATATGTTGACCTTGTTTGGTTTCCAAGTCCCGAGCGACGACAGTGAAAAGTTCACGACAACTGATGAGGAGGGTGTGTATCTCGTGCACGGTGATTTGTAGGTCAGTCAAGGATGTCTCAACACGATCCATGCAACCCAATAGGGAGGCAACTACAAGAGCCTTGTCGTCGTCTCGGGTGGTCATTTAGTGGGGATGACCAACATGTGTCAAAGGTGGTTGCCAAAGGTAGAGGGGTCCTGTAGGTGGAATGGATGATGAAGGGGCCACTGATGGGTGGGAAAACAAAAAACACTGGATCAGTCACGCCGCGACCAGGCTTTGGAACAATGGCGATGCAGGGTGTTATGTCGCACGAAGAGTGTAGAAAGCGCAGGATCGATGACGGGTTTCGAGCACAGCTTGGGAAAATGGCGTCGTCGTCATTGAGAAGCACACTGAAGGGGACGCATGACGATGCAAGTAAAATCATGTCTGGATCGTGCAATTGGATCCGCTGGAAGCGCGAAGAGTTTTTGTCGTCCTGGTCGGTGTCTGGAAGGAGAGAAAAATCTATAGAATGCTCCAACAATAATGATTGACGTGTGAAAACATGAGCGGAATCAAAAATCTACACTTCGTTGTCGTTAGTATTGATCGGGATGGAGCTGCAATCGACGGGCAGCGGCTGAAGCTAGAATCCGTAGGAAAATTCAAATTGGGGGGGGGGGATTGAACCCCTATGAAATGTTCGGCGGACTGTTGAGACAGGAGACCGGACCTGTTGTTAAAAATTAGAAAATAGTAGATTGCTCCTGAATAGAATTTAGAAATACACCATCATGAGGTATGCTCGCACCAATCACTTGGAGCTGATTCCTCCTAAGGATTCCTTTCTAAGGCTCTGTTTGGCGCAGCTGCAGCGACTGCAGAAGCAGTGGTGGGAAGCAGTGGTGGAATCAGCTGTTTTGCAGAGTGGTGCCAGAATCTGTTAAACTGTTTGGATGAACAGCTTTTGCAGAGCTGTTTCAAACAGAGAAGCTGTTTAATCTGTTTGGCAGAACAGCTGTGTGGTGCACAGTTCAGTTTTTTGGTACTTAAACACCAATCATCAATGACATAAAAAGTACAATTTAACTTATTGCATGATAAGTGTCCATTAACAAAATTGAAAAAAATAATTGTTTTCAAAAGGTTCATTTTGGTCGTGAAAATCATAAACGTGCTCTGCCATGATGATGAAACATATCCCTCGATCATCCCTCGTTAACTGCATATCAAAAATAAATGTAATTACCGATCTTTTTAAAATACGATTATAAATGTAAACGTCATTATGTTGTATACCTGTGATACTCCTTGAGTTGATCTGCAATGTAATCCCTAATATTGGTCATTTCTGCAGCTCCCGTTCCCTCAAACGAGCTTGGTGTTATGTTCGGATTTGAATCGATAGTTCTCGGACGATTGTTTGGTCGCAACTCATATGCCTTTGGATGAATAAAGATTTCGTTTCCGTCACATACATCAAACTCTGGGTCAGCCCTCGACGGATGTCTTCTAATAAAGTTGTGGAGCGACATCGTAACGACCACAACAACACACTGCTTCGAGAATTCAAAATGAGGCATTTTGCTTAGTATGAGCCACTTTTTCTTCCATACGTCTTTAAAGCTTCTCTCGATGACACTACGCAGCGATGAGTGTGCTTTATTAAATATTTCGCGTCGTCCTTCAATTGGCCTATTTCCCCGGGCAAAGTCCGGCAAGTGATATCTCGTTTCCGGATATGGTTTCAGGAGCCCCTTCTCCAACAGGTAACCAGCATTGACGAGATAATATTTACCTTCAGTAGTAAGAAATAGTTAAACATTTGAAGATTTGATCTATAAAACAACATATCGTAAAAGCTCGTGCTACATACCTTCTGGTGGAAATGAAAATTTACTTTGCGGATCCCGTACTGCACGATGATATATGCGCGTGTCATGTGCAGACCCCTCCTATCCAGGTACAACGTATGTAAAACTTATATTGAAGTCGCAGACGGCCATTACGTTTTGAGTCGTGCT
The DNA here is from genome assembly GCA_039513925.1 of Platanthera zijinensis. Taxonomy (NCBI): domain Eukaryota; kingdom Viridiplantae; phylum Streptophyta; class Magnoliopsida; order Asparagales; family Orchidaceae; genus Platanthera; species Platanthera zijinensis. The sequence goes on from CM077097.1 coordinate 94,854,073, forward strand.
ATCATGACGACCAATATAGGGAACTTGATTTTCAATAGATATCTGTGCATCAACATGTGTACCGTCAATTGCACCAATACAATCTTTAAAAAATGACATATATCTATCATCATTTTGTATTTGCGATGGTATTGTACGAAATTGGGGATCAATTGGAGCAATGTTATGCATGGACAAACTTGTCAGAGCTTCTAGGCCGATCATAAACAACCGTCTCAAAGTTTCTGTTGAATGTTGGAATCTTTCACCTGATTTTCGGAATGTTTCATTGTGGCCCAATATATAAATTGTTATTGCCAAAACCTCACTGGCCTGTGTCCTTTGTGTTCCTCTTAAACTGTGTTGTTGTTCCAATAAGACTAGCAAGTCAAAAAAATGACCTTAGTCATTCAGAACATATTGTGAAAACGTCCGGGATGTCCTTCAAATAATTCCCCATTTCATGTCTCTTCCCCTTTCGTTTTCTTTTTGAAGCTGCGCCACTGCGGGAACTCTGTCCAGGTGTAGCTGAGTTAAGATCCTCATTTGCAAAAGTCTGTGAATTATTGCTCTCATTGATGTGATCATCAGGTTCTTCAGATAGCGTTTCAGCCTGCGAAAAAATTCCTGGAAGTTCTCCAGAAGAAGTCATCCACACATTTTCCCCTATCGCAACAACCAAACTAAACGTTTTGTCTAGTTTTTCCTCAAGCTCGAACGCTATTCCACCAAAACGGAATTTCTTCGCATTGGGAATCGTCTACAAATTAAAAGAAGTATGATCAATAAATGCACATCCTAATGAATTCTTCATTATTATTATAATACATTTATATTTAAAAAAACTAACCTCAATACGTGCTTTCCACTAATCATCAGACGCGTCAATTGTCCGTTTAGTTGGATTCCAACCAAGACCTGTCTCTCCTCTTTTGAGTTCACGCCATAATTTCCAATCACGTTTCAGTTGATCCCATTTGTTTTTCATTTGTGCCCGACTGTACTCCAAGCCCGTGCGATCCTTGAAGTTCTTCACCAAATTGCCCTAGCCTTCTTTATTGAAATGGGTGGTAGGTCTATTCCCTAAATCTATCTCGCGACTACAAAGATCACAAAAAAGCATAACATGCGATGTCTCCCAATTTGCACAAATTCCACCTTCCTTTGATTTACCCATCTAAGAGAAAAATTTAAATTAAAACACAAACAAACACAAACAAACACAATTCAAACACACACGAACACAACTCAAACACACACACACACACACAATTTAAAAAAAATACACACTCACAAGCCCATTCATACACACACAAACACACACACACACACACTTCAAACATTCACACACAATTCAAAAAAAAATACACACACACACAAGCCCATTCATACACACACATACACAATTCAAACATACACACACAATTCAAAAAAAATACACACACACAAGCCCATTCATACACACACATACACAAACACACACACACACAATTCAAAAAAGAACACACACACACAAGCCCATTAATACACACACACACAGTCCACACACACACACAAGGCCATTCATACACACACAAACACACACACACACACACACACATTCCCGTTCATACAAACACGCACACACAAACACACACACATGCCCATTAACACCCTAAACACACACACACACACCAAAACATAAACACAAAACACAAATTTATAGAAACAATGGATATATAATCACTATAATTACAGGAAATTTTTCAAGCATTAGAGTTCTACTACAAATAAAAATGGCTAATTACATATAGGAAAGAAATGTACCTTACAAAAAATCACAAATGGTATGGCCGGAAGTATGGAGAGAAACCAAGAGCTATGTAGTTCCCCTGAAATGAAATCCTGAAACAAAATCAAGCAAAATAAAGGCTAAGCACCGGAATCAGGAACAAAAATGACAGAGAAGAAATGAAGACCGATTTGCTCTAATCTGGAAGATGACCAGCAAGGAAGGAGGGGGTCGTCCATGGCAGAAAAAATTTTCAGAGGAGGAAGACGAGGGCTATTCGACGGGGTGGAGGCGAGCTCGGCGACGGCGACGGCGACAACAAAACGGAGCAGTCTAGCCAGAAATCGGGAAGCAGTAATCGGGAAACGGCCTTACCTGCGCTGGAAGAGAAGAGGTTTTCCGACGGCTTGGAGGCGAGCTTGGCGTGGAGGCGAGCAGAAATCGGAGCAGAAATTGGAGGCGAGCTTGCCGTGGAAGATGAATCGGGAAGGAGGAAGATTCGCCGTGCCCTAACTTCTCGCGTGGAAGATGTGAATCGCGCAACTTCCGCGATTCAAGAGTCGTGAATATTTTTCACGACTCGGGAACGCCGGAAAAAGACGATTCGGGAGCAGGGGCGACTCGAGATGCGGGGGTTAATATTTTGTTTGGCGCTACTTTTTCAAATGCCGCGACACCCCACCCCTTAAACACCCCGCCAAACAGAGCCTAAAAAGAGTTACAAAACTCACTAACCATCCTCCTAAGATGCAGTAATCTCCCTTATATGGGGAGGTCTTGCTAGAAACTAAATTACCAAAATGCTCATCGAGAGGGAAAATACGTAAGACGCAATATTTATGAAGGTTGGCCACCTTGTGTAGTCATATCAGTGAATACTTCATGCCATTCTTGTTACTGCATTCATGATTAATTTACCTTGCCTACATCGTGACAAATTCCCGCCATCTTATTTTTGACAAATTCCCGCCATCTTATATTTGACAATTTCCGCCATCTTATTTTTGACCTACCATTTTTCTTTTCTATCCATTTCATGCTAATTGTAGAGTACCATCTTGTTCTGACATAATAAGTGTTTTATGTTCGAAATTCAATCATACTATCTAATGCATATATGCATATTTTAAAACGGAGATATAGACTTTAAGACAGACGATCTTTAAATTTATCATCAAAATTGTTTCTGATTTCTATTTTCATATGGTTGGTTTTGTTATGTTATTGACAGGATGCAAGTCAAGGCATCATCTCAGCCAATTATCGTGTCTATACCAATCTGCCATTCGGATGGTTAGTAAAATTCCTTAACCAATTTGCTTACGTATGCAAGAGTAAAATCACTGATGATTTCGAACGTTCAACTCTCTGCATTAGCTTGGAAAATTTTCTTCGAATTTTCCACATGGTTTATTGTATTTATTTATGAGTTCCTTTTTGTTTGGATATTCATGGCACTGATGATAATTAATTTAACTTTAGGCTTCTGTATATGCTGTCTGATTCTACTCTCCTCAGATACTGTATCCGCTAGAGCATCTAGAAGGCAACTTAGAGAAGCAATATATACAGTTCTTGCTGATCTCAATGCTCCTGCTGTTTGCGCCATTGATCAGGTGTTACATGATGTTCTCTCATCTTCTGTTGTTTTTTGATCGTATGCACATTTTATCTTCTTTCCCATCTAAGGAACCAGTTTGCTATTAGCTATTATTCCTCTTAGTATTTTTTTCGTTTTTATTATGATACAAAGTTTTGTTAATGACTACTGACTTTCTTGAACAGAAAGTTACTTATCTTATTTTTTTCACCATTGACAGAAGCATGCCAAATTTTGTAGTTTATGTATTTATTTTACTTTAACAATGACGTTGCATTCATGTATTCCTCAGTTTTTTCTCTTATTGTGGTTAATAATTACTGTATGTCCCAATCCGTCCTCTCGGTCGGCATGCCAACAGTTTTTTTCGACTTGGCATGCGGTATTATGAATCGTGATACATGCTACAAAAGAAATACTTTTAGAGAGTGCTATAACTAGGAAGATCCACCCCCCTTGAATTTAGCATTGAGTCCTGTTACGGACGCGGAGGAGGGAGGACACCATCCATTGTGGCGGGTATACAAGCGTTGCGAAAGGCCTACTAGTGACACATCCGTAGAAACTTATTAAGACACACGTATATTTTTGGGAATCTAATGTGTTTTTCCTTGTTTGTAATCGGACCAGGGTTGTTATATAAACCCACAGGGCTATATAATTTGACATCATGAATGTTATAAGAAAATTGGGAACCCTAGGGGTTATTTCTCTTTCTCCCTCTTTCTCCTCTCCTACCTTCTCCTTTCAAATTTTGTAGCCGTCAGGCTTTTTTTTCGATAGCTAACAATTTGGTCCGACCCGTCGCTCTTCTGGCCGTGGTTTTCATCGCTCAAAGTCTTTGGTTCAGCATCTCGCGTCTGGCCCTATGTTATTAAAAGCACGCCTCAGACCCGCCTAAGGATCAAGGCTCGCCAGACTCAGAGATTTGCGCCTCCGTGAGCCTTATTTGCACTTTTGGAATATCAAAGACGCGTCTGAGTGAGATTTTTGTTGTAAATTTTTGTCCTTCAAAAATTAAGAAAAAATAATGTAAGAACTCAATAATGTTTTATTGATTTAGTATTTGTGAAAGATAATTGCGCGTTGAAACTTAGATATGATGCAAGTGATCACATTGATTGTATTTTTTAAGAGATATAAACGATAGTAATGAATGATTAGATAGTAGAGTAGATGAAAATTTTGATTGAGAAGCCGAAATGATGTTTGGTGTTGATTATATAAAATGGATGTGGTTGCGCCTTGCCTTTGTCAGCCGCGCGTCTGCGCCTTGAGCCTTGCGCCTAGGACGGACCAGTTTCCGCTACACCCTTCCAGTGTCATGCTCGATGATTTTCCAGCAGCTCGCTGTAGGAGCGAAAGGCATGTGCCGACTTCCCCTTTCGCCGAAGGAGCGGAAGGAGATTCCTCTGCTACCAACCGTGACTCCTTCGTTGTTGACCGCACAACTCCTTTACTGCCGACCGTACGTTTTTGTAACCGCACCTTACAATTCCCGCATCACTCGTTCGGATGCACACTTTCCTTCCTTTCATGTGCATGCCCTCACTGTTCTATAACGCGCTCTAACTCACTTGCTCCTCAGTCTTCTGTGGATCCGACCATGTCCCTCATTATTGATGCTCATGAGCAGTCCATTGCCTCGCTTCATGGCCTAATGTTGCGGATGGGTTCTAAGTTCGACGTCCTTCTAGAAGGTTGGCCGAACACCTCATCGACCACCAACGGTAAGCCCCCCCCCCCCCCCCCCCCCCCCCCCCCCGCGCTTCTTGGGGCACTCCCAGACCTTTCCCGGGATCCTATTCCTCCCCCTGCGACCTTCCCGCCCGCACTCAGCTCATTCGACATCCCTTATTTCAACGATACCGACCCTATGAGGTGGATTACCCGTGCGGAACAGTACTTTGACATTCATCATAGCCCATAGCCGCACAATGTCAGCATATCCCTCATTGGCATGGAGGGCTACGCTCTCCATTGGGTCCATTGGCTACATTAGAACATGCCCACTCTATCTTGACCGGACCGTTAGTACAGCTTTATTCGTCATCATAATGTCCGTTACTCATACTTTGTCGTGGAATGTCTTTATGGCGTCCGTCAGACGGGGTTCCTCGACGTCTACATCGACGAATTTATTGTATTAGCCACACATGTGCTGGGTCTCCCTCCCAAACATTACCTCAGTTTCTTCATGCTTGACTTATTACCGCATATTCGTACTCGCCTGCTTGCATTCAAACTGCCTTCTATAGTTGATGTCATGGACCTCACACCTTTGGTTAAAGCTGCATTCGAAGTCAAGCCGATGGATATTGGTCGCCCACCCACAATGGCCTCTCCTCGCCCGGCCCCCAGACCCGCAGTAGTTCCCCGTCTACCATAAATGAAGGCCCGTGGCCTTCCTGTCCTCTTAGGTTCACCACCACGCCCTCCCAGGCCCCATGCATACCCCCGACTATCCAATCAGGAGTATCGCGAACTTCGTACGAGGTGTTTGTGCTTCCGCTGCAAGATTCCGTGCTCTCCGACCCATGATCACCCACTGAAGGACCTCCGGGTCCTCATTGGTGAGGAGGAACCCGAGGTCGCCCTCGCCGACTTAGAGGCCCTGGAGGCTTATGCTGATTCCAACAATCCTCTGTCCACGACCTTGCACTGCCTCGACCTTCCCCTCTTTACCGTTGGTGGGATTTCTGGCCCACAGACGATGATTCTCCCTGGGAAATTCAGGGGATTCCAGTGGTCATCATGATTGATAGTGGGACAAGCCCAACTTCATTTCACAGTGCCTAGGGGATCGTTTTGTGTTATCGTTGACACCCATTCCACGCTTTTCTGGTTGTTTGGGGATAGTCTTCATCGGACGACTATCGTCCTTTGCTTAGGGATAACCCTCACAATTGTCCCATGCCCCATCCGAGCCGATTTCTACCCATTTACACTGGCTGGGGTGGATATTATTCTAAGATTAACATGACTTCGAACTCTTGGGGGATACCATTACTGTTGGCGGGCGACCCTACTCTCTTACGCCAGTTCGTCTCACTCCAAAATGGCCGACGTCGATTTGGCCACATATTTGTGGCACATGGTTGAGCAGGAGGCCCCATGATAGTCTACCCCCTCGACTATGTAGGATATTCTGGATATGTTTCCCGTCATGTTCGCCGACACAGCCTGCATTCCACTATCTCGTCTGACAGACCACCACATCTCATTACGGGAGAGTGTGATGTCCGTATCTGTTCTTCCTTATCGTTACAACCACGTGCAAAAGGATGAGATTGAGACGTTTGCCGGCGACATGCTATCCATGGGTATCATTCGCCCCAAAGCCAGTTCATTTTTGAGTAAGACCTCACCGTCAACTGTGAAACTTGCAAGTTCTTCCAAAATCACCTAAGTCAATCCATTCCTATTCTTTTGAGAAGATTATTTTAAAAATCTGTGGATCAAAGATCAGATTACTTTTATTATTCATTATTCTCCTCTCTCTCACCACAAGCCAATAACTTTTAGAGGAGAGTATTTATTTCTAGATCAAAAATCTTTGATCAAGAAGAAGCCAAAATTTTCAAGTCTATTTTATCAAGCTTCAAATAGATTTATCTGTTCAAGATCTAAAGTATCTGTTCAAGATCTAAAGTATCTGTTCAAGATCTAAAGTATCAGTTCAAGAGTAAGTCGAAATTTTCAAGTTCATTCACTTCAAGCTTCAGGAAGACTCAAGCTTCAAATCTACATTTCTTTTGAGTCTAAAAGTTTATAACAACTCTTTTTAAGCAGCCTTGTAGGATTCACTTGTGAATCTGAGTTTATAGGATTCCTTCTTTGAAATCAGAGGTAGGATTTCTTCTGTAAAATCTGAGTGTAGGATCTTGAGCTAGGAGATCTGAGGTAGTGAACCAACTAGTGTTCCTGAGGTTGGAGATTTACTCTCTGAGTGTATGATCATCTTTAATCTAAGTTGAGTGCTCCTTCATAGACGTTTGGAGCCTAGGCACAAGGCTTAAGGCGCAGGGGCGCGCCTGGCAAAGGCAAGGTACAACCACATCCATCTTAAATAATCAACATCAAATATCATTTCAGCTTCTCTATCCAATTCTTCATCTAGCTTACTAATTAATCATTCATTACTATCGTTTATAACTCTTAAAAATAGAATCAATATGGTCACTTGCATCATATCTAAGTCTCAGCACACAAATATCTTTCACAAACACTAATTAATAAACAATTATTGAGTTCTTATATTATTTTTTTCTTAACTTTTGAAGAAAAAAGTTTACAACAAAATCTAACTAAGGTGCACCATTTTATGTTCCAAAGGCGCAAATAAGGCGCAAACCTCTAAACTTAGTGAGCCTTGAGCCTTAGGCACGCCTGATGCACACCTTTAATAACATAGACCGCAACTTTCATTGATGGGGTGGTCTGTTTGCATGGGTTTTCTCGCTTCATTGCGAGTGATCGTGGCCCTTTATTCCTGAGCTCCTTTTGGTAGTCACGGTTCAAAATGCAAGGCACCCAACTTTGTTTGAGAACAACATACCACCCCCTGACGGACGGGTAGTTTGAGGTGATAAATCGTTGCTTGGAGACATATATGCGATGTTTTGTATGCGATCACTCACGAGCATGGGCAGATTGGCTTTTCTTGGGCCGAGTACTCATACAACACCTCTTTCCACTACATCTCCGACACCACTCCTTTCGAGGCAGTATATGGTAGACCCCCACCATCCCTCACACACTTTTCCCAGTGAATGCGCGGTGGCGTCTGTATCTTATCCGGTCCACTATTGGGGCTTTATACTTCTCCAATTGCGCCAGCACCTTAAGCGTGCACAGAGTCGGATAAATTCAGGTTCAATACTCTATAAGCTTTGGTGAGTGTGGATTTGTTGGTCACTTGTAACTCCACCCTACCAAGATGATCAGTGATCGTAGGCGGGTGGCTGAGTTAGACTAAGGTGTTATCACCAGACAAGACTTTTGATAGTAGTGGATCGATTAATACAGGATGTTATGACAACTTCAAATACAACCCCATGCTGGTTTCCATTGTTGCCTCAGTTCTATCAAACCTTGGACACTTATGGTCGCCATGTGTAGGGAACTGTTGACCATCTTCAAAAGACATGTCAACCTCTTTTTGATGATATGTCAGGTGAGGAGCCCGGTGATGGGTAGTATGATAGCCTCCTCTTCCCTTTTGATGCTAGAATCCATATGGAGGAGACACCAAAAAAGTTTCTCTGAATGCCATCTGAGCACAACAACAACTCTGACCCGAGCAAGCACCTCATGTGCTTCAAGGCGGATGTCTATTCCAAAAGATTTCATCGCCAAATGTCTTCTCTTCCTGATGACCTTGCAAGGAAGGACTCATGACTGGTTCATCTGCCTTCGAGTACAAGATAGTGTGCCTCAAAGAGAACAAGCCTTTCTTCAAAAGAGCACCATGAGCAAACCCTACCCTCCCCCTTAGGGAGGAAAGATCAATGTTTCTACTGCAAATACCGCATGGAGAACGACCATGACACTGAAAATTGCATGATCCCATGGAAACTCGTCAAAGAAGAAGAACTCAAATAGTTATGTTACTAGAAACAAGATAGGATAAAGGGAAGGGAATACAGCGGTGGACGGAGGAAAATCCCCTATGGGATCACTTAACTCGATTAAGGGCACTACTCCTGTTATTTTTTTCATGTAAGTTAATAGTAAACCATGTATCCTGTTAAGCCGTAAGTTTGTTAGCTTACTTCATAGAGGATATCAATCTTTTCTTAGATTATAAAGACACAAGCTGATGACTGAATATCCATTTCAGGTTTTTCCCATATAGACGAGCATGTCTCCCTTGCAGATTAGTACCCGTTTGATGTCTAAGTCTCCCACGTGCCTTATGAAGACTCAACTAGACTACAAAGTCTCCACTGTGGATTATGAAGACCCATACATGTCTCTCTTGCTGGTTATTCCCAGGAGGTGATCATGTCATAACGTAATATATTTGTAATGTCATTATAAAGTAACCTGCGCGATAGTATTTAACATCCAGAAAATACCAGAAAGTGCATCCTTAGTAGAAACATCATAATAGCCAAATTCCGTTAGTAGAAGTATCATAGTACTCAACGATTGGAACAACTTTCCATTCATGTAACTATTACTTGGTTGCCTTTTAACGGCACAAACTATCTTGTCTTGTGTCGATCTATTCATCTTGACCTTCTTGGAAATATTGACTAGGCGATTGTCGAACCACTATATAATGACCCCTCATGACTAATGGGATATAAATAAACTAATGGATATGTTATGGCTCCTCAACTTTGATAGATCTATCTACCAAAACTATGTTCTCTTGGATACTGCAATGACCTTCTGGATTCAAGCAAAAGGCTACCTATGTCTGACAATAAAACTGTGCACGTGTCAACTCAATTCTCATATTGGTCACCTAGTGCAAGGGGATCTCTCACTTGCACAAAACTAAGATTTTAGAAGCTGCGCATGAAAGTTAACTACTATGACCCTATACAACCAAGAGAGGATATGAACATCTTTCAAGAACGAGATGACAAGAACTATGTATTTACACAAGCTTTGTATCCAAATTTCGTTCACATTTGGGTTCAGATATTAGGAAGAAGGTCGATGACAACCTCTTGGTCAGTTCATTCTATAAGACTGTTCAACCGTTTCAACAACTGATACTGGAGTGACTACATTGCCCACACATCCTCAAGGTATCCATGAGCTTGAATGAAGGATCTTAGGTGGAAAAAGGCTACGATTTAGGAGATGAATGCTCTTGGAAAGAACCACACTTGGGGCATGATCCCTCTACCAAAAGGAACAAAATAGTTGAATGCAAAGGGATATTCACATTTAAACAAAATTCAAAAGAGTGAGAGGTTCAAAGAGAGAGTAGTAGCATATGGATATACTCGGACAAAAAGTGTTGACTATTTTGGGACTTTCATGCATTTGTCTATGATGAACTTCATTCGTGCACTTCTTTCCTGTGCAGCTATTCTGAAATGAGAGTTACATCCATGAATAGTTAGAAGAGGAAGTCTTTATGAACCCACCAACTTGATTCAACACAAAAGACTGAGTTGAAACAGTAACCAATAACTTGGTTTGGACGCTTAAGTGGCACAGTGAAGTTCACTTGATACTTTCAAAGTACGGTTGATCATAGTTTGTTTATCAAGCACAGAGAAAGAAACATGACAACTTTGATTTTCTACGCTAATGAATTGGTAGGATGAGATAAACTGCTTAAAACTCACCATACAAATGAATTTGAGTTAAAGTTCCTTTCCATGATATTTTCTTGGCATTGAGGCTCTTCTGATTAAGAAGGGAATCTTCGTATCCTAAAAGAAGTATATTATGGATTTGTAGGAAGAAACACAGATGCTTGCGTGTAAATTCATTGAATCTTTGATTGAGGCATATCACTACCTTGGTAGAAAAGATGGAGAGCCTTTTAAGAAAGTGCTTAGTTATTAACATTTAGTCTCATTTTTAACTCTCATACAAGGCCTGACATTACTTGTGCTGTGGGGATTCTTAGCTAGCTCATGCATGTCCCAAAGGTTAGGCACGATGAGGATGCTCACATGGTACTTCGATATTTAAAGACCTACCTGGAGAAAGAAATTTTGTTCTCCTCAAATGGTACTAATGTGTTACGGGTCAATCGATAGAACATAGGTATCATTGTGGAGGGTGGCCGGTGGAGGATATTATGGAGCCAGAATCGCGACTACCTAAGTAGGGTGTGATGGAGAGAGAGAGAGAGAGCTACTAAAATCACACACAAGGGTCAAGGGGGAAATGATTAATTCTTGCTTAATATTTCAGAGGCCCTAGGGGATTTTAAATAAGATTACATATCTCCACTCTTTAAATGACTGGTACCATCCATCAACCTCATATTAAAGGACAATAGAAAGATAAAGACAATATTTAATAACTCAACAATAAAAATAATTAATAAACAACATGATGACCAGGCACAAGGCCCATAAGGCTAGTCCTGCTATGCAAAATGTGCTTCTCCCCAACCTCAAAGAAAGAACAAAATTCTTGACCGACTTCACCCAATTCCCTCTTCATCATAGCCCTTTACGTCCATATAGAAAAGATGTTTCCAGCGATGACCGCGAGCATAGTGATTTTGGCGGTTATAACATAACCTTTTTGCATGTCGTTCAGTTTTTTTTGCACGAGACAAATGTTAGATGTGTGCGGGTTGGTTACCCTTGGTTCTTCTTGCTTGGTTCCCTGGAACAACACATATGACTGTATAGTCACCCTGATCTAGATGTGGATAACATTTGCATAGACTGACCAAATTCATATCCGTAACTAAGTCTCGTGACGTCTCAAACTCGATGTCCAGTTGCAATCATTTGGAAGCCTGACCATAAGATGGTGACCTGCTTCTTAGTGTGTGCTTTCGTAACATGATCCATAAGAACCTGAAATTGTTCTAGATAGACCTCCATTGAACTTGTTTGCCATATTGCTGTTAGATTTTCAAGAGTATTGTTTCGAATGGGAGAGAACCAATTCGCATGTTGCGGAACCTTTTGAAGTCGTCCCAAGTCATCCCTTGTTTTTCGACTTGAAAACAACAAACCATGATTGCGCTGAATTGAGAAGGTGGAAGGATGTCTGACTGGTCCGTTCTACTATCGATGCTTGTTAGTACCCGAAAAATTTCTCGTGACGGGTGAGCCATCCCAATGGGTTGGTCTTCTCATCGTAGGTTGAGAATTACAACTTGGTGTAGTGGGGAACGATATGAGCTTCAGGTTGACATATGTATAAGTGGTGGGGGAGGCCCCTGACTATTACCGTTTTGGTCATGTGCTGGAATGGTGAGGGTTTGTACAACTCGTGTGAAACTTGCTAGCTTGTTGGATAATGCAATAATGTTTGCCTGGTGTCGGAATTTAGCTTCTTGATGTTGCACGTCAGTTGTGACGAGAGTCGTCATTGGCTTGTTAATCATGAATGTTGCTCCTCACCGCTAACTCGTAAAAAAAAAACTCTATACTCAGTAACAGACATGAAGCCTTACTGGAGGGAAAATACTTGCTCAAGGAGACGACTCTTATATATTACATTGGTAGATACATGTGACGCAATATATGATTTATCTCCACCCAAATAGTGATGGGGAGAAGATAATCTCGCTCAAGGGTTCTCTCAATGCTATCCCAATATTGTCTTGCCTGCCCTATCAACCTAAACCTCACAAACTTGACGCGACGCTCATCTATTAATTCAAAGTGATCGAGATGATGACCTATGTCCACAAGACAATAGCTAAAGACCTCGGAACTTGGCTGTCCATTAAACGGTGAGGCGACTTTACATAAATTATATTAAAGACTATCCTAAAAATGATATTCTTCATAGTAAATCCTATGATAATCATGTTATGTTGAAGGGTCAATACGACCTTTGTGTAACGGGTCGGGTACGAGGATAATCATAATAATATGAAGATCTTTCCGAGGGGACTATGCGCCTGAACGTTGGTGGACTCAAGTTCTTCAAATTGAGGATTAGAATAGCAATTGCTAATATGATATAACATTAAGTGATAAAATCTGGTCCTGCGTATATTTAGCTAAGCCTAAACTTGTCGTCTGATAGCAATCTGACGCAGGACGGTTATAAATGAGAAAAACTAATAGATGAACACTAAATGCAATCTCTGCTGATATTTTACTTGCAATAATTTATACTTATAAATTAATATGAACTTGATTTGCCACAAAATTAAATCTTTCAAATTTGAAAACAAATGATGTATATATACAAGAGTGCTAGAAAATAAAAAACTAGATAAATGAGAAATTATTAAGATTCAAACAACTGAACTCAAAACCTATAGACGAATATCCTTTCTAAGTTGAGAATAGTGATAATAATATTCAACTAAGAAAATGACAAATCAATCTTAGACTCGCATAATACTGAAGGGGGAGGGATGGAGATGTGTTTTGAGTGCTGTAGGGAAGCCATTGTGACAATCTGGGACTGGTTTTAGGTCTCTAGATAAGGGCACAATTGCTGGGCATCGATAATGATTGCTGACAATGTGTGTAGGATGAAAGGAAATTAGATGGGAGGGGCGGAAAATCAGTCAATAGTTACAATATCACTAAGGCCTTTATCCTACCATAGTGGGGTCGGCTATATGGATCCTTTGTCACCTTTGCACCTTATCTTTAGTCATATTATCACTAATGGCTAAGTACATCATGTCTTTTTCTATAGTTTCATTTCAAGGTTTTTTGGTCTACTTCTCCCCCATTTAACATGCCTAGTGGCTAAACTCTCACAACACCTAACAAGTGCCTCTAATGGCCTCCTTTGTACATGTTTGAACCATCTTAATTAAACATCTCACATCTTCTCTTCAATTGGTGTCACTCATGTCTTATCTTTGATACATTCATTCCTAATTTTATCTAGTCTCATGTGTACACACATCCACCTAAGCGTTCTTATCTCTACACCTCCCATTTTTTGTTATTGTACATTATTAATTGCCCAATGCTCAGAACCGTTGAGCATCACTTGTCTAATTGTTATATGGTAAAACTTGGTTTTAAGTTTTAATGGTACTTTACGATTACATAAGATCCCAGACGCGCCTCTCCACTTCAACTTGTAATACCCCTAGTTTAACAACAAATCAACAGTCCGGTCAGATCCAGCGATAAGCAGTAAACTAAAAAACAGTATTAAAATTGATACTTAACAGACAAATGAAAAGTACTGAAATGTAAACTCACAGCGCAAGTAGAATAAGTAACTAACGGTAAAAATGTATCTCAATAAACTGAATTCACAGAGCCTTTAGAAGAGAAAAAATACCAAACAACTGAATATTTGAAATACTAAAACTGTCTGGTACCAAGAAAATCTTTAACATTAATATTACAAGTGTTCATGAACTAAATAGTATTGTAATAAAAGAAGAACAATTGAAAGGAACACAAACTATAGGAGCAACTCCAATCATGCTCATCCTGGGCGCAATTTCCCACCTGAATCCCCTATAAAAACATGCCAAAAAATGGGTCGGCTCAAAGGTGGAGTAAGAAAAACTATTCCACAACACTTAACACTTAAAATTTGAGTTACACTCTTGCGCCGGAACGCGTCAAAGCATAGAAGTAACGATAACTCATATATTTATTAATGTGAAACAGAGAAATAATCGACCGCCATACCTCGACAGAATACTTGCTCGATCAATTCTGCTCGCAATCGGGCCCTGTAATAGAATTTCATTTGCGTATCAATTAACAGATGTTACAAAACACCCCTCCTAATAAAATTTTTGTCCTCAAATATTACAACCATACCTTTGAAAATTATAACCGTACCTGAGTCAAAGAGGAATGCATATTCAGTATTGCTCTGAATCTCATCCTCTCTTTCCCAAGTATATTCTGGTCGGGCATAGTTCATCCAAAGAACTTTTACAAACGGGATCTCTTTGCTCCTGAGCTTTTGAATCTTTGGGTCCACTATTCTGACTGGTTTAACTCTGATACTAAGATCTGATTCGATTGGTGATTCCTCGGTACTGATTATCTAACTAGGATCTCTAACTGCTCTCCTTAGATATGCCACATGGAATACATCATGTAGATCGCTCATTTTCTCAGATAAGGTCAATCTATAAGCAACTTCACCAGTGCGCTCCAGTACCTCGAATGAACCAACAAACCTGGGACTCAATTTCTTCATCTGCTTGGTTCAAGAGACTCCTCTAATTGGTCTGACCTTCAGATAGAAATACTCTCCAACACTGAATTCCACTAACCTGTGCCTCTGGTCATAGTACTTGGCCTGGCGATCTTGTGTTTTTTTCACGCGTTCCTGGATGAGCTTTATACGATCTGTGGTCTTATCAATCCAAGCTTCTTTGATGGAAGATCCTTCTTCACTCTCAGCCCAACATAACGACATCTGACAACGTCTGCCATACAGTGCCTCAAAAGGGGTTATCCCAATACTTGCCTAAAAATTGTTATTGTAGGAGAATTCAACAAGAGTGACATACTTCTCTCAGTTATCTCCAAAGTACAGAATACACATCTGAAGCATGTCTTCCAAGGTTCTATTCGTACACTCAGTCTGTCCATCTGTCTGGGGGCGAAAGATGATACTGAAATGTAACTTTGTGCTCAACCGCTACTGAATTTATCTTCACTCCTTGGAAGTAAAACTGTCATCTTTGCCTGAAACAATGGTTTTGGGAACACCGTGCAGTCGGACAATTTCATCTACATATAACTACGCCAATCTGGGACCTTAATCTGTTCTCTTATTGGGAATGAAGTGGATAACCTTAGAGAGACGGTCAACTATAACCCATATGGAATCATTCTCACTCTTCAATCTGGGAGGACCGTGAACAAAATCCATCAATATATCTTCAAACTTTCACTCTAGGATAGGAAGAGGCTGCAACTTGCCTCATGGCCTATGACATTCAACTTTAACTAACTTGCACGTTTCGCACCTCCCAACATACTCTGCAACGTCACTCTTCAAACCTGATCACCAGACTATCTTTTTCAGATCTGCATACATCTTCGTGCTACTCGTATGTATCGAATATCTGTAGTTATGAGCCCTAAACAGTATGTCCTCTCAAAGGTGGCTAACATCTAGAACGCACACCCTACCACCGTGCAATAGTAACTCCTCCTGAATACTGAACTCCTTCTGACCTGCCTGAGTCAAAAGCCAATCTCTGCCATCTTCAGATCTAAGGGTAGAGCTGTTCTGATCCTATCATTGATGTCACAAGTAATTTCCATCCAACTCAACCTTACAGATCGAAAACTGGAGCGCGACACAACGCTGATCTCTAGCCTCTCCAAATCTCGCACCAGCTCCTCCTGCTGAGTAAGGAAGAAATAACTCGATCCTCTATGGCTAAGTGCATTTGCTACCGCATTCGCCTTCCCCAGGTGGTACTGAATGTCCACATTATTGTCTGACAGAAACTCTAATCATCTGCACCCCCTCAATTGAGCTCGCACTAGTGAATGATGTACTTGAGACTTTTATGATCAGTGAAAATCTCACACCGAACCCCATAAAGATAATGTCTCCAAATCTTCAAGGCGTGGATGACTGCTGCTATCTTTAAGTCATGCACAAGATAGTTCTTCTCATGATCCTTTAACTGTCTAGAGGCGAAGGCTGTGACCTTTCCATGCTGCATAAGCACACAACCCAAGTCTTGTCCCGGGGCGTCGCTAAATATCTGGAATTCATCTGACCCTGAAGGTAAACTCAAAATCGGGGCATTCATCAGCTTGGTTTTCAACTGTTCAAACGCTAGCTCGCACTCCACTGTCCAACTAAAGGCTTTATCCTTCTTGGCAAGAGAAGTCAGCTGTAAAGCTATCTTTGAGAAATCCTTAATGAACCTCCTGTAGTATCCTGCAAAACCCAGAAAGCTGCGAACCTCCGTAACTGCCTTTGGTCTCGGCCAATCCTTTATTGCTTCTACCTTCTTCGAGTCAACAGAGAGACCTCTCTGAGTGATAACGTGCCCCAAAAATGCAATCTCTGAAAGCTAAAACTCGCACGTAGAAAATTTGACATATTACCGATTCTTTCTGAGCATACCCAAAATGGTGTTGAGGTGAGAGGCGTGTTCTTCTACACTCCTAGAATACACTAGAATATCATCTATGAAAATAATAACAAAACGATCCATGAATTCCTGAAACACCCTGTTCATCAGATCCATAAAAGCGGACCGGCCATTGGTCAGCCCGAACGGCATGACCACAAACTCATAGTGCCTGTACCTGGTATTGAATGTCTTCTTCTGAATGTCCACATCCTGAATCTTTAATTGATGGTAGCCTGACCTTAGATTTAACTTTGAAGAACTTGCATGGTCCTTCAAGCTGGTTAAATAAGTCATCAATTCTGGGGATATGATACTTATTCTTAACTGTCAACTTGCGGTAGTCAATGCACAATCTCAAACATCCATCCTTCTTCTTGACGAATAAAACTGACGCACTCTAAGGAAAAATACTGGGGAGAATAAAACCCAAATCGAGCAACTCCTACAATTGAACCTTCAACTCTGCGAGTTCTCTAGGATCCATGTGGTAGGGAGACTTGGACACTAGTGTAGCTCCAGGTAGAAGGTCTATTTGAAAATCAATCTCTCTAGTTGGAGGGGCACCAGGTAATTCCTCTAGGAAGTCATCAAAAAATTCCTGAACCACGGGCACTTCTAGTAGATCAGCCTTGGCTTCAACATTTATCAGTACTAAGAAGGTTTCACAACCTTTGCTAATGCAATCTACCTTGCCGTTAACAGTCGATAATCAGTCCATACCCAAAATTAAATCGAAATCCGCAATCGGAAGTAACAAAGCTTCCAAGGTGATTTCTGCTTCTCCAAATTGCACTGTTACTCTACACTTATCTTTGGTCTGCAAGAAGGATCCATTAGGCATCATAACCTCTAACGATGCTGCCTTTGGAAAGACTTCTAAACTCAGCCTACGTACTAGATATTCTGCTTTGAATGAGTGCGAAGCGTCCGTATCAAAGAGAATCTTGGAGGATACATTATAAATCATAAGTATGTCTACATAAATGTTTGAACAATGAAATTAGTAGTGTCACTAAGGAAGATTTAATGAAATTATCTATATAACAAACACATACATGTCACAACATCCTCCCGCTCTTTGACTTCCCGTTGGCTAAGGCCATAAGCTCTAGGCTGCACCGGACCTCGTTCATTAGTTAGCATCACATTCGTACCCATTGGCGCTTTCCCCTAGTCCACTCTACTAGGACCACCAACCTCAAACTTCGTCTACAAGGTAAGGTTATGTTTAATCAGTCTAAGTGGAGAAGGTAAATGTATTTATAATTATTAAACACTTAACCCTTAAATTACCTGGTTCCCAGAAGCGTCCTGACAATAGCGGGCTATGTGTCCCGGCTACTGACACTTATAACATACCCCCGCTGTAGCCAAACTGATGTAGGGTAGTCTACGGGGTGCACCAAAACTTATGACTCTAGGTGGAGGTGCGGGAGTGACACACTAATCCAAATTTAAATGCAATGCAACCGTTAATGACGGTGATGACTAAATTTGAGCAAAGAAATTTTCTAAAACCACGCAAATATTTATAATTGAAAACAATTATTTAATTCGGCAATTTTATAATGGCTTTTCTCCGCTCGAAGGGCCAAAGGAAAGCGCACGACGAATAACTCCTCCTGCAAATTAATAGTATCAAAAACAATTTTCTACTGGCAAGAATCACAACACATATTAATTCACCAATGAAAATGTCGAATCAAATAAGCTAATACCACAAGAAACTCACAAAGTAGCGGGCTGAACTGAGACACTGAAGAATTTGTGTCTAGATGTGTAGATCGGCGATCTGAGGTGGAACCATCGGTGTGGAAATGGTGGCGATGGCTGTCCTCGACGGACACTAGGGAGATCGGGCCGAAAATGGAAAGATCCAGCCACTAAGAGGGAGATTTGGGTGGGGGAGACTAGATTCGATATTTTGGGATCGAATCCGGGTGGAGGGGCGATGAACGGAAGGTGGAAATAACAGATTGGGGCTGAAATTCCTAGATCTGAATTGATCCAAGAAATTAGGGCTAAAGGGGAGTGGATCCACGGGAGGGAAGAAGTGGAGGGTCGGCGTGAACAGTGGCAGTGTGAACAGTACCGGTGTGAATAGTAACTCGCGAACAGTAACCAACAACCAGTAACCAGTAAACAGTAGCCGGGTTTCCTGGACAATAGTAGTGGGTTGGAATTTTGGGGCTGTAGGGTTGCGGATGAGGGTTTCGGAGGGGGAAGAAGAAGACTATGGATGGGTAGTACCTTGGGGGGAAGTTTGAGCGCCTAGGAGTCGTCACTTAGGGTTCCACGGCGTCGGCACCGATGGGTGATCGCGGAGTTCCGGGAATAATCTCTCCAAAACCTGCAATGCCTTGGTTCAGCCTCTTAGACCATTATTTATAATAAAACAAGACACTAGGGCATCCCTATCAACGACTATGATTGACCGGTGGGAGAGGCCATTAAAATACATGAAAATAAACCAATAAAAATAAACTAATATATGATCTCGACTCGCGATGCGGATCCGGACACATCTGCAGAGTTCGATTATCTATACAGATTCCAGGCACGTCATATATGGTAAGTCGCCAAATCAGTCCCGAATGGACCCAAATCTCGTGCTCGTCTCTGTTCCACATCAATCTCCTCGGCTTGAAAGAATTCATCTCCCGATGAATTGGGATCGTAATTCTTTCGATGAATGTTAGCTACAACTCGAAGAGGTCCACCGGAAGTCGTCAAAGTGTCGTCGGCGGAAGAGTGTCCTCGCTAATCAACTCCCCCTGACTGAAAAGCTGTCATTTCCGGTGAATAAAGACGGTCATGCTGAAGTCGAAGTCCAGGGGCGGATCGATCAAGCTCTGTTGCAAGTATCCAAGTGTCAACTACGTCGGGGCGGCCCCTCCAATGTACCAAGTAGCGATAGAGCGACCCATCTGAAGTAGGAACAAACTAATAAAATCTGAACTCTGTGTAACACCCCTTCCCAGTTTTTCAAAAATCAGTCGTACGGTCGGGTCAGCGATATAAAGAGAACTATGAAACAGTATTAAAACTAGTACACAACAGGTATAAAGAAAAATACTGAGAATTTAAACTTACAACGGAAGCTATGAAAGAAACTAAGGGTAACCACATACCTTTATAAGATGGATTCACAGAGCCACTAAACATGAATTGAGATGAAAGAACTGAAAATCTGAAGTAACATAATAAGTCTGATACATGATATTCAAAACATTAACAAGATACAGTATCCAATGCTACAAATGTATACTGAAAGGAAAGAAAAACTGAATGAGAAACCAACTACAAACTGACACCACAAAGACGCTCATCCTAGGCGTAGTTTCCCACCTGGGTCACCTGTAAAAACATTGTCCATAAGGGGTCAGAGTCAGGAAAAAATAACTCCTAGTTATACTAAAACATTCTCTTAAACGATGAATGCATGCCTTTGAAAAATATAGTTTTGTTCATTAAAAGAAAATCTTTATGCTAGATGTTATGCATGCCTTCACAGTATTTCTTGGTCAACACACATACTCTCTCTATGTTCATGAACTTTCATTTTATTTACCCAAGTCCCGACGTTCACTTCCTAGTGTACTGTCTCGCATCAGGTCTACACTTGAGTTTTAAGTGGGTTCTAATCTGCACTTCTACTTGAAAGGCTCTAGACAGAGTAGCTCCTAACGCGCATCTTAAAAACTGACGACCCGAGACCATCATACGAACCCAATTGTTTTAGTGTCGCGCGAACACGGTCTTGAATCCACTAACCGTCTCATAGGGGAGTCAACTCTTAAAACTCTATTGCTCATAGGGTACCATGTGCCTTATGAGAAAGGTAGTGCGCCTCTACCAAGCACGAGAAGACTTATGTGTGTTTTCTGACCCTTTTTGGTCTGACGCTACTCTTCTTGGGACATCTTTTTTGGTGTACTACTGAGCGACCCTTGATTTTCTCGTGGTCGGCTAGAAGGGACGTTCACGCCCACAATTAAACAAGTCCCCAAACTTGCGTATACGTGTAAAGGTTTCGTACCTAACGTTAACATACATGATCTGACTATTAGGGTCTTGGAAAAAAGGTGTTATCCTACAACCAATTCCGCGATCGTTTTCCCTTCCGCCACACCCTTCTATGCATGGTTATGATGTTTGTACGAAACTTACACATGGGTACATAAAATAATTACTTAATATGTCTAAATAAAAGGAATTAGACTTCCTTACAGTAGCGTTGCGATGCTCGTACACTCGATGTGGTGCCATGGTGCTCCTTCCAACCAGATCTGACTACTAAGGACTTCCATAACTTTGCCCCGAGGCCACCAAAAATCTTTAATCCATGACAACTCTAAATTACGCACTTTTCCCTTTAGGGTTATCGGTAAAGGAACTCAAAATGACTAGGGTAATAATATGAAGAACAAAATGGTGCAGTACCTCTATGTGACTGCGATTAAGACTCAACTATGCGATCAACTCTAGATTGCGGTAGATCTAGTACTCTGATCCCTAATTAGGGCATGAAGGAAAGAGAAGATAGTTAGAATCGACTTCCAATTAGAAGGATTTCCACCAAGAAATGAAGACAAGTGAGGAACTAAACTCACCGGGACCAAAACGATGCTTCAGCACTCTTGAATTCCACCGGTTAGGGATGAATCCGGCTTTCCTACGACACAGGAAGGGAGGAGGAAACTCGCCGGCACTTGCAGAGGAAGGAGGGAGGGTCAGCGCTGAGAATCAGAGCGGGGAAAGACGTCGGCTAGGGTTGCTGATGCGCCATCGCTGGATCGAGACGAAGAAGCCCTAACCCCTCTCTCTCTCGACTGCGGGAAGTGAGAAGAGAATTAAATCGTGAATTTAGGGCTAAGGGTCGTGGGGGTTTACGGGATTTATCATAACTGAGAGGCATGGTGCGGTTACCCTAACCGCTCGGTGAGGAAAGAATCGGGCTTCCACACAATCCATTTATGGGGAGGGGAAATTGATATTTGCACCCTAATCCTAAAATGTCATCTCCTCCTAATCCTCAAAGGGAAAATAAACCAAAAGGCCACTCTCACTCTAACAATTAAAACCGCGTCAAATTATGGATGTTACACTCTGTAATGCTCTCATCGCTCATCTCTCGAGTGGTGGATCCCGGTGCGATTGGCGGTGCCGTTAATGAAACCATAGAAAACGAATCCCCAGGTGAGTGAGTGTCAACAATGGGCGGGCTGTAGTGGCTATCAGACATAGGTGGAGTATGAGTGGCAAGACAACAAAAGTGGGGGTGCGGACGACTGGGTATCTCCACCGCTCGGGTCCACATACTCGCGAGACTCGTAGTACAACGTCAGATCCTCGACATTAAATACTGGACGGATTCCCATACTTGCCAAAATATCGAGCCGGTAGGCGTTTGTCCCGATATGACTAATAATAGAGTAGGGACCCATTCGCCTGACGCTTAACTTTTTGGCAGGCCCCAAGGGGAGCCTCTCACGGCGGACTCGCACCATTACTTTCTCGCCTTCATTAAACACTTGTTCTCGCCTTCGCTTATCCGTATGGGTTTTTTAGTTTTCATTGCTCGTTATTATTCGTCGGCGAACCGACTCATGTAATGCATGCAAATGATGAACAAGTGACTCAACTGACTCATGCAAATGAAGCGAATGATGCACATAGAACACAACATACTCGATACGCTTCCTAAGGGAAGGCCTGACAATGACTTGGATATTACTAATATGGGGTGACCTATCAGGAGGCTTACCGGGTGGTCGATAGAAAAATCTGGTGTGACCGACGTCATCTCCCGTGGGGTTGACGTAGATAGTGAAAAAATAGTGCGGAGCAATGGTGTGATGGGTATCTCTTAAATGATATAACCCATCAGGTGACTCACCAGGGGGTGTATTCCAGAAGTCATCATGTGTGAGATGATCACTAGTGCGGATACACGATCCATCACTAAAGTGTAGGAGGGAAGGCTTGTCAAATTAGCCTCTCGAATACTTTATCCTGAGGAGGTCGATAATGATAGGATAGTCCGCCACGAGGAAAACATCGATAACAGTAGTGTTTGTGGGAGCAAGTAGGACACCCATAATAAAGTCAATGCTAGCCTCATGAACCTCCCAAAGGAGTAGTGGCTCATCAGGAGACTTATCTGGAGGTTCAACGATGAGGTCATTAATAATGGAAAGATCCCTCAGATGAGTATCGCTGATAGAGGCTGTGTCCTCGTAAGTGGGTGAGGTAGCCACTATGAAGTCATCATTGTACTCTCGACTCTCAGTAGTGAAGTGACTCGAGATAGTACTAAAGGAAGAGCAGGGGGTGACCAGACTCAAGTGTGGGTCAAGCGATATAGTGTCGAGAACTGTGTCTCTATTCAAAGGGGACACTGGGTCTAGATGTAGGTCTAGGTGAGGTGAAAAGGATGGGTATACCATCACAGCATCACTAGGTCGCGTGTACTCACCCACGTGACCATGCTCACTAGTCATACTAGTATCACTCTCCACCTATATCATAAGGTCATGTTCAGATTCAACCTCAAGATCACATGAGCACTAAATCTCATTAAACTGAGAAGGATCAAAACCAAGTGTCGGGTCTCTTATCTCGGTGGGAGCACTACTCGCCGCATCGGTGGCTTGACCCAAATCCCTAGGATTTCTTTGTAATGTAGATCTTATGTGATTAAATTGAGCTTCTAAGAGATCAAAGAGGTCAAGAACTAATCGCAAAAATTCAGCCTCAGGTAACTATATTGGTGGAACACTGAAAGGGTCTTAACATATACCGTGATCTTGCCAATGGTGACCTCTATAGGGTTCCTGAGGGTCGTCTAGACGGTAGTTCCTAACATAATCAGATTGTGCTCGTGGGTGTGTATGAGCCCTGTGAACGTGCAGTGGAGGTCGCTCATATCCAAACCCAGGTTCCTCTCCTAGAAGAGATGTGTAGCGGGGAGTACCTGACCGATATTCAATTCTATCATGATGAAGTTGCGGAGAGGTGTAATGATGAAGACGTGATGACCTCTTGTCGTTGTGATCGCCTCTAGCATAATGGAATTGTGTCGAGTGGTCGACACGATCTCTAGGAGTGATGTGCGGGGAACGATGATAATCATAATGATAACATGAAGGTTTCTCTAAAGGGGCTCTATGAGGTTGGATATATGTAGACTCAGGATACCCAGATAGAGGAGGAGGACGACATCGATAACTAGAGATAAATGAACCCAAAGACTATTTAAAACCTACTACTACGAAACATGCAAATGACCTAACCTTCCCTCTGATACCAAAATGATGTAGGGAGGCTACGGGGTGCACCAAAACCTACGACTCTAAGTGGAGGTGCGGGAGTGACACTCTAATCCGAATCTAAATGCAATGCAACCGTCAGTGACGACGACGAGCAATGAAATTTTCTAACACCATGCAAATATTTAAAATTAAAAACAATTATTTAATTCAGTAATTTTATAACGGTTTTCCTCCGGTCGGAGAGCCAAAGCAAAGCGCGCGGCGAATAACTCCTACAAATTAATAGCATATCGAAAACAATTTTCTACTAGCAAGAATCACATCACATATATTAATTCACCAATGAAAATGTCGAATTAAATAAACTAATATCACAAGAAACCCACAAATAGCGGGCTGAACCGAGACACTGAAGAATTTGGGTCCGAATGTGTAGATCGCCGATCGGAGGTGGAACCGGTGGCGTATAAATGGTGGCGATGACTATCCTTAGCGGCGAGTGGGGAGATCAAACCGAAAATGGAAAGATCCGGCCACTAGGAGGGAGATCAGGGTGGGGGAGACTAGATTCAATATTTTGGGATCAAATCCGGGTGGAGGAATGATGAACGAAAGGTGGAAATAACGGATCGGGGTTAAAATTTCTAGATCTGAATTGATCCAAGAAATTAGAACTAAAGGGGAGTGGATCCACAGGAGGGAAGAAGTGGAGGATCAACGTGAACAGTGACAACGTGAACAATGCCGATTTGGGCAGTAACCCACGAGCAGTAACCCATGAACTATAACCGGCGAACGGTATCCAGTAAATAGTAGTCGGGTTTCCTGGACAACAGTAGTGGGTTGTAATTTGGGGGCTGTAGGGGCTGCAGATGAGGGTTTCAGAGGGGATGGACAGCAGTACCTTGGGGGAAAATTTGAGCGTCTAGGAGTCGTCACCTAGGGTTCCTCGACATCGACACCGAGGGGTGATCGCAGAGTTCCAAGAATAATCTCTCCAAAACCTGCAATGCCTTAGTTCAGCCTCTTAGACCATTATTTATAATAAAACAAGACACTAAGACATCCCTATCAACGACTATGATTGGCCGGTGGGAGAGACCACTAAAATATATGAAAAAAACCCAATAAAAATCATATAATATATGTTCTCGACTCGCAACGCGGATCTGGACACATCTGCGGAGTCCGATCGTCGATCCAGGCACGTCATATATGGTAAGTCGCCAAATCAGCCCCAAACGGGCCCAAAGCTCGTGCTTGTCTCTGCTTCGCATCACGAACACTCACCCAAATGATAGTTGTAACACTTAGGACAAATGAGGTAATCCTTAATCCTGGCCCTAGACTGATCACCACTCTTAACTTCCAACCTTTGCTTCTTGTTCCAGTTCCTTCCTTGGCTATTCTTGCTCTGCTGCTGCTGAGGTTCACCTTGAGGTCGCTTTGATCGAAAGTTATTACGCTTCTAAACTTTTTGCTGGTCAGCCTCCAACTTCTTTGCATTGTCTACCAAACTATTGTAATCAACGTTTACCATTGTCAACAAAGGCTGTCTCAGGGAATCACATAGACCATCCACAAAACGTCTACACTTCTCGTTCTCATCCCCCTGCATCGTGTCTATATAACGAGAAAGGTGGGTCTGCTCCCGCTCATAAGCTACCACTGTTTTGTCCCCCTGAATAAGCCTAAGGTACTTCTCCTGGAGACTGCGGCGCTCAGACGGAGGAATAAACCAGCTAGCTAGTGCTGTCGTAAAGTCATTCCAGGTGAACATGTCTGCGGTACGACCTGAAAACATTGGTAAACACGTGTCATTACGCTAAATGGATAAAGAATACCAGAGACAAAAAAAATATTAAACTAAGACACTTACGAGCGGGGTTGTCCGCTAAATGTCTGGTCCACCACTGATGGCCCTCCCCTTTTAGGAGAAAACCCGCTAACGAAACCTTCTTGTTCTCTGGCCACTCCACCTCGAGTAATTCACGGGTCTTTATCAGCCAATCAGCAGTCTCCATCAGTGTCTCTTATCCAATGTAATTGGAAGGATGAAAATCATGAAATTCCTCAGGTAGCGCTCCATCCCTAGATCCCCTACATCTGGCACAGGAAGTGTTTCTGGATCTGTAGCAGGCAGTACATTTTTGAATTCCATCATAGCTAAGTCCACCGCTCTAGAAATAATAGTTGTCATGTCTGTCGGGTCTGGGCACTGCTGGTGCTGGTGGTGGTGCAGGTGCTACAAGTGATGGAGGCGCTGCTGGTGTACTATTATCATCTATGGATATTTCAGAAGTAGTATTTTGGCAAGAAGGCTTGTCTGCCTCACTGGTACGCCGTGCCTATAAGACGTAAGGAGAGGAGTTATTGATGTACTTGACATGAATGAAGAATCTATTATAACGAATATTCTCAAGAACATGCACAACTGAGATCTGAATAAAACTTGACGACCCTATTGTCACAGGAGTAATACAAATGAAATCCTATGACTCTGTGAATTTTTTGGGTCATGAGATTCTAAACCTAACTCTGATATAAATTGTAACACCCCATCCTAGTTTAACAATAAATCAATAGTCCGTCTGGGTCTAGCAATAAGCAGTAAATTAAGAAATAATATTAAAATTGATACTTAGCAGACATAAATGAAGAGTACTTAAATGTAAACTCACAGCGGAAGTAGAATAAGTAACTAAGGGTAAAAATGTACTTCAACAAGCTGAATTCACAGAGCTACTAGAAGAGAAAAAGTACCGAACAATTGAATATCTGAAATACTTAAACTATCTGGTACAAAGAAACTCTTTAACATTAATATTACAAGTGTCCAAGATCTAAACAGTACTGTACTAAAAGAAAAACAACTGAAAGGAACACAAACTATAAGAACAACTCCATAATCACCCTCATCCTAGGCATAATTTCTCACCTGAATCCCCTGTAAAAACATGCACAAAATGGGTCAGTCCAAAGGGAGTGTAAGAAAAGCTATTTCACTACACTTAACACTTAAAATTTGAGTTACACTCGTGCGCCGAAACACGTCAAACCGTAGAAGTAATGACAACTCATATATTTATTAATGTGTAACAGCGATATAATTGACCGCTATACCTCGACACAATACTTGCTCAATCAATTCCGCTTGTGATCGGGCCCTGTAATCGAATTTCATTTGCGTATCAATTAACGGATGTTACACAACCAACCCATTTGGATTCTATGTTTCACATCTTTATCTACACCTCCATCTTTTTGAACTATCAATCTCAGATTTTTAAAGCACTCATGCTAGAAATATTTTTGTCACCCAACTTAATGACAGAGTCATCCATCCTTCTTGAACTACTAAATTTAAGTTTCATATATTCTTTCTTTGTCCCGCTCATTCCAAAACCCTTCTTTTCTAACGTGTCTTGTCAAGATTCAAGTTTCATGTTTACGCCCTCACATGTCTCATCAAAAAAACAATATCATCTGCAAACAATAAACACCAAGGTATTGATTGTTGGATAAGGGTAAAGAGATATGAGCATAAATTGACTCTTGATGTAAGCCAACAATGATATTGAATTCCTGTGTTAATCCTCCAGATGTTCCCACCCTCGTCACTGAATTTGTATATATATCTTCGATTACGTCAATGATGGGAGAGGATAATATTTTGACACAGTCATTGTATAGATGATGGGGTATTCGCACCATCATCAGTGATATGCCATACTTTCATTCTGAGCCGGTTAGGTTGTGAATTCCGAAATCGGTGGATGGTTTTGAATCCACTCCTCGACGAGAGTCTTGTACTTTGCAACGAAGGAAGTACGCCCCCATCCAAACTTGGGTTCAACTGTCTGGAGGTCCTTAAAGAGATTGAACAATTGTTGAAGACCATCTTTCCCAGAGTATAGAGAATGAAGTTCATCCCACATGATCTTGGCAGTCTCGTGGTGCATAGTCATGCGATATGGCTCACTTTTCATGGTATTCAGAATCCATGACTGAACCCGGAAATCATCCTGAATCCATTGCTCGGTACTGGTTTGTGGATTGCTTATGCTTTATTTTTCATGTCCTTGAAATTACTTGAATTAATATTTCTTTTTTTTACTTCTTTAATCTTTATTTGAGTTATAAGGGGAAAGTATTGACCTTATCTTGCAGGATCTTATTTTATAATTAAATAGAGGACCATGGATTCATGTAAAAAATTATGGTTATTGAATGAAAAAATGTTTGATTTTTGTTTTTTTTCCTTAGGGTTATTTTCTTTCTTAGTTCTTATTTAATCTTTATTTAAAATCTCAAAGCAAATTTATTATTTATCACTAATTTATTTTAAGGTTGATTATTGACCTTATCTTGTAGGATCTTCAATTATAAATAGAGGACCAAGGAGTAATGCAAAAAAAAAATATATAATTATTAAATGAGAAGATGGTTGACATGCTTCTCCCTCTTTTAGACTGTGTAACTAATTCTTTCCCTTTGATCCAAATTGTTGTATGTGTACATCCAGAATTGTCTTCCTCAGCTCTTCTTAAATCATCTGTTAGTCACGTCTTCATTAAATGCAGAAAAGGCACTTCATGCACACAATTTTGACTGATTCACATACAGAATTTGGACTAAATACAGATTTATTGTCTATTAGTGAATGAACACTGAATAAAATTAATTGAAATAAGTCATCCGATATAACGTCGGGATATATCAGCGAATATATCGGCAAATTTATCGGCGAATATATCAGCTGATAGAGGATATATCGGATGATATATTCTAAAATGATATTTTGCAAAAAAAAATTATCGTAAACGCATCGGTTTGCCCATGAAACCTCTATGTCGGCCGGCATGTCAGCCATGTCGGAAGATATCCACAACATTGGGAGGGAGAAACATGCCAACCATGTTTTTCATGCAATAATCACAGTATCTTCTACATGACCCATAGGCCTCTACATATAATAGTCTAATCTATCCTTAACTATTGATAAATGCCTGATTGCCCTTTAGACTCAAAATAAATACTACAACAACAACAACACTCAAGCCTAAGTACATTGTGTCATATGGATCCTTTGTCTCCATTGTGCCATATCTTTTGTCATAATCTCATTAATGCCTAAGTACATCATGTCTTTCTTTATAGTTTCATTCCAAGTCTTTATTTGTCTACCCCTCCCTCTCTAACATGCCTAGTGACTAGACTCTCACAACGTCTAACATGTGCCTCTAATGGTCTTTTTTGCACGCATCCAAACCATCTTAGACAAGCTTCTCGCATCTTCTCTGAAATAGGTGCAACTCCTGTCTTATCCCTGATACTTTCATTCCTAATTTTATCCAATCTCGTGTGTTCACACATCCATCTAAGCATTCTCATCTCCACAACTCCCATTTTTTGCTCATGTACACAATTCACTGCCCAATACTTAGAACCATAGAGCATCACGGGTCTAATTGCAGTACGGTAAAACTTGCCCTTAAGTTTTAGTGGTACTTTACGATCACATAAGATCCCTGACGCGTCTCTCCACTTCAACCAACCCGCTTGGATTCGATGTGTCACATCTTTATCAATACCTCTGTCTTTTTGAACTATCGATCCAAGATATTTAAAACACTCGCTACGGGAAATATCTTGATCACCCAACTTAATAACGAAGTCATCTGTCTTTCTTGTACTGCTAAATTTAAGCTTCATATACTCCGTCTTTACCTTGCTCAATCTAAAACCCTTCTTTTCTAAAGTATCTCGTCAAGATTCAAGTTTTGCGTTTACACCCTTGCACGTCTCATCAACCAAAACAATATCATCTGCAAACAATAAACACCAAGGTATTGCTTGTTGGATGTCTGGTGAGCTCATCTAAGATAAGGGTAAAGGGATAAGGGCTTAAAGCTGAACCTTGATGTAATCCAACAGTGACAAATAACAATGAACATAAAGATCAATTCAAACACACTAGTGCTCAGCATCCTTTATTTACAGTGATTACTAATGCTATTTTATACCTAAAACTGCAGGCAGTATTGGCCTTGTATGCTGCAAAACGTACTTCTGGAATTGTTGTGAATATTGGTTTTCATTGTACTTCAGTTGTGCCCAGTAAGTTTCTTCTTTGAATTAATCTGTCACATTATGATATTTAGTTTCCTCTCTGAGTGCTCAGGATTCATTTTCCATTAAGGAACGAGGGCATAGAAATAATGTTCTCATTTTTGTTTTTTTTATTATACTCAGATACGCTGGTTTTCATGTCTTAAGGTAATGTAAGAAGTTTGTATAAGTTATTAATTATTGATATTGTAGAAGAATGGTTCAAATCTTGTATATACTTCTTGAATACAAAAATACAAGTATGAGTACAAATATTTAAGAGAGGAGAGAGAAACAGACAACTATACAAACAATGTGGGACTAAACCAGAATCATAAATGTGTCATATTAATGGGAATATATATCATCTTTTCTAGTATTCTCTAACACTCCCCCGCAAACTGGAGCGTACAAGTCGTAGGCACCAAGCTTGGATAAGAATTGATGGTACATTTGTCGTGGTAATGCCTTAGTGAGAATATCAGCAACTTGCTCTGACGCAGGGACATGCTCCAGCTTTAACTTCTTTAATTGAACTTTTTCACGGACAAAGTGACAGTCAACTTCAATGTGCTTAGTCCTCTCATGAAACACAAGATTTTTCGTAATATGGATAGCAGCCTGATTATCGCAAAACAAGGTTGCAAGTGAGGATAAGGTGACCCCCAAATCACCAAGAAGACCCTCAAGCCAGGTGAGTTCTGAACACCAACCTCCATTGCACGATACTCAGCTTCAGCAGAAGAGCGAGCAACCACAGATTGTTTTTTGCTACGCCAAGTAATAAGGTTCCCTCCAAAGTAGGTACAGAAATCCGTAGTGGAACGTCAATCATCCAGGGAGCCCGCATTATCCACATCTGAATATTCAATCAGAGATAGAGAGGAGGATGTCTTATATACCAGTCCTTGTCCAGGAGCTGTCTTCAATATCCAAGGATGCGTTCCACTGCCTGGAGATGAGAGATTCGAGGAGCATGCATAAACTGGTTGACCACTCCAACAGCGAAAGAAATATCAGGGATTGTAACTGTCAGATATATCAGTTTCCCTACAAAGCGCTGATAATACTCAGGGTTCGTAAGCAAAGAATCAGAGTCAGACACATGAGCACATAACTTATGATTGACATCCATCAGAGTTTCCACAGGTTTGCACCCAGAGTAGCCAGCATCGTGGAGGGGATCAAGGCAGTACTTTCATTGTGAAAGGATATGACCATCAGGTCATCTTGCAACCTAAAGTCCAATAAAATACCCGAGAACCCCCAGATCTTTTGTTTGGAATACAGAATTTTTGTGTTTCTTGATTTGTTGTATCCCTGTAGAGTCATCGTCAGTAATCAGAATATCATCCACATAAATCAAGAGAATGACAGTCCCAGTTGGTTGATGACGAGTGAAGAGAGAGAAGTACGTCGAACTCCTCTTGAATCCAACTTCGGAAACGGCCTTACTTAATTTATCAAACTAAGCTCTGGGAGATTGTTTGAGACCATAAATAGATTTTTGAAGATGACATGCACGAGACTTCCCTGTGGTCTCAAACCCGGGAGGTTGGTTCATGTAGACCGTTTCTTGAAGGCCACCATTTAGAAAAGCATCCTTTATATCCAGCTGATGGGGAGGCCAGTGGCGATGAACATCCAAGGAGATCAACACCCGAACAGAGTTCAACTTGGCGATGGGAGAGAAGGTTTCATCATAATCAAGTCCCTGTTGTTGAGTGAACCCCCGAGCCACAAGTCGGGCTTTGAGCCTATCAACCGTCTTATCCGGAGCATGTTTGATAGTGAACACCCACTTGCAACTGACACGCGATTGTCCAGAAGGAAGAGGAACCAGATCCCAAGTTTGGTTAGACCAAAGAACGGTCATTTCTTCTTCCATAGCTGCACGCCACCCTGGATGAAGAAGAGCCTACTGCACCGAGTTAGGATAGAAACGGAGGAGAAAGAGAGCAAACTTGCGTAGAGGTAGCGATAGGCGATGCAGTGAAACATAATTTGCCATGGGGTGAGCGATAGATGTTGATGCTGGATCGTCATTCCGCAGGATAGCACTTGTGGAGGAGTGCTGTCGTAGAGCTCCAGAAGCCGAAGGACGACGAGTATAGACACAGAGAAGAGGCGGTTTGGGTGGTATAGGTGGCATAGGTGCTGGAAATGGACTGAGAAGAAGTGGTGGTAGGGGAGACGTGACTGGAATTGTTGGACGAGGTATGGAGGGAGGAGCAGAGTTTGGCTGTGAGTCATAGAATGGTTGATTCTCACGAAAGGTCACATCGATAGAGACAATAACTTTGTCAGTAGTTGGAGAATAGCACAGACAGTCTTTTTGAGTCCGAGAGTACCCGAGAAAAATACATTTGTTGGCACGTGGGACCAACTTATCGGTTGTCGGATCAAGGTTGTGAACATAGCAAGTACAGCCAAACACACGAGGCGTGAGAGTAAACGGGGATTGGGACGGAAAAAGGAGACTAAACGGAGTTGCAAAGTCGAGCACAGAGGATGACATGTGATTGATAAGGTGACATGCTGTAGACACAATAAAATTCCAAAAACAACCTGCATTTGAAGCATGAGTGACCGAGTAATATCAAGAAGATGACGATTCTTTCGCTCGGCCACACCATTCTGTTGAGTCGTATATGCACACGAGGTTTGATGTATAATGCCGAACTCTGTGCATAGGTTTGCGAATGTCCGGTTAGTGTATTCCCGAGCATTATCAGTGCGAATAATTTTTAAAGGAGAGGAGAACTGAGTACAAGTTTCTATGATAAAGGTACGAAAAGTAGATGTTAGTTCAGCACAATCACGAAGTAAGAATAATCAGGTTATGCAAAAGTAATCATCAATAAAAGTGACAAAATAGCGGTGATCAAACATACTAGGGGTTTTATAAGCTCCCCAAATATCAGAATGTACTAATGATAAAGGAGTATCAATCCGAGGACAAGTAGGATGAAAAGAAACACGATATTATTTGCCAAAGATACATGATTCACAAGAAAACTCATATAGGGAGACATCTGGAAGAGCTTTCATGAGAATCTTGAGGGGAGCATGCCCAAGAAGACGATGTCATTCGGCAGTGGTGACAACGGAGAGAGCGGAAGGAGGAACATCGAGGAGGTAGAGCCCATTTGACAGCCGCCCTTTACCAATGATATTTTGCGTCTGCCGATCCTGCACAACAAAGGTAGATTGTGAGAATGTAACACAACAATCAAGATCTTGAGTAAGGAGACTAACAATGAGCAAGTTAAATAGTGATCCTGGAACATGAAGTGTAGAAGACAGAGAGAGTAGGTGTGAGGGGGATATCAATAGCGCCGGATACGGGGGTGGTATCACCATTAACCACAATAATGAACATGGGGTGGACAATCTTCGAATATTTCGGAGGACGCTGCGAAGTAATATGGTGTGTGGCTCCCGAATCCACAATCCAATAAGAGTCATGTGAGAGACAATATATACCTTCGTTCGAAATAGAGGCAACGGATCCAGAGGAGCGAGAGATCACCCCTTGTAGTTGTTGGAGCTGAGTGCGTAGAGCATTAATGTCTTCCCGAGTTGAGGCTGCAGAATCCGGGGCAGGAGAAGTGGAAGGCTCACCCATAGCAGGAGCAGCAAGATGTGGAGGCAGACCATGTTTGCGATAATAGGTGACCTCAAGATGACCATCCTGACCGCAATACGTGCACTTAAACGGAGATCTTCCAGATCGGCCACGTCCCCTAGACGTGTTGCGTCCCCCACGGGTTGATGACCCCCGAGCTGACGGAGCAGGTGTAGGGTGCTATAGAAGAGCTAGGGAGAGGGTAACAGGGGCATCCTGGGGCGGTGTGACCTTTAGAAGCATAGAACACACATTTGACAGAGATGGAGTGGTAGTAGATGAGAGAATCTGGGCCCGAGCACTGTGCAGGTGAGGGGGAACCCGGGACATCATCATCGCAATCCCGATCGCTTCTTTCTGAGCCCATTGAGTAGTCAGATCTGTAGTAGGACGCTGATGCTGGATCCAGGCCTCGAGCAAAGTCTTGGCTTTAGCCACAAAGGAAATCATATCACCGGGAGCCTTGGATCAAGAGTTTGAAGATCTGAAATAATGTCAAACAGCTGTTGAAGACTATTCTACCCAGAGTAAAAGGAGGGGAGCTCCTCCCACATAGCCTTTGTCGTGTCATGATACATAGTCATCCTATAGGGCTCGGTGTCTATGGAGTTGAGCAGCCAAGACTTGACCCGACCATCATCCCGAAGCCACTCATCGGTGGGGTTGGTATGGTTGACCCGGGTTAAGTGATGAAGAAGTCCTTTTGTCTCCAGTACCCGACGAACCGGGTGCACCAATTCCACGAAATTCCGCTTCTCACTGAGGGAGATAGTAGTTATCCAGAGTTCATCGCGAAACTCGGGAACCGGAGCCGCAACACGAGCAGGCAAATCAGAGGTGACATTTGAATTCTCAGACGCCATGAGACCGCAGCGGTTAGAAAGGACACTCAAGCGGTTAGGAGACCAAGCTCGCAGCGACTAAGAGACCAAGCAACAGAGCACCAACGGGTAGAAGAGGGCCCTCATCGGTTAAGGCAACTGAACACCAGCGGCAAGAGAGAAACCGCCGCGGTTACAAAGGAAGATCGCTTGGCTCTGATACCATGTAGAAGAATGGTTCAAACCTTGTATATACTTCTTGAATACAAAAATACAAGTATGAGTACAAATATATAAGAGAGAGGAGAGAAACATACCACTATACAAACAATGTGGGACTAAACCAGAATCATAAACTAGTATTCTCTAACAGATATGTTAAGTGGCTTCTCTTGACTTCCTTAGTTCATTTATGAATGATTTTTATGTTTAATGGTCATCTAGAATGGTCTTTAAAATAAATTTGAAAATGTAAATTATGTTGCATGTCCGAAAAAGAAAATCCAACCATTGTTGCTCACATCTTCCTTATTGAAAATTCAAGATTATTGGTCACAATTTATTATTTCAGTTGTTGAAGATAATATTTTTCAAGCTAAATTGTACCCACTTTACGGTTAAATGGCGGACCTATATAAAATGTGGCGCGCTAAAGCAGGAGATTATACCACCGTGCATTCGATTCGCTAGGTATTTTTCTCTTTATTTCCCCTTTTCAAGGATCGACTAGGCGTAACAGCCCGCTAGACCACCTCAATTTACTTGTTTTACTTAACATTGTCAGAGAGCGCTTTGTTGTATGTTTTTATATATATTCGCAATGGAGAGTTACAAATAAATTAAGCAGAATACCAAAAGTCTTTCAATATGTAGAGCAACCTTCTACAAAAGGTATATATATATATATATATATATATATATATATATATATATATATATATATATATACTATATACCATATTAAAAGGGAAAAACATCCTTTGGTAAACATTCGTTTTCCCATTTTACCCTTATTTATTTAAATATTTCAGTTTTTTAAATGTATGTATTTTTTCTTTTATTTCAAAAATTTGCTCTCATATAAACAAAGGCATCTCTACCTACAATAAAAAGTTGTGTTCTCCCTGCCTTTGTTGTCAAGGCGCGCGCCTAAGGCGTCGGGCGCAGCCCGCAGCGCCTCAGCTTGGCTGAGGCGGGCGATGTGCCCCAGGCGCGCCTGGCCGCGCGCCTTACAGGCTGTCAGGCGCAACAAAAGCACGTCTGGGCCTTTCAAGGTGTTTTTTCAACGTTTTTTTTTGGAGATGGGAAAAAACATGATTTCAGATGCACCCAAGACACCTCTAGGCGCACCTGGGCGCCCATTTCGCTCAATTTCCTTTTCCCCCCAATTTTGCGCCTCACGTGCCTTAGGCGCGCGCCTGCGCCTAGGCTCCAGAGCCCCTTTGCGCCTCGGTGTGGCTTGCACCTTTAACAACATAGCTCCCTGCCCCTCGCAAACTCCTGTGCAAGCCGCAAAAATGAGCGATGAGTGGAGTACAACACTTAGAGGTTTGTGAGCGAGGAGGAGCGTCGTCGCGTCGAGTCATTTTCATGGCCAGGATAATATCGCGCGAGACGCGGGGGCTCCCGTACACTATCTCAGTTGAGGTACTATCGCGGTTGGTCATAGGGGCAGAGCCCCGCGCCTGTCACTCGTGTGTGTGTGTATATATGTATATTAGACTATCGTTTTATTTTTGGTGGTTTACTTGTATGTTGTCACTCCCATATTTAAGGGAGTGCTCATTATTTTAATAATTCAATTTTATTTCCTCCGTTCAACATGGTATCAGAGGGAGCAAAACCCTAATCGCGCGCACGCCGCTGAAGTCGATCTCGCAACCCCTTCTGCGTCGCGTCTTCCGTCCGCGCTCTCTAGCCCGCCGCTCTTTGCCTTCATCCCGCATCCCTTCACCTCCAACCCGTCCCTCTCCCGCCTGCAGTGTGAGGTCCCAAAATTTTGACCCCATCAAATTTCTTACTTTGTGTTCGTTTTCCAAGCATTCGTTATAACTATCTAATACATGAGTACAATTAAACACATAAAACATGTCTCATACCTTCGGGCACTCTGCCGCAAGTCTTTTACGTTCTTCTTCGGTCATATTAACTTTACTTTCCACACTCAAAGTCGCCTCAACAACCTAAACAAAATAGATGACAGACTTAGTCATAAAAATTTGATTGAGGAGCATACCTCTTCAACTGCTTTATATGTAAACAATAAACATTAGTGGTAATACGCAGATATATTCAAGTACAGGAAATAGTAAACTAAAGACGATGGTGCGTATGCAAATATTAAATTATCATTGTACTTGCCATCTTCTTCTTGCCGTTATATATCATTCTTTTCATTTATGTTCCAGATATTCTTTTTCTTTCTTCAATTCATGATCAGTTCTCATTTTCTCATCTCAAGTTCACATTACATTTCTTCTTTATCTTAATGATTTTTTTAATAAGGAAATCATAAGGGTATGTTAAAATGCATCTGGGTCTACAATGACTCCTAGGTCTTCAATAGCTTCTGGCCTTCAATGGCTGCATTCTTCCATGCGTATTCACACCCCCCACATCACTGGGTTAGCCCTTATCATTTCATGTGCATCGATGCTGAACATTTTTCATGTATATGTCTACATCTATAGATTGTTGCCTAGTTCTTCAAGGTATATTTATTTAAAATTCCCTCAGAATCATCACTTAATATTCGCTATTTCAAACTTCGCATCCTTTAGCGATTTCTTAATATCAATGATTCCAAATTTTGAACTATTGTACAAATACAAAAGTAAAGTACGTTCTAAAATAAGAACAAGTGCTGCTATTAGTATTCCATAAAGAAGTGACTCTGCATTATTAAAAAAGTAAGAACTCACAGATTTTCTCTGCCCTTTATCGGCACCAGGATTTTCATCGTGCTTATCACCGGACGTCATCCACTGCAGTATCACTGCAGTAAAGTATCAGTGAAATCATTTACTTAGGGTTGCGCCGTTAATTAACTACGATTTACTTCCTATGGTGATTACAACCTTGGAGTTATCCAGGCGGGAACAACTAAATAAATAAACCGAGAAATAATAACTTATAATGACTATCAAAGGCAGCCGAAAATAGTTACCAAGGGCAGCCTATAAGAGCCTTTAATGGCATCTACAAGTGGTCTCAAGTGTAGCCAATAAAAGCCTCTTATGACAGCCACAATACAAGGCAACTTCCACGGAAATTTACAAGGTTATAGTATAGTTGCCAACAATAAAAAGCAGCTTTTAAATAAGAGTTAAGAGCAAAACAGGGAGGAACATAGCAACCGGCCAACAAGTAAAATGAAGCAAAGCAACCAACATTTCCTTCCAATCTCAAGGCATCCGGCCTAGCATAAAACAAAATAATGTCATCTAATTTAGTAGTTTGCATGCCAAAACAGCCGAACATCAAGGAAAGTAAAACAAAGCAAGGTAACCACCATGCCCCTCCAATCTCAAAACATCCGGCAAACTTAGGATAAAATCCCCAAAATTAGAGGTATTTTTACCCCAAAAGCAAAAAAACCCTAAGATCAATCATAAACATACCACATAAACCCCTTAAACAGCGCATCATATTGTATATAAGTTCATGTCCAGTAGAAATAAAGAAGAAGAAGAAAAGGGGAAAGAGAGAGGAGGCTCACAGTAGAGGGGTTGCAACCGAGAAACCCACGAAAACAACAATAACAACAACAAACCTAAGCTCCAGCCCTTGTTGAGCCTTTTTCCATCCTCGACGATGCTCGAACGACAAAGTGTCGAGCAAAAGGAAGAGAAACGAGCGCAAATCCTAGCGTGGAGCAGCAGCACCAAGCTTTCCCAGCGACAGAAAAATGACAAGTATGACGCATCGTATTCAATATAAGGAGGAAAATCCACCGCCTCACCGCTTCTAAAACCACCGCTCAAATAATATCATATGTATATAACAGTTAGAAATTGAAATTGGCAGCCCACTTAATCCAAATGAGCCGGCTAGCCCACTACAAGTACATAAAGCCAGCCAGTTCAAATTTCCAATTCAGGTCATCTCAAAGCCACCAAAACCAGCCCACCAAAGGAAAATAAATCTGGCCCCGTACATGAAGTCCAACAACCAAAAATTCCAACCAAATATAAATTTGTATTTATATCTCAAAGCCAACCAATTAAAAATAAATCAAGCCATCTCTATTTCGATAATAGTAATAAAAACAAAATGAAACTTCAAAGTAGACGACCGTCGCAAAAACATCGAAAATCCCAAACTTCAAGAATAAAATGTACGACGTCGGCTCGACACTGATTTTAAATTCTTTCATCTTCGGGAATATCTTTTTACGTTTATTTATTTATTTTATTTTACTTTTTTTTCGTTTTGGGCCGTTACATCCAGCCTGCCTCTCTCCCGCTTCCTCCCATCCCGTCCCTCTCCCACCTCCAGCCCGCCTTTCTGCTCAGTTCTGGACGCCAGATCCTGTAAGGGGATGTACTCGTGAGGCCGATTCCGGGACTTCTGGCGTCTCCTTCTGTATGAGGCGATAACTTTCTCCATTCCCTTCCTTGGCTTCCTTGCCAGGATCATTTGTGTACTCTCTTTGTATGAGAAGTTTTTAGGGTTGTTTTCCACTCTCTTCTCGGTTGTGTCCCTTCCCACGGTTTCTATCCTCGGGTTGCTATGGAAGGGAGTGTTGAATCCCCAAATATGTCCTCCAATGTGCGCGCTGAATCCTCACAAATGTTGACATTGGTCTCCAACCGCGCTCTCCTTGACCACGGAACTCCTCAAATTACCACCATGAAGCTCGATGGAACCAATTACCTTCCTTGGGCTCAGTCCATCACTCTTGCTCTCAAAATCCATCGTATGTTTGGCTATGTTTCCGACACTACAATAGCTCCCGCTCCCGCCTCTTCAACATGGTATCAATGGGAGTCTGAAAACTCCATGGTGATGTCGTGGCTTCTCAATTCTCTGTAGGAGAGCATTGTTCGGAACTATCTGTTTCTGGACACAGCCGCCGATATTTGGAAACGAGCTGAGATTACTTACTCCTGTCGTGAGAATGTCGCTCAGATCTTTCAACTTCGCCGGCAGATTTTCCTCTTGCGGTAAGGAAATTGTCCTCCTTCCTTCTACTACCTGGAATTTACTTAGCTCTACTAGGAGTATGATCACTTTGATGCTCTCACCCCTTGTCTCTCCTGAAGATAAGGTTCTTGTTCGGGCTCACGATGAACGCAATCAGATCTTTGAGTTTCTCTATGGGTTGCACTGAGATTTTGATCAAATTAGTGTCTAGATTCTTGGGCGGTCTCCTATTCTTTCCCTGCCAGAAGTGTACAGTCTTATTCAGCAAGAATTCGATCGTCGCCAGACTTTACACACTGACTTTATCTCTGATGGCTCTACTCTTGTTGTTCATGTTTGCCCCGACGGGCGTCCTTCTTGTAACATACCACCTAAGCCTTAGGAGAAGGATCATCTTCTTTGTGATTATTGCGGGAAGACCCGACACACTAAGGACACCTGTTTCAAGCTCCACAACTTTCCTCCGCCCAGAGGGGGTCCTGCTACTCATGGTGGTCGTGACTATGGTCGCTCTCCAGGCCGTCATCCCCAGTCCCGCTCAGCTCATCTCTCTGATGCTTTTGCTGATATTTCCTCTCCAGCAGCCCCTCCCGCTCTCTCTTCAGATGAAATTCTTACCTTTCGTCATCTGATGCACGACCCTCCCTCAGAGAGTTCCACTTCATCCTCCTCATATGCCCACCAGGGGGCCCGGGTGCTCATTCTGCTACCAGCCGCGCCTCAACCCAGTGGATCATTGGCAGCGGAGCGACAGATCATATGACCGACACTGCTTCAGGTTTTGTATCCTACTCTCTCTTGTCGGGTCATGACAAAGTGGGTGTTACTGATGGTTTCTTTTCCTCTATTATTGGCAAAGGAACCATTCCCTGCTCTTCCCCACTCTCTCGTTCGTTCTTCATATTCCTAAGTTTACTCGAAATCTTCTTTCTATCCGTCAATTGACTAATTCTATGCAATGCTCAGTGACTTTTTTCCTTTCTTCTTGTATCTTTCAGGACCTTATGACGGGGAAGTTGATTGGATCTGGTAAACTGTGCGATGGACTGTACCTGTTTGACACCTCCATCTCGACTTCTATTTCCTCTCTGAGTGCTCTTCCTGTGGCTTCATCTTCTGGGATTCCTGGCACTGTCGCCTCGGACATCCCCCTATCTTTGTTATGAAATTATTGTTTCCTGTTATGTCGTTCTCTATTTTCAACACTTTTCGTTGTGATGTATGTGAACTGGGTAAACACAAGCGAGCTTCTCGTCCTCAGATGTCTCCTCCTGTGCTACACTATTTGAGAATATTCATTTTGATGTTTAGGGCCTACCCCGATTGCTTATATTTCTGGGTGCAAATGGTTTGTCACTTTTATCGACTGTTGTTCTTGATGCACATGAGTTTATCTCATGAAAAGCAAATATGATGTTTTCCCGTTATTTCAGCGTTTCCACGACATGATTACGACCCAATACAATGTCACGGTAAAAATATTGCGAAGTGATAATGACCGTGAATACATTGACTCTCACTTTGAACGCTATCTGCATGATTGGGGTATCATCCACCAAACTTCATATGCGTACACCCCTGCCCAGAATGAGGTCGCCGAGCGAAAGAATCGGCACCTCCTCGAGGTTGCTTGTTGTTTACTTCTTTAGATGCACCCACCCAAATACTACCGAGGGGGCGTTGTCCTCACAACTACACATCTTATTAATCGCTTGCCAACTCATATCCTCAACCACAAAGTTCGTTAGAAACTCTCAATATCCTCCCTTGTGACCTCACCCCTCGTATCTTTGGATGTGTGTTTTGTCCATGTGCACCACACCTCCAATCTTGATCCTCGTGCATTTCAGTGTGTCTTCATTGGATACTCCAACACTCA
This sequence comes from Platanthera zijinensis, assembly GCA_039513925.1. NCBI lineage: Eukaryota > Viridiplantae > Streptophyta > Magnoliopsida > Asparagales > Orchidaceae > Platanthera > Platanthera zijinensis. The sequence continues at coordinate 94,895,998 of CM077097.1, forward strand.
AAAAGGGTATAAGTGTTTTCATCCCGTGACCCGCATGACATTTGTCTCCATACTTTCCAGGAATTCGAGTCCTATTACGGGAGCTCTCTTCAGGGGGAGGTTGTTACCGAGGAAGTGAGCTCCCCTGTTATTCCCTTACCTATATCTCCTCCTACTATCCCTCTTGTGGTTCCGCCACTGCCTGTGATTCTGCCGCCACCTCTGCCTTCTCGCCCTACTTCTCCTTTGTAGGTTTATATTCGTCAGCAAAGGGACACAAACAGACAGTTACTGCACACTATACCTGCATCCACGCTTATACCGTCTACCGGTCCTCAAGGTAATTGACACGTCTTGAAAAGAAGAGCGAGACATGATTGCATTAAAAAAGAACACAAATACACTCCGGAGCGAACTCCGGCCAAGATCAAGGAGGCTGGGTCCTCCGAAGATCCCTCTCTCAAGAATTAGAGCCCAAAACCCTAATAACCAAGATAAACCAAACACCTCTCATACCACCTCCTTATATAGGGAGGGGGGTTCACATAACATTAAATATAAAATAAGGCTAATTAATATTAATTAATTAATTCAAATTAATTACACGAATTAATTAAGATGGTTTCCATATGCGCGCTTCGGTGGTCTCGGTGACGGGTGGCTCCTCTGGCAATTGTGCAAGGGTAACATTCCATCGCTGTTGAAAATCGACCATGCCCGCAAGGTCGAGTTTGAAAAGTTCTTCGGGCGCGGTGATAATTGTGACGAGGAAATAGCGGCCGAGATCGGTAGGGCTGCTCGTGTAAAAATTAAAAGAAGGAGTGGATGAAATTGGCCTTGGAAGGGAGAGGGGAAAATGAGGTACAGATAGGAGAAGGTGAGAGTTTAGCGTTGAGACTTGTGCCAGCAGATAGGAGGAGACAAAAATTAAAGAGCGAGGGGGCTGCGGTATGGGGGGCCCGAGAACAGGGAGATTGCGTGTGAAAGAGAGAGAACTGTGGCGCAGGCGCGTGGCTCGATGGGAAGCAAGCTTATGCGGGAAAGGATAGGTGGGGTGGTGGAGCTACGACGG